>CM032064.1:12801521-13125674 GCA_018831715.1 Matsumurasca onukii
GAACTTTTCAATTTATCATAGATACCTCGTCAATTAATCTTTTATGAAGTTATTCAACTACCGGTTTCGGCACTAAAATGCCATCATCTGGATGATCTTGCAGATTTATCGGCCATAGATATGCAACGGCCATATATCTGCAAGATCATCCAGATGATGGCACTTTAGTGCCGAAACCGGAGGATGAATATCTCCATAAAGGATTAATTGAAGAAGTATCTATAATACATTTAGTCAATCTTCAATCCTTGTGCTTAAATGAATAGTTATGATTATAGAACTTACTGTTCCATTATAGTCTTATACAGCTATAGGTTGATTTATTTCAGGTAATCCCTATTGAATGTCATAAATAAACTCGTCTGTCCAACAAAACACTTCAAAATGTGTTTGGGACGCGTTCTCAATGCCTTGGCATTGGAATAGTGAGATTTTATCAAGTTTTGAAGTAAGTTGACAAATCAAACCTCTGCCTGAGGGAGCAAATATTAATAAACCACATGTATATGTGTCCCAGACAATAAACACGGAAAAATAATTTTAATACCTTGTCAAACATAGTCTGTGTAAAGAAGGTAAGTTAAATAGATCTATAAACATATATAGGCCTGTGTCATTGTTTGTAATGTGACTTGACTTGTGTTAGTAAACAAATTTGAAGTGTCAGTGCGTTTTTCAGTTTACATTATAAACCACGTACAGGCTAAACACTAAACAGTTCCCTGCTCCAGGACTGGACTGCCGACTTGCCAGAAATCTCGCCTATTTAGCGCTCCACTAAAAAGACGTATAAACAAAACTACTGAAGGTTATTTTTTCAAAAAATATACTTGAAAAGGCTCGAATACGCAGCTCCAAAATCCACCGTTTTTATCTCACCTGACCAAAAATACGAAAAGTGCCAGGCGACTCTCGTTTTCATGTAACGAATTAAAACACATTTACAAAAGTTAAATTTGGTTTCCTGGTAAAATAAAGCCATTCAAGATATTACAATTATAATTTTACCATCGGCGTTTAAATCTTTTTATTGTACAACGTTTCATGGTTTTATCTTTACTCTAAGTACAATCAAACCACGGTGAGAATAAAAAGCGCGGAAGGCGAAATTCTCATACTTGACGCGAGATTCTGGGCTCATATGCCTAATCTAAGATGGCGGACCTGGCGACACCACCTACTAAACCAATGGTTTAGTATAGCGGATAGCCGTTCTATGCTTTTCTGTATTCTCTGGTCCCAGATCAGACATGGCTAGACAAGGTGCTATTCCCAGTTTCAACGCAGTTTAGTCTCAGAGGAGCTCGGTGGAGTACAAATGAATATTAGAGTTCTAGACCTTGAGACTAGAGGGTTTGTCACTTCTCGCTACTAGAGGTAAAATGTCTGTTCTGGATTGGGCCAACTATTGATGTGGAAGAGACCAAAAGTCTAATGGGCCAGCTGCAAAGTTCACTATGATTCACTATTAGTGGGTTCCCTTCCATTGTTAACAAAGTAAATAAATGCAGAAGGAAAGTATGAAGTAGTGTAGTGTCGACTCACCTAGCTTAGCACCTCTGCGGGCCACCTCCAGTAAGCAGAGGATGACGTGCTTTTCGTTCTTGCGCATGATCAGGTCGTCGGTCTCGAACAGAAGACACTCGAACACACCGAGGCCGAGACGACACCAGGAGATGAAGTTAGAGACGTTGTCCCGGGCGAAGAAGGTGCCCGCCTTGGCTCCAGGGAAGGAGCGCACGGAGGCTAGCTTCAGCAGTGACGCTGCGATACTGGTAGCGGACTTGCTGGGCTTGACAGCCTGACTCTGCCGCTTCAGCATATACTCCTCAGCATACTTGCGTACACTGTTTGCGTGCTGAAACAAACCCAGTCAAGGTAAGCATAGTGCCTTGGCTCCAGGAAAGAAGCACACGGAGGCTAGCTTCAGCAGTGACGCTGCGATACTGGTAGCGGACTTGCTGGGCTTGACAGCCTGACTCTGCCGCTTCAGCATATACTCCTCAGCATACTTGCGTACACTGTTTGCGTGCTGAAACAAACCCAGTCAAGGTAAGCATAGTAAGCCTTGGCTCCAGGGACGAAGCACACGGAGGCTAGCTTCAGCAGTGACGTTGCGATACTGGTAGCGGACTTGCTGCTTACAGCCTGACTCTGCCGCTTCAGCATATACTCCTCAGCATACTTGCGTACACTGTTTGCGTGCTGAAACAAACCCACACAATATACAAGTTCACTGATTTGTCAGGTTGGTTTGGTCTAGTATTGTCAGCGGACACGCCCCCAAGACCAACGCTGTGGCATAAATTGACCACGTCGTCACAAACATGTTTAATTTCACATTTTCTTTGATTTAGCTTTAGCCCACAATTGTAATCTAAAACTCTTGGAAGAATTGGAGGTTTCCAAACTTGAGAAACCTCATCGAATTGAATTACAGTTCTAAAATTTGGAGGGAAACTAATAAACCTGAGCTGACCTTTTAAACGAGATACTCTATCTCAATACTCAATAACAACAAAAATTCAACCCAATAAAAAGTAACGACATACATGATTCTAAACATAATGGAAGGGATAACTTCTGGAAGCACAGGCAAATATAAATATGTAAATGAAAGAAAATATATTAAATAAATATTTGCTTTCCCAGGTGTTTAAAACCTTCCAAATTCGAAAAGTACGCCACAATGCCCAGCAACAGCCAAAGTCATTTATTTCAAACTCTACGAAAACCCGTTTACAGTAAAGACGAGTTTGTGGTTCATATTGGTGATATCTCGTGACCTACAAAAGCATAAGTCAAAGCAAATATTTAGAAGTGTTTTTATAGAGATTGAAATAAAAGGTATATGTTAAAGTCCAATAAAGTAATTTATTTATGTAAGTTTGTAAGTGCCCTCCTCCAGATCCCGTCCATAGGCAATACAGCGGATCCACACCAGATCAGCACTATCAGTAGTGCTGAGACTCAACATGTTCTCGTTTCCTTCTGAGGAAAAATATACAAAAACACATTCGTGAACGTGTCTTTCCCTGAAATGAATTATTTTGAAAGAACTTTTGCTGTACCGAAAGAGGAGTTCTAAGAAAATATTGATTGGTACCAATCATCGAAAACAAAACCTTATTTCCCGCCAAACAATAGCATGCCTTATTTGTGATCCCATCTAAAACAAGCTCAAGTCGAATCTGAACCAGCTATAACAACAGCTGGCATAATATATTTAGCATAATTAAACCTATAACTGATTACCTATTGAATCAGCATGACTAAGAGAATATAATTTAATCAGCTATAAAAAGCTGTACGTTTCTTGTTGAAAAGACAATGTTGGTCAATAACTTTAACTTAGAGCTTGACTGCCAAAAAAGTTTGATAGCACCGTTCAGTCCCTTTTAGTTGGTAAAGGGACTACATCACACGAATTTACGATCATTAAGAAATGAGATGAGTTGGAACTGTATTACACACGAAAATATTGTAATTTATTTTTACTCGTCTATGATAATTGACCTGTCAGTATATACACTGACATTTAAGTTTGGTTTAGTTGCTGACTAGAACACCTACAATGTCTTTCTGAAATCCGTACGATCCTTATTTTCTGCAAGGTTCTAACATAGATTAAAACCTGTCATTTCGGGTTCGTTCAACAAAAGTGCAAAGACTCTGCAGATCGCTAACACTCTTGGAAAACTCATGCAAAGGCTAGTTCGAAGTCTACCCGTTATAATTATTGCTTTTGGTGACACAAATTAACAAAATACGTGGCCTCCGGTGAGAATGGTTATTTACAATACACCAATGTTTTCAAATTTGTAAATGAGTTTTTTCCTTTACTTACGGTCACATTAGGAAGACTAGGATCACACTTTCCTACAAATACTCGTATAGGAACACCGGCCTAAATGGCCCAATTTTCTTATTGTGAGTTTAGTAGCATAGCCCTTGATTTTGGTACTGATTTCTAATACTTGTACGTAAATAAAATGCTCCCGGTGTTTTAGCGAAAGCAATTCCTTGACGTTTGCGATATTTTAAACCGATATGTTTATTTATCTTGGTCGACTAAGGTTTCAATAAGAATTTAACCTTGACAACGACTGAAACACACTGCAGTAGTTGTGTGCTACTTAGCGTGTCTAGGGAAATGATATAACGCGGTTTGTGGTCACTTCCGATGAATCAACCTGGCAATCAGTTTCAATACGCGTGAATCAATTATTAATTCATAGCTGAATCCGACCCGATCACAGTCGCTTGCAAGCAACTGACTCAATCAGTGTCGACACTGTAGACTGTAGAGCTGAGATACTTTTGTTCAAAATCTAAAATAAACTAGTCGTCATAAGCTCGCATGTTAGTAGCGCCTAAATTACTTACATGATCAGCATTAAAAGGTGAACGTAGGATTATGAGAATAATTAGCGTTCTAACGATCATTATAACTTTAAACCCAATAGAAACATGTTTTAATGTGTTCCTTTTTGCATGCTTGTTGTATGATGTTTAAGTGCCATAACTTTCTTTAAGACAATTTCCAATGACATATGTTTGAACATTCAAAATTTTGAGATTTCTAGGGGTTTGAAGATATTTGAAAATATTCACTTGCAACATAATCCTTGGAAAGCTTAGATGCTTTCGTACCATTGTCTCTTGTCAGGTCTGGGCTTAGTAAGTTTATAAGGTAAAGCCAGAGGGTTCGGATTCGCCACGGTTATGTCCGTGTTCGGGAAAATTGCTAACATTCAAGATACCCGAGATTTGAACCTATGACCTACAGTTTTGGAACATATGAATACTACGGAGCTAGAACATAATTTTCCGCGAACCTACAAGTGCAATTCGGGAAAAAGTCTTTTCCTACTTTTAATGCCAATTAGTTTTCCTGATGCCAGTTCAGGAAGTGTCTAGTGAGACGTATTCACCCATTGGTGCTCAAAACGCTTTTACACATCTACACAGTACAGTGTTGAGTGTACTGGTTCACAGGTCGGGACTGGGCGTGAGTGAGTGTGTGGTATACCGTATAGGGCTTGTCATACACGGACACCTCGGCTTTACTAGTAGACTAGACGTGTAGGTCTGGAGGAGTAGTTTGACCCCTGCCGCTATAATCTCTTCTATTCACGTGTCTACAGGCTACAGGCTACAGGCCGACACAGCCTCCGAGCTGACGAGCTGACGGACTAATCTTTCCAGCACATCTCACACCGTGTCGCGTAATGTCACAGTTCACTTACACGTGAGGTATTCTTCAGTCGCTGGGAACGCGTACTCGAGGATTTTTCTCGCATTTGAATACGGTTTGATTTATTGAAACACGTTTGTCTACGCACGGTTGATACTTACGGTTCTTGCAAGAAATGGTCGGTAAGTTCATTATATTTAGCCGATGTTAGACGGTGCAAAAGATTTGGATATCGAATAAATTATTGTTTCATTTGCAAATATAAAGAACATGAAATACATCCGGTCACTAAAAGTCATTAACTAGACTACGTACATTTTCAACTGAGAGGCTGAGTAACGGGTATAACCGACAGTAAGTTGATGCTAACAAGACATCAACTAGCGCTAAAATGTGAGCAACTGTTTCAAAGGAATAATTCATTTATACCTCTTGATTTCCACACGTCTCCCAGAAAGTAATAGGGCAAGGTTTCCGTCTAAAGTAATGTGAAATGATGCGTTGTCCTCAAAAAACACAGTATGACATTTTTTAAACGAAGTTGAATTTCTTGGATATTGTCTTTGAACTGCAGTTTCTCATTTTCGACACCGGAGGATTCAGCAAATACGTTAAACCACAGAATAAGTATAACGTGGTAGGACGCGATGACCTTACTCGTAAATTTTCTAGTTGATACTCTTCGGGTGACAGGAATTCATGTTTGAACAAATCTAGTTAATACTGTTGGCTGTTGAGCCATCTATTTTATGGAATTGTTCTATGTTGAATAAATTCATAGTATCTTGTACAAATCCACTGTTATATTTAGAATTTACTTACAAGACATGTTTCGTCCATATTGAAACTGGCAATGTTCAAAATGGACTAATTATGTCTTGTAATTAAATTTAAATATACTATTTGACTTGAATAAGATACTATGAATTTATTTATCTAATTGATACATTATGAGTATTTAAGTTTCATTTCACTATTATACCCTACACATTTTAAAGGCCCTTTCTTTAAACACATTTTCCGCAAACGTATGTCATGTACACTTGGACGGCAAATTTTGCTGCGAGACTTGTGAGGGAAAAATATGTTGACCGCAAGAGACACTGGATTTTGTTCAATCGATCAATCAATCAATGGTTTATTGCATAAACATTTCTACAATGCATGGCAATCGTCGTTTAGGATGTGTAACTAAAATTTTCCATTCACTCAAACATCGAGAACTCTTTGAAACATACATTGTGTGCACTCATTCATCTTCATTCATACGAATTGTTCCTCCCTAGCTCTTTAATCAGATTTCCCGATTGTGTGCCAAAAACTCATCAACGCTGTAAAACGATACTGCGACCAAAACGTTTTTAAGCGAGTTTTAAATGTCGTAGGCATATGAACACCTTTTATTGAATTTGGAAGCCTGTTGACGAAATTAACTCCTGCCTGGGAGGGCAAACGTTCATGGACTACCGTTCTATGTCTCCCAGTCCGGTAGTCATCCCTGCCTCTAGTGACATAAGAGTGTATATCGCTACCTCTTATGCTGTCGCATTTTGACTTGAAAAAGAGAGATGATTCTAGGATGTACAGGCAGGGAAGTGTCAACAATTTCAGATTTTTGAATGCTGGCTTGTACGACTCCCTCCATTGAAGTTTTGCAATTATTCGAATTGCACGTTGGAGAATTAACATACTTGAGAAGTTTGTGTGTACGCAACCTCCCCATAATGCCAATCCGTAGGAAAGGTGTGGGTAGATTACTCCGTTAATTAATTAGCCGTCATCAGTATCTGAGTTTGGGCAATATTCGGATAGTTGCCTCAAAACATAAATGCCCGAGGCTAATTTAGAGCAGACATTGTCTACGTGGCAGTCCCAAGTCAACCCTCGATCGAGGTGGACTCCGAGAAATTTTGTCGAGTAGACTTCTTCGACTTCGGTCTCATCCAACATAACGGTCGGACTATGATCCGCGTCTGTCTGTCGTAAGCGGAAGTGTATGTATGATGATTTGGTTGGGTTCGTTTTGAGATTGAGCTCGTTGAAATGTTGAATTGATTTGTTGAGCTCGACGAACGTGATTTTTTCAAGATCTTTGATTGATTTTGCTTTGAAATAGAGAGTCGTGTCATCTGCGTACTGGACGAGACGTCCCGAGTGTACCGATGAGCCAACGTCGTTAACGGTAACTATTAGTATTACCAGGCAGCAAATCGAAAAGACATGAATCTGTTTACGGTAGGCATAGTGGTTATAACCATGTGAACGACCACTGGTACCAGAACGGACTTGGACAATACCGTTGGCTTAGCAATACGGGTGGGTCGAAGTGATAAACTGCAATCTCGCTAGAAGGTGATTTTATTGTACAGTATATACATACGAATGACGTGTAATGACGGCTGGTGAACTTTTGGTTAACAAAATGACAGCGGTTTTTTTTCTTTGAGTTCACAAGATTCAATCTCTTACCATCGATAGTTTTGGAAATACTATTTAATACTTGCATGTATAACAATACGGTGGCTTTTCTGTCCTCTTCAGCAATTTACAGCTGCAATAGAAGGATATTTCAAATATGAAAAATGTCGGGAAACCCCTTAGCGGACGCTCGGTGAATTGGTGTCGCACGCGACTCTGGAGCTCATCACTCCGGTGGCGCGGGTTTGATACCCCCAAGTACTAACTTTACCTGTTTTATCTGGTTTTGTTTACATCTTGAACCGTCACACGACGTACAGGTTTTTGAAAACAAAGGCCAATATCTATTTCACCTTCATTCAAACTTCATTCATCTAAAACCTTGTTATTAAAATTCGGGATGTTTTTAATCAGCAGTGCGCGCCGGGCGGTGACAGTATGTAGTTCCAAGTGTAGCCGATCCCGTTCGAGGACTTCGGGAGCTATCAGAGAGCGCAGAGCTTTTTCTGAAGCTGCTCTTCGTATACCGTGTCTAATATGAAGCGACCTCGTTTTTACTGACAAAATGGACTTGCCCACCCCAATGATAGAGTAGGAGCTGCGTAGCTCATAGCTCAGCCCTGAGGGTTGTGCTAACAACCTTACTGAAAGTACAGGTGCTGCGGTCGAGTCCTATATCTTCCTCACTAGGTGCGTTCTGTTTAACTAAACCCATTAAATTACTATACAAGTACATATTCCCATTAGAGTTGACGTGCTCGTGTGCACCTATTGACGCGCACGTGCAAGTGCAGCGTACACCGAGCGTCGCCCCTGCCTTGTACCACCACTGCCCACTGCCACGGCCAAGGCGGCGCTCGTGTATTTCTGGCGGTTATATTTAGCGAGAGATCCTCCTGTCTCGACGTTACACACACTGGCACTAGACAGTAGACACGACCACACAGACTAGACGCGAGTCGCGACACACACAGACGCGCGGTGTGCTTCCTACACCGTACACCGCGAGGCCAGGACACAGGACGACGAACCCGCTCACACGGTTCATTCGAGCACATTTGAATCGCAGAACGCGGTGATAGGTGGTCACTTGTTCACGGAAACACTACCCGGCCAGGAAACAACGCAGACGGTGTCACTGTCACAGTTTCAATTCAATATAGCCCTCGAGTAAAACCTTCTAGGAACGTAGGTGCATAGACTAACGGTAGAGTCTCTAGTCTGTGGTAGGTGTTACCACAGATGCGACATCGAATCTGCAAACTTCCTGGCGGAAACAAACATGGGTTGGAAATATGGGTTTTGCCTTTTATGGTAACGTAATAACTGGATTGATCCTGCTTACTGTACTGTAGGGTGCACACTGCCAGTTCCTCTGGTCACACTAGACTCTACGCCTGTGACAAGGAAAACCCCCACGGTTTGAAATTGTCTATAGATGTCTAATGCGGGAGTTGTTGTCACATAAACTCTACTAATATATTCAGACATGACACACAGCATCTCGGGCGACTGTAGTGCTTATCTCTGACCACAAGCCTTATTTTGGCCGAGCCGTTTCCAGAGTTTCCTTCAAAGTCATAAGCTGCCTATTTAAGCCAGATGATATTTTATACAATGTGGGGGTTCTCTATGTGGGGGTGTATATATTTGGCCGACAGCCAGAATTATAAACTCACGATTGGCCTACCTAATGTTTAATAAATATTGCCTTATTTCGTTATTAAATTAGTATTTTTAACTGACTTAGGAGAAACAAGCAGGTTATGGAAATTGACTTGCAGCGATTTATTTTTATGTCTGTTCACGAATAACTTTTGAACGCGGCCATTGTTTTACGGCCAGTTTGCGTTGATTGAGTTATCAAGCTATGGCCTCTTTCTAGCAAAAAAAACAAAACAAGTAGGCCTAATTTTTAACATTTGATTTCATGTAAGTTTGAAGGCCATAGAGACTTTATTTTCAGTGTAACACACCCGGTAATGATATAATTCTGTGCATAGATAAACTTTAAACAAAAACGTATTTTACATGTTTTAAATTTCGTTAGTTAGATAGATTTAGTACACAGAAATAAAATGTCCGAAATTTCATGCCGAAACGTGTACTCCTTGCGTGCTTAGAGTATACTGCATATCCCACTTCGGCAAAGCTTTAAAATAGTTAAGGTACAAGACTAACCAAAATTAAATTTTCTACAACTTAGTTTCTATGAAATGTTGTGGTAATGTTAAAAAGAAGTATAAAAATGTTCTGAGACATTTTACGCAAACACGGGTTTACTCCCGTATTTTAAGCTGATAAAATTTTCATTTTGATGTGATGGATGTTTTTAATCAGCAGTGCGCGCCGGGCGGTGACAGTATGTAGTTCCAAGTGTAGCCGATCCCGTTCGAGGACTTCGGGAGCTATCAGAGAGCGCAGAGCTTTTCTGAAGCTGCTCTTCGTATACCGTGTCTAATATGAAGCGACCTCGTTTTTACTGACAAAATGGACTTGCCCACCCCAATGATAGAGTAGGAGCTGCGTAGCTCATAGCTCAGCCCTGAGGGTTGTGCTAACAACCTTACTGAAAGTACAGGTGCTGCGGTCGAGTCCTATATCTTCCTCACTAGGTGCGTTCTGTTTAACTAAACCCATTAAATTACTATACAAGTACATATTCCCATTAGAGTTGACGTGCTCGTGTGCACCTATTGACGCGCACGTGCAAGTGCAGCGCAAGCGTACACCGAGCGTCGCCCCCTGCCTTGTACCACCACTGCCCACTGCCACGGCCAAGGCGGCGCTCGTGTATTTCTGGCGGTTATATTTAGCGAGAGATCCTCCTGTCTCGACGTTACACACACTGGCACTAGACAGTAGACACGACCACACAGACTAGACGCGACACACACAGACGCGCGGTGTGCTTCCTACACCGTACACCGCGAGGCCAGGACACAGGACGACGAACCCGCTCACACGGTTCATTCGAGCACATTTGAATCGCAGAACGCGGTGATAGGTGGTCACTTGTTCACGGAAACACTACCCGGCCAGGAAACAACGCAGACGGTGTCACTGTCACAGTTTCAATTCAATATAGCCCTCGAGTAAAACCTTCTAGGAACGTAGGTGCATAGACTAACGGTAGAGTCTCTAGTCTGTGGTAGGTGTTACCACAGATGCGACATCGAATCTGCAAACTTCCCTGGCGGAAACAAACATGGGTTGGAAATATGGGTTTTGCCTTTTATGGTAACGTAATAACTGGATTGATCCTGCTTACTGTACTGTAGGGTGCACACTGCCAGTTCCTCTGGTCACACTAGACTCTACGCCTGTGACAAGGAAAACCCCCACGGTTTGAAATTGTCTATAGATGTCTAATGCGGGAGTTGTTGTCACATAAACTCTACTAATATATTCAGACATGACACACAGCATCTCGGGCGACTGTAGTGCTTATCTCTGACCACAAGCCTTATTTTGGCCGAGCCGTTTCCAAGAAGTTTCCCTTCAAAGTCATAAGCTGCCTATTTAAGCCAGATGATATTTTATACAATGTGGGGGTTCTCTATGTGGGTGTATATATTTGGCCGACAGCCAGAATTATAAACTCACGATTGGCCTACCTAATGTTTAATAAATATTGCCTTATTTCGTTATTAAATTAGTATTTTTAACTGACTTAGGAGAAACAAGCAGGTTATGGAAATTGACTTGCAGCGATTTATTTTTATGTCTGTTCACGAATAACTTTTGAATGCGGCCATTGTTTTACGGCCAGTTTGCGTTGATTGAGTTATCAAGCTATGGCCTCTTTCTAGCAAAAAAAAAACAAGTAGGCCTAATTTTTAACATTTGATTTCATGTAAGTTTGAAGGCCATAGAGACTTTATTTTCAGTGTAACACACCCGGTAATGATATGATTCTGTGCATAGATAAACTTTAAACAAAAACGTATTTTACATGTTTTAAATTTCGTTAGTTAGATAGATTTAGTACACAGAAATAAAATGTCCGAAATTTCATGCCGAAACGTGTACTTCCTTGCGTGCTTAGAGTATACTGCATATCCCACTTCGGCAAAGCTTTAAAATAGTTAAGGTACAAGACTAACCAAAATTAAATTTTCTACAACTTAGTTTCTATGAAATGTTGTGGTAATGTTAAAAGAAAGTATAAAAATGTTCTGAGACATTTTACGCAAACACGGGTTTACTCCCGTATTTTAAGCTGATAAAATTTTCATTTTGATGTGATGGATGTATATGATAAAATAAAATATGTAAAATAATTATACGTTTTAATTCCCAACGCTGTAAATATATATTATAAGTTCAATTTTGGAAGTGTCTTGGGAACAGAGAGCACCATTGGTCCCATATCCAAGGCAGGTAAAATAAACTCATTGTCAAATTCCATCGCATCTTATCTCATCTCGTAGCAGCTACTCTCTAGGACACCATGAAGCAATTCAGGGACAGATGGTTCAAGTTCAAGAATTGGTTGAAATAATCTGCTCACGTGACAAGACATGTATTCTCAACTTGAACTGATGTCACTGGTAACTTGTCTCAGGTTTGGTGTAAACTGTAAACCAGCTTTGACCAGGTACGCTCGTGTATTTCTGGCGGTTATATTTAGCGAGAGATCCTCCTGTCTCGACGTTACACACACTGGCACTAGACAGTAGACACGACCACACAGACTAGACGCGACACACACAGACGCGCGGTGTGCTTCCTACACCGTACACCGCGAGGCCAGGACACAGGACGACGAACCCGCTCACACGGTTCATTCGAGCACATTTGAATCGCAGAACGCGGTGATAGGTGGTCACTTGTTCACGGAAACACTACCCGGCCAGGAAACAACGCAGACGGTGTCACTGTCACAGTTTCAATTCAATATAGCCCTCGAGTAAAACCTTCTAGGAACGTAGGTGCATAGACTAACGGTAGAGTCTCTAGTCTGTGGTAGGTGTTACCACAGATGCGACATCGAATCTGCAAACTTCCCTGGCGGAAACAAACATGGGTTGGAAATATGGGTTTTGCCTTTTATGGTAACGTAATAACTGGATTGATCCTGCTTACTGTACTGTAGGGTGCACACTGCCAGTTCCTCTGGTCACACTAGACTCTACGCCTGTGACAAGGAAAACCCCACGGTTTGAAATTGTCTATAGATGTCTAATGCGGGAGTTGTCACATAAACTCTACTAATATATTCAGACATGACACACAGCATCTCGGGCGACTGTAGTGCTTATCTCTGACCACAAGCCTTATTTTGGCCGAGCCGTTTCCAAGAACCCTTCAAAGTCATAAGCTGCCTATTTAAGCCAGATGATATTTTATACAATGTGGGGTTCTCTATGGGGTGTATATATTTGGCCGACAGCCAGAATTATAAACTCACGATTGGCCTACCTAATGTTTAATAAATATTGCCTTATTTCGTTATTAAATTAGTATTTTAACTGACTTAGGAGAAACAAGCAGGTTATGGAAATTGACTTGCAGCGATTTATTTTTATGTCTGTTCACGAATAACTTTTGAACGCGGCCATTGTTTTACGGCCAGTTTGCGTTGATTGAGTTATCAAGCTATGGCCTCTTTCTAAAAAAAAACAAGTAGGCCTAATTTTTAACATTTGATTTCATGTAAGTTTGAAGGCCATAGAGACTTTATTTTCAGTGTAACACACCCGGTAATGATATGATTCTGTGCATAGATAAACTTTAAACAAAAACGTATTTTACATGTTTTAAATTTCGTTAGTTAGATAGATTTAGTACACAGAAATAAAATGTCCGAAATTTCATGCCGAAACGTGTACTCCTTGCGTGCTTAGAGTATACTGCATATCCCACTTCGGCAAAGCTTTAAAAATAGTTAAGGTACAAGACTAACCAAAATTAAATTTTCTACAACTTAGTTTCTATGAAATGTTGTGGTAATGTTAAAAGAAAGTATAAAAATGTTCTGAGACATTTTACGCAAACACGGGTTTACTCCCGTATTTTAAGCTGATAAAATTTTCATTTTGATGTGATATGTATATGATAAAAAAAATAATATGTAAAATAATTATACGTTTTAATTCCCAACGCTGTAAATATATATAATAAGTTCAATTTTGGAAGTGTCTTGGGAACAGAGAGCACCATTGGTCCCATATCCGCAGGTAAAATAAACTCACTTGTCAAATTCCATCGCATCTTATCTCATCTCGTAGCAGCTACCTCTAGACACCATGAAGCAATTCAGGGACAGATGGTTCAAGTTCAAGAATTGGTTGAAATAATCTGCTCACGTGACAAGACATGTATTCTCAACTTGAACTGATGTCACTGGTAACTTGTCTCAGGTTTTGGTGTAAACTGTAAACCCAGCTTTGACTCCACGAGGTACGCCGGATGCAAGGGTCTGCAAGGTGCTAAGATACGACGACACTATTAGTAGCTAAAGTTGAGTTTTTACACTCATCGTAAAGGCAGAAAAATTATCTTCACGCGTATGAAGCGCTTTTCTCGACATTACACCTACCCATCCTACAATTTGGAGTTTTAAACATGGAAAGTTAAACTTTTTTGAAGTCGATTTGTAAAAGTAGTATGACCCTAGAAGTTAGAAGTTTGCAAATTAGTTAAACCCAAATTAAATACATTCTATTATGTATTTGATGAATTGTGCATTGCAGAAATAAACTTTCTTTCATTTCGTCTCATCTCATTTTATTTCACCTAATCATCAACGGGCTCTACAAGAGTAGAAACCTCTTCTTGCATCAAATAATATCAAGTTTGTTAAGTTGCTTTGTTTGACAGTAGAAAGAATGCTCGTTGTTACGTGCGCGGTGTCAAGTGTCCCTTGTGCTCACGAATTTAGGCTTTCCCTGAGATGACCACTGTAGCGGACCCTACTAGTAGGCGACGGTACGAGATTCCGCAGAGCAGAGAGAGCGTTTGCAGATACTAAGTGGGCGAACTGGGTCAGTGGGATCCCGGAAAGGAAGTGATAGAAATGCATAGGCATAAAGAGGAAAGGCGGAACTTTTCAAAAATGGAGAATTTATGATGTAAACATTGTCAGAAGTGCCTGGCCGGGGAACAACGCCTTGCAGTCGCTCTCTCCAGTCTCGCTCCCACACTCACACAAACGCACACGTGTACGTGCCGATTGGAGGAAACAAAATAATTGGGCTTTGTTGTTGAATTTTCTTTTTAATAGTGTCTTAAAGTGAGTTTGAATGTCCATAAAGGGAGGGTTTACAGTATAATTAAAAACTCGAAACTCGGTAACAGTTTCATTGTTAGACTATTAAAAAGGAAACTATCTTGCCTTCAAGGAACAGCCCGCAAGGAGTGAAGAGTTAGCATAACTTGCGTTGGATCAAATGACGGTCACTGATTATATCCCAATTATTCAACTGAGATTATACAGGATGGCTGTTGTATCTCTGGCCATAAGGATTCTCATGTTAAATGTAAGCATTACAGAGAGGACGTAGGTGTTGACGTAGATATTTTATATTTGCTACGGAAAAGCTCTTTAATAAACATTTATTTATAGTATGTTTGTTTTATGTCTCACATACTCTAAAAGCACGGGATAAAGTGACCGTAAAAATTAAACTTTGAGTTTGAAAATACATACTTGTTTGGCTTTTTTAAGTTGTAGCTATTTAGCACATTTAATATTGTAGTTCTGGTAAGTTTTCATTACTTCTCTGTCTTTTTATCAATTACGTTAACGGGGTTTTTAACTAATTATTGCTAACTTCGATAAACAATCGTTTCTGATAATAGTTGAGGAATTTTTGTAATTATGTTTAGTTGAAAGTTAAATGAACATAGTTTCTCAAGATACTAGCTTAATACTTCAAACCAATCCTCGGTGTGCTAGCACAAAAAATACGACAGTAAATTTATTATTGTTAAACCTTATCTAAGTCATAATTTAAAACACATTTGATTAAATAACAATTGATAGAACATAATACCAAAGACTAAAGTTGTACAACTACTTACTACTCCAAACTATCGATTTTTATCAGATTTAAGACCCGTCAGCAGAAATCCTGATCAGCAGAAACTCTGTTCAATTAAACTCTATGTTTCTTTTGTCCGATTATATTTAGGCGACTATATTTGGCAATATTGGGTGACACTCGACAGTGATTTTCGTCCCTGGCCTTGCGACTGGGGACCCCCCTGAATGAGAAGTGAATGAGGAGTGAATGACCTACTGGTGAATGAAAGGAAGGAGCCGACTGATGCCGAGTTGCATAATAGCGCTTTCTACAATCTACAGCAATAACAAATTACACATTTACATTATAGACAGAGATGCGGACCATGGACCGCAGACTCATCCGGTAACCTCCTCCCGACCCGTGACGCAACCGAGAGTGTCGTGGACTCGTGGCGCAACGGTAATGTGCCGGCCTGATACGAGGCAGGCCGCAGGCTCAGGTTCGATTCACCAGACCGGCGATAGTGACAAAGCTAATCCGATGGATTTCGCTGGCAAGAATAAAGACCTTTAGTGATTTGACAGGAGAGAGGTCCTTTGATGATCTATAAAGACAACTCGATTGGTGGAATACAAATTTGACTGGGCTAGTTGACTACACTCATTAAATAAACTTGGCTATTTTGTCTCGATGGGAGCTATCACGTTAACGAGATGGAAATCTGTTATCGGTTCATAGAACTGTTTGCCATTAGGACCAACAATGCCATTAGAACCTGAGACTTATAACAGACCACCCGCCCACTATCTCCAACAGCTAAATAAACTCAGACTTGTGTGTTTTTCAAGTGCGACTCCCATATTTTGTTCCCAAATAATCTAGTACCAATACTTTCAACACATAAATATGTTCTCTACGAGTACTTTCGAGGAAGGGTCATTTTTGAGAAACTGTAAAACACAAAGAGAGGTTGTGTTGAAACCCATTGTAATGGCCTTTTCTAAAGTTTAGATGCTACTAAACTTGTCTATCTTTCTTGCCGTATACAAAATGTGGACAAAGGTTCTTGGTGAACAAAGGTTCTAGGCTTGGGCAGCCAATTCCACTGTCGGACCCATAAAATATAACCTAGACAAAGAAATCTTTTGCCGAAATTAAAGGTAAAATATTCTTTTAGCAAATTAAAACAAGTAATGTAGTTAACAACCTACTACCTGATACTGATTTGCTTATGTTTTAAAATTAGTCAAACTTAAGGAATTCATAGAGGTATAAACTAGAAAACTTTAAGTGGCAACCTAAGGTTGAATACCTTAAAGATACAATGTTAAAAACATGTTATGCTTATGAACACAGTACTTTAAAATGCTTTAGACTGATGTCTGACCTTAAGAGTTTAAAATTCAAATGTCTAGTTTTAACCTACATTTTATTTTGTAGTTGTGTTTTCTTTGCCTTATTTTGTCCAGCTTTGATTAATTTTCAAAAGTAGAAAAGTCAAATTATATTAAATTGTTATATCTTTTGAGACAAAACCGTCTTTTTAATGGTTGGCCTAGAAACTGAAAGAGCGTTTTCCACCAAATCATACATCACAGATTTTTGGTCACGCCCTGTATACAAAAACAAGTTAAAAAATGTGGGGGAGATTTTTGGGGTTGAAAATATTTTCTTAAGGATCGAAAGAAATGAACGACAGTTCAAAACACAGAATTCTCAACCTATTTGGCTGTTATAGTGAACGGGAGGTCTTTTACACCCTTGTGTAGGAATAAGGAAAACGAGTGTGCGTTGAGCCATATAGCATAATGATTGATTCTTGAAGTATGAATGTGGTCTAGAAAAGCGTAGAATAAACAACACCCGTCAAATAAACAGAGCCCAGCTATAAACCTTAGCTAAAGCAACTGATCTAATCACTCCTATAGAGGTCGCATTGAGTAAATATTTACTATGTGCCGAGTCCATCATCATTAAACACAACGACGAGACACAACCGCTCGTATCCTACACTCGACACACGACCAGAAGTGCAGATCGCGGCGCACCAGCAAAGACAGGCAAATACAAGGTACAATACTGAGCAATACCAAAATCCTAAGAATTACAATCGATCAAGAACTGCAAGACTTTAATTAGAACCACCACTTGGAAAACTCAACTCTAAATTGTCATCAACACTTCATCGCCTAAGAAGAGGGAGAACACACTTATAGCATACGCTCACTATTCTCATCCTACACAAGCACGGCGAGCTGCTCCAAACATATGCCTCATATGCCTTCAAAATTTAGAATAACACTTTAAAACCATCCATTAACAATTAACCATGGCACGTTCATTGCAATCTATTCTTCATATCACTCAAAATCTTAATAGCCATTAATCTTTATACCTACAAAACAATAATATATACTCTTCAGATGGACAATGATGTGGTTAAGTGGAAGAGAGGACTCTAAATTCCTAACTTCGCTACCAATGAAAACTATTTTCATTTCATTTTTCAATGATAAAAAATAACCTATGAACAACTGCAATTTCAGAAGAAAGGTAATGTAAACCTGCCATAAAACCTACTTAAAGCATCTGAAAGCTGGGGTAACATCCACTCCCAAAACACTAAAAGCTCAACTTTTAAAGAATATCAAGGAAATATTAAAGCTGTATTTAGACAAACTTATGCTACACTAAAAGGATTCCTGGGACTGCGAAATGAATATCAAAAAAGAAGACACTGAAGTTAAACGAACCTTAACGAACCCCCTTACTCGAGGATAGTGGAGGCGATTATAAACAAGTAAGTAGCACGTGACAAGTATTTTCAATGGAAAATGGCAGGTTGTTATCTTATTTATGTTTTACTACTTTCATCAGATTCTTTAAACCCATTTAGTCGACTTGGCTGTATGCTAATACATTTCAAATGTCACTCGCATTGATAGTTTCATAAGAACGCAAAATCATTCGTTTGTCGGAGAAACAGATTTTGGAATCGTATGTAATAGCTTTAAGATATATACACACTTTTTGCAAACAATAATTTCCACTGTTTGAAGTATAGATCCACAAGTTCTCAAAGTGTGATCAAGTGCAGCGTAATCACGTTAAGAAATCGAACACTGTAATCTTCACAGCAAGGAAACAGAGAGAACGATTGACGATCGGAGAAAGAATCAGTCAGAGTGTCAGATGCGATGCTACATAATCTAATCTACTAATAGTGATTCCATTCCATGCATTGCATTCCTCCATCCATGTTTCATCCATTCCATCCTTCCTCCAGCATGTCCCTCCACCTCCATCACCACTCCACCCTCCACCATTCCACCACTCCTCACTTCCTCCACCTTCCACTCACCACTCCTTCCTCCCACTCATCACTCACCACTCCACCACTCACCACTCACCACTCGCCACTCACCACTCTACCACTCACCACATGCGCTCGTTCACCACTCGCCACTCCGTACTCCTCATCACATCACCACTCGCCACTCGCCACTCGCCACTCGCCACTCGTATCACTCTACACTCGCCACTCGCCACTCACCACTCGCCACTCGCCACTCGCCATCTTCCATCGATCCGCGTATTCTCCATCTCATCACCTTATCGCCATCGTATAAGTATCGCCATCATACAGCTCGTATCATATCCGCGGATCGCCATCATGCGCTCTTGATTTCATTATCTCATGCATCATTATCACGCCTTCATCGTAATCGCCATCTCATCATTATCGTAACATCACCATCATATCGTATCGCCGCTCATTATAATTGCATCATATCATCGCTCGTGCATCGCCACCATCAGCCATGCCATCCCATTAAGCCATGGTATCGACATCAAATTCATAATCTTGTCAAATTAAAATATTTAAATACAACATCGTAAAATAACCATCGCCATTGTATCATTATCGTAAATTGCAATTGCCATCGCCATCATCGCCATTTGTTTGTTTCATGCCATCCGCCATGGCCATTGCCATCATGCCATCATATCTGCCATGTGAATCGTAAAATGACCATTGTAAAAGCATCGTGGTTCGTGCATCTCGTATCGTAAATGGTTTCGCCATCGTCATTGCCATCGTAAAATCGTCATCCTTATGGTACATCTTGGTTCACGTAATCCGTAAAATAAATAAAAACATCATATAACCATCGTCATCGTATCGCTCATAAATATCGTAAAATAATGGTTTCATTGTCGTATATTCATCCTCATCATGTAAACATTAAATCTGCCGCCATAGAAATCGTACATCTGTTATTGCCATCGTAAAATAATTGAATCTTATCACCGTCGTGTGCATCATGAATCGCCATTTCCATTTCCATCATGTCATTTCTATCGCAGTTCGTGGCTCACATTTCGCCCATTAACCATTGTCATGCATCGCCATTATAAATTGTTTCGTATCGGTCATCATGCTCACAGCCATCATGCAATCAAAAGGCCGCATCTTACATAATATACATCATCATCCGCCCATCCTTGCAACACCCATCATTATCGTGGATTTCATGCATAGTATCATGATTTCATCATATAGCCATCATATTATAGCCATCATATCGCCATCATTTATTCATGCTCTTCACCATGCCATCGACATCATGCATCGACATCATAGCATCGTCATTAAACATTTGGGGGTATTTCTTAATAAAAATAAATCCTGTGGTATTATTTGGATTAAACGCAGATTGATTTGTTCATGCTAAGTATAAACATGCCACATCACCCTTACTCATATCATTTGCCACTCACGTAAGTATCAGCGTGGGCTTACATAGCCACCATTAGCGTAGAATCATAGCAAAGGCCATCGGAACTCGTAAACATCATCCTATCACTAAACCACTGCATTACTCCTCATAACCATCACCATTAACAATTAACCATGGCACGTTCATTGCAATCTATTCTTCATATCACTCAAAATCTTAATAGCCATTAATCTTTATACCTACAAAACAATAATATATACTCTTCAGATGGACAATGATGTGGTTAAGTGGAAGAGAGACTCTAAATTCTAACTGCTACCAATGAAAACTATTTTCATTTCATTTTTCAATGATAAAAAATAACCTATGAACAACTGCAATTTCAGAAGAAAGGTAATGTAAACCTGCCATAAAACCTACTTAAAGCTGAAAGCTGGGGTAACATCCACTCCCCAAAACACTAAAAGCTCAACTTTAAAGAATATCAAGGAAATATTAAAGCTGTATTTAGACAAACTATGCTACACTAAAATGATTCCTGGACTGCGAAATGAATATCAAAAAGAAGACACTGATTAAACGAACCTTAACGACCCCTACTCGAGGATAGTGGAGGCGATTATAAACAAGTAAGTAGCACGTGACAAGTATTTTCAATGGAAAATGGCAGGTTGTTATCTTATTTATGTTTTACTACTTTCATCAGATTCTTTAAACCCATTTAGTCGACTTGGCTGTATGCTAATACATTTCAAATGTCACTCGCATTGATAGTTTCATAAGAACGCAAAATCATTCGTTTGTCGGAGAAACAGATTTTGGAATCGGCCTTGTATGTAATAGCTTTAAGATATATACACACTTTTTTTGCAAACAATAATTTCCACTGTTTGAAGTATAGATCCACAAGTTCTCAAAGTGTGATCAAGTGCGGCAGCGTAATCACGTTAAGAAATCGAACACTGTAATCTTCACTCGAAACTTAAGGCTTTCAACAAGGCTCGAGGAACGATTGACGATCGGAGAAAGAATCAGTCGGAGTGTCAGATGCGATGCTACATAATCTACTAATAGTGATCAGCAAGTCAAAACAGTCGTTAAGTGGATTCGATGCCAAATGCGTTGCATATTTCATAAGACGCCATCATCCATCCATCAGCCCGTGAGTCCAGCATGAGTGACTTGTCATTAAGTATGGAACTGTCACTAGCCAAGTCAAACCTAATGCCACCACTCGCCACTCGCCACTTCACCATCATCACATAACACTCACCAGTCACCACTCACCACTCACCACTCATCACACAACACTCACCAGCCACTCGCCACTCGCCACTGCCACTCGCCACTTCACCACTGCCACTGCCACTTCACTCAATCACCCTACTTCTGCCATTACCTCGCCACTTCGTTGTTTCATACACTTAAGAGCCTGTTAATTTGCTATCAAGCATCTCTCACGTTATCACTTCATACTGCTATTCATTACTGCTACTTCCTAACCTCGCCATTCCGTTACCTCACCTACATTTCATTTTCAGTTGCAGGATCAGAGGAGGGAGAGGACTTACTTCCTCTACTCCACTTCAACCATTTACTACCTGCCATTTGCCACTTGCTACTAACCATTTCGTAATTTCACCACTTTCACTTCCTCTTTACTCTCTTGCTACTTCACTCATTTCATTTGCACTCACTTCAAGTACTTGACTACATCTTACTTCATCACTGCTACTTCTGCTACTTCAAGTTAATTTCAAGCATCTCTACTTCGCCACTGCTACTGTTTACTTCAAGTATTTCCATATCTCTTCACTAAGCATTTCCTCTACTTCTGCCATTTACTACTCAGCATTTCACTTTACTGAGCATTAAGCATTTCCTTTATTCACTTATTTGCTACTTTTACTTACTACTTCGTTACTTATCTACTCTAAGATATCTGTTAACTTGCTACTCGTTACTAATACATTTCTACTTTACATTTCTTAATTAAGCATTTGCTTTACTTCAAAGTTTTGCTATTTCACTTCACTTACTTTGCTATTTACCACTTACATTTTATTTTCGCTATTTCTCTTACATTACATACTTGTTATTTAAGATTCGTTACTCTTTACTTGTTATTTGTTACTTCATTCTATCATACTTCCTTTATTTTACACTTCATTTCGTTACTTCACATTTAATTACTTCACATTCTACTTCAATATTTGCTATTTCTCATTTCACTATTTCATACTTAAGCATTTCTGCTATTACATTTAATTTCATTTTACCATTTACCATTTACTATTTGTTGTTTTTCTGTTTATTTCTTTAAGCATTTACTGCTTTCAGTTTTTACTTACTTACTTCATTTAATTTTACTTACATTTACATTTACTTACTTACATTTCGTTACTTAATTTTGATTTCTTTACTTACTTTCATTTAATTAATTTCAATTTTTTTATTTACTTTACTTCTCGCCATTGTTAATTGCTAATTCGTTAATTTCTAGTTACTTTCGTTACTGAAACCATTTCGCCACTTCATTTCACTTCACCACTTCATTTTCCTCTGCCACTTCGCCACTCACCAATTTCGCCACTTCAACCACTCACCACTTCCGCTAACTCACCACTTCACCACTTTACATTTCACACTTCACCACTCACCACTCGCCACTCGCCACTCACCACTCGCCACTCACCACTCACTCACGACCACTTATAAGGTCCAAGATTCATTCAAATATTGTTATTGGTCGGATCCAGGTCTAGGTCTGGTCTTGAATACAGAACTGATGATATTCATCTCAGGAATGTCGTTTGCAGCCTTTGTTTTGTTAGTAGTCAGCAAGTAACGAAAAACTTTATGTAATATAAAACATACTTGTAGTAGGTTATACTTGTTTAACGTGGTAGACGCAAGAAATGGTCGGTATAATTGGGTAGAATAATGGCACTAATCCGATTCCGAAGCACCTTTACCGACAGCTAATGCCGAACCTATTAAGACAACATGAGTATTTCATACAACAAAGTTCATAATTCTTTGGCCTTATTAAAATACATTTAAAATAAAACATCTACATTAAAAAAAGATAACTTTTTTAAGTTTGAAAATTTGTTTGTTTACTTCTATGTTGCTGTTTATGTTAATTGCAAGAGTGCAAGTTACCTAAGAGTAAAGGCTGATTATGATAGCTCTTTGCAGACACAATACCACCATTCCTGAAACAGCACATAGAGGCATTGGAAGAGTTCTGGTGGGTTCGTGATGGAAATACCGGACGTGAAAGGTTTCCGGAATCGTTTGAGTTTACCCCGAATAAAATCAATCTTCCCTTAAATCACTTCTTAAATGCTCAGCTTGGGGATTAAAGCTAATAATCAATTAACAAATTTAACAATTACGGTATATTGTATAACGTACTCTATAAATATGCTGAAATCAATAATGGTCGAGGCACAGTTATATTCACCTCGACGAATAAACGAAGTGAGAACAGAGTCTGCCGCCCGCATAGAAAATTGAATACAGCTTGTTATTGACACAGAGGTGAGAGGTGCTCTTAGAATGAGTTCACTCAAGTGTTGAATTGTTGGGATTCAGTGAGCTGCGTCATTTCCAGTTTCCTTTTCAGTTTGTTTTCTAACGCAGAGTCGTGTTCTACACATTATTAGAACCATTAACTATTGTTCAAAAGGCGGTAATAAAAGCAGGTTTCAAAAAGGGTAAGCAATACTCATCAGACCTATTGTTTAAGGAAACTTCCCTTCTAGCTGTTGGACATGTGTAACTCTCTGATAATTTGTGTAAGTCAATACTTAGCGTAAGAAGATTTTTAGCTTAGACCTATAGATAGATATTATCATTTCATTATTTAGTCATTATATTAATAGGTTTATTGTGAATGTAGACATTTTGTCATAGGAACTCTTCACCCACGACAGCTATTTGGGAAGTATTTCCGTAATAAAAATATTAAGAATTGTCTGTATGTATTTGGAATTAAACTACAGTAGTTTGATTTTATTTTATTTAAGTCATAAACATGCTACACAAGTAATGACTAATTAGTCATTTGCAGACGAGTACAGCGTGGGATCACACCACCGACCACTGACGTAGGCTAAGAAGAGCAAAGGACTCAGTATAGAACCCTGTAGGACTTCAAAGCTCTACCTGCAACAAGGCAGACTATTAAAAAACTTACACTTTTATCTAGAATTATCATAAAAGTAATTACGATCAAGCCATTTAGTGAAGCATTGCTTTGAATAAAGTTTAAATTACCGATGGGCGATCCTTGTGGATTTGAAAAACTACAGAGTATTAAGCAACTACGTGTATTCCAATCAGTCCTAGACTATTGGTGATCGGAGAAGTAACTAGTCTGTCGGTTACCTCACGACGTGTCCAAGAAACTGGACTGAAATGAACAATCAAGCCTAGAACGAACGCACGATCAATGGCTAGTTGATTTGACGAGAACGAGACGTCCTGTCATGAAGCTGGTGGACCCGCTTCAAAGGCGCCGCCTCGGGGAGTGAGAATATGACACTCAAACAATGCCACTAACCGCTATGTACGAGTACGTACAGCAGTACATACAGCTGTACTGATGACGGCATATTACGGAGTAATTTACCCACACTTATCCTACGGATTGACTTTGTGGGGAGGTTGCACTAAAACAAATTGGTATAGGATTTTTATTCTTCAAAAACGAGCAGTCATAATAATCGCCAAATTGCGAAGGAGAGAGTCGTGTAGAGAGACATTAAAAAGTCTAAAACTGTTGACTCTACCTTGCCTCTACATTTTGGAGACGTGTCTCTTTCAAATCAAAAAGTAGTGCCATAAGAGGTACAGAAGTACACTCTTATGAAACTAGAGGCAGGGACAACTACCGAACTGGAAGACACAGAACGGTAGTTCATGAACGTTTGCCTTCCCAAGCAGGAGTTCATTTCGTTCAACCAAATTGTTCCCCCTGAGCCTAAGGCATTCAAAGCTCGTCTTAAAATAATTCTGATTTCTCAAGCATTTTATGATACAGACGAGTTTATGGGATTCTATTGGGAGACCCTATGATTCGCTGACTGAATAGGGACTAGAGTGGCTACATTCGAATGCATGGGAGAGAGTGAGTGTAAAAACTGTATGTTTGAATGGGATTTAGATGTAAGAGTGCAAGGATAATTTTAGATACTCAAACATTTGACGATTACGATACATTTATTGTAAATGTCCAATATGCAGTAAAAAATTTATTTATTTATGTCACTACAAGTGCTCGCGAACGCGCTGCTACGATTCCGGCAAGGCTGGCTCAGTACAAAATGTGATACTTGCGATACTAAACACACAAGGAAATATAGGATGGTAAAAAACGCTACTGCATAAGAGCTGTAAACATGAACTTCCTCTATAAATCAATATTTGTGCCGATTACCACGTACCCAGCACCAGCGTGGGGAAACCGATTCTTTTACTCAGCAATAGTGAGGAACCTTCGGGATTCGCAAAGACTGCAAGCACTAATCGCTACCACGAGAGCGTACAAAACTTATCGAAGTTTGTGTGTACAAGTTTTTTAACCAAACATCCTACGCAATCTGAGTGTAGCCTACATTTCAGCTATATTTTTCCGTAGCATTTAATAACCTAAGTACTGTCGCTATACTGACAGTAATGTATTGCATTTTATTTACATGAAGTAGGCCTATATTAAACCGACTCAGCATGACAAACAAAAAGCAACTGTAAATTTAATATAAACCAAGCCGGCACCAAGCTAAGCGCTCAAGCACCGTTGACGTGATTAGAGTGTGATTTGACCGAATGGGAAACCATACATTCAAACATCTCTAGCATATTGCTCGCTTCGCTTGCCTCTCTTTCATCTCGGTCGGATTTCGTGTATCTCATTCCCTTTTATCACCATAACCCCCCTCAAAACATAACTTCGGACATAGAACGTTTATATACGCGTCGTATTCCTTAAGGTATTTCAGGGCTATTTAGGAATGGTATCCAGAAGTTATGACGTGGAAGTACGGACAATAATATTTTTAAGTTGATGAGAAAACACCAGAACGACCAAAAATATTTTTCCTCACTTCGAAAGCTAATAACTCGCTCCTAAAATATGATAAAAATAAAGCACCGACAACCGTGTCGTGGCATTTCGTCAAATGGCGTTTCGGAAAACCACTCAACAGTAACATTTAGTGGAATTGAGGATTAGTTACTACCTACCTACCTGCGCACCCGTGGCGTTTCGTCAAGTCGAACATTTGACAGGTATACAATACAACTAATTGGGTGTTCGTATAAGAAGTAAACCCCGTTGTTAACCCAATGGATCTGTTTTGCTCATAGTTTTCCTAATATTAAAGGTTTTGCGTACAAGTTGTCTGACCAAGTATCCTACGCAATCTGAGTGTAGCCTACATTTCGGCTACATTTTTCCGTAACATTTAACAACTTAAGTACTGATAGTACGAATTGGGAAGCGTAAAGAGTCGCTATACTGACAGTAATGTGTTGCATTTTATTTACATGAAGTAGGTTATATTAAAGCGAAGTTTCTAGCATAATGCTCGCTTTGCTTGCCTCTCTTTATTCTCGCATTTCGCCCATCTCGTTCTCTTTTATCAACATAACCCCCTGAAATCATAACTTCGGACAGAATTGAAATTAATCGGTTTGACAATTTTTTTAGATTAAGGAGAGTTTCGAATGTTTTTTTCTTTAATAATGTTTATGTTAATTCTGTATCTTTACAAGCGCTTGAGGCTAATCAGGAATGGTATCCTGAAATTTCGACGTGAAAGTACAGACAATAATACTTTTAAGTTTATTACAAAAGACCAAATCAGAATCGACTATCGGATTTTATAAAATAGTTTCGCTTACTTCAAAGTTTAATAACTCGCTCCAAAAAAATGATAAAATAATGCCGAAAACTAGATACGTTTACAATTTTCTCAACGACAACAGTGTACCTTCATTGGTCAGTGACATCACCGCCTACCTGCTTCCCGCCGGCTACTTGTGTTGTAATTCCCGACCCTCGTCAAAATTTCGGTTTGACAAAACGCCACTTCATTAGTTTGTTCATTTGTGCGTAAAGTAATTTTGGGTAGATTTAAGCTCTTTTCTAGGATTGACGAAACGCCACTTGACGAAATGATACGTAACCC
The DNA here is from genome assembly GCA_018831715.1 of Matsumurasca onukii. NCBI lineage: Eukaryota > Metazoa > Arthropoda > Insecta > Hemiptera > Cicadellidae > Matsumurasca > Matsumurasca onukii. The sequence goes on from CM032064.1 coordinate 12,829,051, forward strand.
CGACAACAGTGTACCGTCACCGGTCAGTGGCATCACCTGCTCTCCACCTGCTAACTGCGTCGTAATTCCCGACCATCGTCAAAATTTCGGGCTGACAAAACGTCACATCATTAGTTTGTTCATTTGTGCGTAAAGTAATTGTTTGTAATTTAAGCTTCGTTCTAGGGATTGACAAAACACCACTAGACGAAATTATATGTAACCGCCATAACAAGTCGAAGAATGTATCCGGCCCCTTGAAAGTGAAAGTTTTAGGTGATCCGAATTGCCACCCCGTGAACATGGATGAGCAATTACAGTACGCATCGCTACATCTTTGACACGCGGTCCCCACAAGCAACAACTCTCCCAGATTTACCCAAACTCAAACCATTATGCTTGTTTCTTGAATATTTCTACAATATTGTGTCAATTGTATTACGGTACAATAGTTGTTAAAAATGTTGATTTCTTATGATTTTCGTTAACATTTTCAAATTTTTTATACAGTTTATGTGATTGCTAGCTGAGTTGTGTTTAAGATAGCCATGATGCACCAAAGCGTTTAAACCCGTGTTTATTTGGTTGAACGATAGATACAATTTGTGGAACGGATCTTCATTCTGTTTTGGTTTCAAAATTAGACATTTATGCCTTATTATGTTTCTAAATAATTGAAAATTTATTCAAACCTTTGCCTTGCAGCAGCTAATTTTATAGTCCCATGCTAGCTTCTTAGATATTTTTCAAACGCAACTTTAAACAGTATGCTATAACCCGAGGCTGTTGTATAAACTGTACACATGTTTTTGAAATGCAAACAAGAAAAGTGGAACATATTGGAAAAACAACACATGTAGACAAACTCGACTGCTACAATATTAAATAAAAAAAACTATAAGTTTTAATTTTTTTCACCTCTTTGCATAGGCCTTCCCGCAACTCCAAAATTGTCAAGTGCCGGATAGCTGTCAGGACCGCCTGTCAACGGTGAGGTGAAGCGTACGATAATTGCTCATCGATGTTCACGGGGTGGCAATTCGGATCACCTCGAACTTCCGCTTTCAGGGGTGGCAGTCGAAATTCAGCCAAATAGGCAATACCGAGGCCGAAATAAGGAAAAATACCATAACCCAACGGCAGTTAGAATGGGATGCAGCAACAACGGAAGACTAACGCATAGTCTGTTGCCAGACATCATTGAAGCATCTAAACCATATTGATAATATAACCATCCAGAAACTGACAGGACATGGACCATTTAAATAATACCTAAACAGGTTTCACGTGGCAGATAGCCCACTCTGTGACGATTGTGGATACCTTGATACATCTTGGCATGCCCTGCTAGAGTGCAGCTACCCTGAGGATCTGAGGAACATCTTTCATGGCAAGACCTCACAAATAATCAAACAACCCTGGAATGTTGCATCTCTTCTTAGAGACAAGGATGCACTAGAAGAATTAAAATCTTATGGGCAAAGATTATGAAGAGGAGGGGAGTTTAGACAATACTGGCCTCAGATGCCGGCACTAGAAAAACACACAAATAACCTAACTATACACGCTAATAATTAGAGAAAGACATTTTCAAATCAAATAATATTTTTATAACAGGCACTTGTACCCAAAGCGCCAAAATACTCCCCACCCACACAACCACAAACCTTGTAGCTTGGGTTCAAAGCCTCAAGGAAGGTTGACGAAGGAAAGAAAACTACGATAAACCACTACTAACATATACCGAAAAGTGGGCAGCTTCAAAAAGGGAGAGCCAAAAAAGGTACAAATATAGGTCTTGGTGGCCTCCGAAGCCTCCGATCGGAAGGGGTTCAACTCCCGCTCTGGGCGCTCGGATTTTGCATCTCTTGAGTGCACTGTGCACTCAACTGCGCAAGGCGAATGAGTTGCTACACCTAGTAGAGCATCCTGATATCGAACACTAGAATCAGAACTGAGTCAGGTTCACAGCGAACACTCGTTGCGATTCAAACACCATCCAGTCGCGTGGTCCTACGGGGCCAAGCCGCTTATTGCTGTTTACACGTGCTTCGCTGCGGATGAAAAATGTTACAGTATCATGACTGTGAAGTTTACTTTATCCTTGTTTAGTACCTTTTGAGAAAAAAACCATACAGTCTTAGTACAGAGGGCTCTACAGCCCTAACTTCCCCTGTTGTACAACTTTTGTTTCACAATATAGTCCTTTGTTATTGTTATAAAATTTGCACAGCTTCCACATTTGGCCGACCTCGAACACACCAACTTTTAAGCCCCTAATTAGAGAGTCAGGAAAAGGTAGCCTAATCCTGACCACGAATTCACCAACTTTTGCCTCCAGATAGATAGCGGGTCATAGAAGGGTGCAAGCAACCAGGCGTGAACGGAATGTGACCGCAGGGGCAGTGACTGACGCTGCGCCCCCAAACGTCGTTCTCCGAACCAAATGACACTTTGCATAACAGTAAACTGCCAAAGTAACAAGTTATGTACCAAGCTATGTGATCCTTTTTGTTCACTTACGATGGAAAATGTCCGCAATAATAGTTCAACTTCTGAAATCCTCCCATCGTCAACAACAAACTTCAAACAAAGAAGTTATGTAGTTTGAAATTAAAGCATATTGTACTTTTGAACAACATTAATTTTAATTTTCAAATAGACATGTTTCGTCTCAGCATCATCAGTATAAATCAAAATAAATAGATACATCTGGAATAGAAATTCTTAAATTGTACAGGTGACGAGATTTTCAAAGACAAATATGATTTCTTGAACTAGTTGGCTGTTTTTGTATCATGTATAATTTCAAATATTGGATTCCCATTGTTTGAATGGGTGATATTAAGTATATTTGGGTCTTTCGGTTTGTTAAAATATATTTAGAAGTCATCTTTACGATCCATAATTCACCCCCTTTTTAACAAATTTCCATGTTTTCTTCAATACTTGTATACGTGTGATTGGACTGCAAGTAGTGTTCAACAAACGATGCCATATAAAATTTTAAATTATTGTGGTTAAAAATTCAAATATTCTTTCATTTCATAGTAAAGAATACTACAAAAATAATGGACATAACATTAAAAAGTTAGTTTCTTTGCTCTTTGCAGTTTTCATTCAGTAGTGGCCATACATCGTTTAGTAACCGAGTGCAATAAAGTATCGGGATCTGCGTTTAGAACTGTGTTTGGACACGTGATGGAGGACAACGACTTAAAATAGGGTTTAAAGAGAAAGGTAATGAGCAACTGTTTTAAACAAATAAGAAATTAATTTTCCGTCGCGTGAGCAATAAATAAATAAATAGTTTATTGCGGAAACATATACATGCTATGCAATCGTCATATTAATTATAGGTTGAACTAAAATTTTCCTTGCATTCTGACATCGAGGTCCCATTCAAACATACATTTTGTTCATTCACTCTCTCATTCATTCTAATTGTTCCACTCTAGCCCTCCTATTGTACGTCGTTGGGTTCTGCAGTCTCCCAGTTATGTGCCATAAACTCGTCTGTACTGTAAAATGCTTTTGTGACCAAGATTTGTTTTAGACGAGCTTTGAACGCCTTCGGCACTTGCGCACTTTTAATCGAATTTGGCAACCGTTGACTAGTTGAACTCCTGCCTGAGAAGGAAAACGTTCATGAACTATCGTTCTGTGTCTCCCAGTTCGATAGTTCTCCCTGCCTCTTGTTTCATAAGAGTGAATGTCACTTCCTCTTATGGGGTCACATTTTGATTTGAAAAGAAGACAAGTTTGAAGAATGTAGAGGCAAGGTAAAGTCAACAATTTCAAATTTTGGAAAATTGGCCTGCACGACTCTCTTCTTTGAAGTTTTGCGATTGTCCGAACGGCTTTTTTTTGGGAGAATGAAAGCTCTGGAAAATTGCGTTTTTGAACAACCACCTCACAACTCTAATCCGTAAGACAGGTGTGGGTAGATTACTCCGTAATACGCCGTCATCAGTACCTGAATTGGGCAGTACTCGGATAGCTGCCTCAAAACATAAATGCCCGAGGCTAATTTTGAACAGACACTGTCTACATGACAATCCCAAGTCAACCCTCGATTAAGGTGTATTCCAAGGAATTTAGTCGAGTTGACTTCTTCGATCTCAGTATCGTCCAACATGACTGTTGGGCTTTCTGAGGTCGTTGGTCGCAAGCAAAACTGAATGTATGTTGATTTTGTTGGATTTGTTTTGAGGTTGAGCTCATTGAAATGTTGAATTGAACTGTTGAGCTCAACAAACGTCATGCGTTCGAGTTCTTGCACTGATGGTGCTTTGAAACAGAGAGTGATGAAAGAAAGTGATGAACCAGTTGAAGCACGCAAGTGAATATAAAACCGTATTAATATTGTTTGAACCTTGGAGTAAACAAAATCTTTGTACAGTTTCACTATTTTCCGGAATCACTAAATTTTCTAAATACTCGTATTAGTAGTAGTAGATAGTAGATCTAGTAGTAGTAGTAGTTCTAGATATAAAATTCGCAAAACGGTGGTTACAGTATAGGCTATGAAAGAATACTTCGACCTATTTTGAACTCTCTGTATAAGTGTAAGTAGTCGATTATAAGAAACTCCTAGTTTCTTGGTATTCATAATCCTATTAGAGATGAATAGGGAGCAAAAGTTGGTGAGTTTGTGTTCGGCCCGACATTTAAAGTTCCGTTCAGTTTGTGGTCGCCCGAGAGACCCCGCTCAGAAAAGTTGGTGAGTTCGTGGCCGCCCCCACATTTAAAGTTCTTTTCAGTTTGTTGCCCCTAACACAGTGTATTTGTCAAAAAGCAGGCTGTTGCTCGGGAACTTGCATCAAACTACCGACTGTCCTTGTACTTTAAGTGGGCTCAAAATATGTCTAACATACGAAAGTATTCTGAGACCTCAGAGCCAGGTTCGTAATCAAATAAATCCTGGTATATATTGCAGGAATGGGTAAGTCAAACTCCCTCCCATACAAAAATATCGTGAACCTTTACATAGCCTTCTTACCTGACAACATCCGGAGTCCGAACATATGTCTAGTTAACATTCAAGAAAGTATAACGGAAGTTTTCCAATGAGTAATGACCAACATTATGCCTTCATTAATAAATAGTATTAACATTTAAATACTCTTCACACTTAAATTCGATGGTTCGCACGCTATAAAGCAAGAATCAAAAGTAACATTAATGATACGAAAACATGTTTGATATAAAAAATGAAGATTACGCCATGCCACACTAACGTTTTTCATCAAACTTGAAATTGGATTGCCCGTTTAGGCGCTAGCGGTCAGCGTATACGTAATATTTCCCCTCTAAACACCAACCTTAAAATTAAAACTGTTCAAAACAGTTTAGTGGGTAGTTTTGAGCTACCAGAAATAGGTGTGCAAAGTTGCAAGTCTGTTGGTCTAGCCGTTTGAGTGCATACTGCGTAAGCGCTCGGTGTGAGCACTTGGCACTAAACAAAGTGGGCAAGTGTTGGTTTTTCAGATTTTTTGATTTGTCTGATACCAAGAACCTGGTCTGGTCATCGTCACCTTCTTACAGCACTTTCCCCACTCTGCCGTGATTTCTAACCCCTCTTGGAGCCAAAAAATAGTGTCAAAATGCCTACTTTGGCCATATTTTGGGATATCAACTTGCTATTGTGCCCTTCTTGTGTAAAAACCCCAAAACCCAGTACTTTGGGCTGTGGTCTGATTAAGAGTGAATGAAACAGGACACTCTTTTTTATATGCATAGACCAGCCGTTTACTGTTTACAGTAAACCTCACAGCCATGATAATTATCCTAGTACGGTACTATTTGAGAAGAAAACCACAAAACCTTGGTAGTAAGGGCTATACCCTGTGCAATTTGTAGAACTTTTATTTGGCAAAAAATGCCTTGATTATGGTTATAAAATGTGCATAGCTTCCACATTTAACTTTTCAGTGTTTTTGCCCCTAACTTTGAAAGGGGGCCCACAGTTTCCTATTTTACCTCTTTCCTTCTAAACTTGCACGCATCGAGGATATACCAACGTATTTTGAGACCCCTGCCTCAGGTTCGTAATCAGATAAATCCCGGTATCTGTGGTAGTAATGGTAAAGTCAAACTCCCTCCCATACAAACATATCTTGAAACTTAGCATAGTCTTCTCAGCTAACAACATCCGGAGACAGAACATGTTTCTAGTTATCATACAAGAATGTATAAGGAGGTTTCCTAATGAGTAATGACCAACATTTTGCCTGCATTACTCACTCAGTATTATTTATGTTTAAGTACTCTTAATGGTTTCTTGAACAGTAGTATCTTGAGCAGTGATCACTTGAACAGTGGTTTTGAACACTGGTTTCTTGAGCAGTGGATACTTGAACAATGGTTTCTTGAACAGTGTCTTCTTGAACAGTGGTTTCTTGATAAGTGGTTTCTTGATCAGTGGTTTTTTTATCATAGGTTTGACTGGTTTCTTGGACAGTGGTTTCTTTAACAGTGGTTTCTTGGGCAGTGGTTTTTTGAACAGTGGTTTCTTGATCAGTGGTCTTTTTGAACAGTGGTTTGACTGGTTTCTTGAAGAGTAATTTCTTGAACAGTGGTTTCATGAGCAGTGGTTTCTTGAACAAGGGTCTCTTGAGCAGTGGATTCTTGATCAATGGTTTCTTGAACAGAGGTTTGACGGGTTTCTTGAACAGTGGTTTCTTGAACAAGGGCGGCACCGGACACCGTGTGTGATTGTTCTGGAGCTTCTGTGTTCTTTCCGGTCGGTGATTAAAACCGTTCCGCTTCAGCGGTCCGTCATAACAACTCTAGCTCAAGTGCATTGTTCCCAGTTCCCAGTTCCCAGTTCAGGTGTAACGTGTATCCATGCATCATGCGTACGCAATGCATGCGGCCGGGCAGGAAACTACAGAAGCGTCATCCGGGTTGTTCTGCATCTATTCCAGGTTTAAGATTATGCTATGTTTTTACTCGTAGGAGATTCGTCACTCTAGCCCTGGGACAATGCGTATGGATGGTGCGACAGCTATTTCGCCACTTTTGCCTCTCAAATATTCCCACCCCAACCAGGTAAAATCTCACACGGAGCACGTGTCGAAGCCAGCAGATTTCGTTTGGAAGGGGTAAAAGCCACACAGTTGATTGACAGATGTGGATTTTACCCGGGCATGCGTCATTGTTTAAGTGGCTTTGGTGACTTCCCGAAAGGATTACAGGACACGAGAGCTTGTGAATACGTGTTCATAAACTGTAGGCAATAAATACGTCTAAAACTACTTACTTGTCTTTCCAGCATTATCATATCCACCATACACTATAGCATCACTATATGTTCGTATACACAATGAAAGAACAAAAATGTCATCAATGACATAATCAAAACTCAAATAACTTTATTTTGATAATGATAAAGAACATGATTGGCGACATCAGCAAAATTGTTGTTATTTAGTTGGTCATTACTAAAAAAGGTTTTAATTGGAAAGAAATCTTTAAATTGAGTTGGTTCGCTAGTTATAATTTTGTACTTAATTATTATGATTTATTGAGTCTTACATATTTGTTCTATTTGTAGTTGGGGATTGATAACGTGTACGTATTGTTTGCATTTCATAACGTTTTGAAGGGTTTGTTAGCTCTAAATTTGTTTTTTCTTTCATATCCCAAAATGTTTGGGTGGGAGAGGGGCTGGGATCTTTCTTTTTCTATACGCCCTTGCGTCTGCTCGGGTCTCCATATACAGTACTGATATAGATTCCTTGATCTATACATTAAAAAAAGTTAAGAATAGTAAAGAACATAATTTCAAACCATAATTGTCAAGGTGGTAGACCTACTTAGTTGTTTTGTTCCGAATGCGTCATCAACGTTAAAATAATGACACAATTTCATTTTTGAAACTGTGCGTCCTCTATTGAAAAATCAATTATATTTAACATGCTATTCTTAATATTGAGTATTGAGGAGTAACGTGCGTCATCAAACTGTCCGCTTAAGGCAAAACGCAACAAAGCATCTCTCACCATTCCTTTCGTATATTTGATGAATGTGTTTATTTTAAACTGTCTCACAATCAAGTGAAATATATTATAATTTGCCTTCATTTCTTGGTATGGTTGGCAACGTCCATGAGTTTCGATGAGCCAACACACAATCAGCTGTCGACAGATATGAGATTTGTGCAAAGACAGTTTTTTATGAACTCGCCGAATGCAGACTTGAAGGACACCTAAAATATGACACGCCTGAGACTTGTGTAATCGTTGCTCAACGGCTGCTCTGTAGTCTTCTGAGGAGTGAGGAGTGAGGACGTAACTGCGACTCTGCGAGTCTGAGTCTGGGAGTCTGCGAGGCAGGAGACTCGACAGATAATAGCCGGCCATGACCGCCAAGCCTACGCACTACGCACTACGCGGCCGGATTGCATAAGTGGTCCTTGGATCCTTGCTCAGTGTACACTGCACACTGCACAGGCAATCGAGAAGTAGTCTACTCTAACAATAGTCTTCACTGCTGATGTGTCAGTGCTCAGTGTACACCGCACACTGCACAGGCAATCGAGAAGTAGTCTACTCGCAATAGTTTCACTGCTGTTGATGTGCTTCAGTGCACACTGCACCGCACAGGCAATCGAGAAGTAGTCTACTCTAACAATAGTCTTCACTGCTGATGTGTCAGTGCTCAGTGTACACTGCACACTGCACAGGCAATCGAGAAGTAGTCTACTCTAACAATAGTCTTCACTGCTGATGTGTCAGTGCTCAGTGCACACTGCACAGGCAATCGAGAAGTAGTCTACTCTAACAATAGTCTTCACTGCTGATGTGTCATCAGTGCTCAGTGCACACCGCACAGGCAATCGAGAAGTAGTCTACTCTAACAATAGTCTTCACTGCTGTGTCAGTGCTCCGCACACCGCACAGGCAATCGAGAAGTAGTCTACTCTAACAATAGTCTTCACTGCTGATGTGTCAGTGCTCAGTGTACACTGCACACCGCACAGGCAATCGAGAAGTAGTCTACTCTAACAATAGTCTTCACTGCTGATGTGTCAGTGCTCAGTGTACACCGCACTGCACAGGCAATCGAGAAGTAGTCTACTCTAACAATAGTCTTCACTGCTGATGTGTGTGCTCGCACACCGCACAGGCAATCGAGAAGTAGTCTACTCTAACAATAGTCTTCACTGCTGATGTGTCAGTGCTCAGTGCACACCGCACAGGCAATCGAGAAGTAGTCTACTCTAACAATAGTCTTCACTGCTGATGTGTCAGTGCTCAGTGTACCGCACACCGCACAGGCAATCGAGAAGTAGTCTACTCTAACAATAGTCTTCACTGCTGATGTGTCAGTGCTCAGTGTACACTGCACACTGCACAGGCAATCGAGAAGTAGTCTACTCTAACAATAGTCTTCACTGCTGATGTGTCAGTGCTCAGTGTACACTGCACACTGCACAGGCAATCGAGAAGTAGTCTACTCTAACAATAGTCTTCACTGCTGATGTGTCAGTGCTCAGTGTACACTGCACACTGCACAGGCAATCGAGAAGTAGTCTACTCTAACAATAGTCTTCACTGCTGATGTGTCAGTGCTCAGTGTACACCGCACACCGCACAGGCAATCGAGAAGTAGTCTACTCTAACAATAGTCTTCACTGCTGATAGTGTGCTCAGTACACCGCACACCGCACAGGCAATCGAGAAGTAGTCACTCTTAACAATAGTCGTCACTGCTGATGTGTCAGTGCTCAGTGTACACTGCACACTGCACAGGCAATCGAGAAGTAGTCTACTCTAACAATAGTCTTCACTGCTGATGTGTCAGTGCTCAGTGTACACTGCACACTGCACAGGCAATCGAGAAGTAGTCTACTCTAACAATAGTCTTCACTGCTGATGTGTCAGTGCTCAGTGTACACCGCACAGGCAATCGAGAAGTAGTCTACTCTAACAATAGTCTTCACTGCTGATGTGTCAGTGCTCAGTACACTGCACACCGTAACGGCAATCGAGAAGTAGTCTACTCTAACAATAGTCTTCACTGCTGATGTGTCAGTGCTCAGTGTACACTGCACACTGCACAGGCAATCGAGAAGTAGTCTACTCTAACAATAGTCTTCACTGCTGATGTGTCATCAGTGCTCAGTGTACACTGCACAGGCAATCGAGAAGTAGCAGTTCACTCTAACAATAGTCTTCACTGCTGATGTGTCAGTAAAAGTCAGTACACTGCACACTGCACAGGCAATCGAGAAGTAGTCTACTCTAACAATAGTCTTCACTGCTGATGTGTCAGTGCTCATACACCGCACACCGTGCACAGGCAATCGAGAAGTAGTCTACTCTAACAATAGTCTCTATGCTGATGTCAGTGCTTAAGGTTGTTATCGTATTTCAGTCTGAATATTTTAGTTTTGTGGGGTTTTCTTATACTTGCATCCCTCGTTTTCTTTTCATAGTTTGTTGCAAATTCATTTTCTCGGTCCTGTCTAAAAGCAGAGTCTGCGACAAAAATGTCCGATATTTTCGAAATTAACAAGATTATTATTTGGAACATATAAATAGTAGTCTATATACGAACATTTAATTCAATTGTCCAAACTCCCATTTTTAAAATTGGTGCGCAAGAAAAATCAGCCGCCTAGTTACATTAATTACACTGAATATAGTATATAGTTTTCTAGATGAAAGTTTTATCGATAATTCAGTGAAAAGGGGTGTTTTATTGATACCAATGCTGCTTTCTCAAAACTAAAATAAACCGGAGTGTATTGACATGAGAGAAGCTGGAGCAGTGGTGAGGATGTTGAATGTCGGATGTTGCAGTATATTGTACAAGAGAAGGTGAGTAGACTCGAGTAGAGTGGGCTCGGCACTCGGTAGCACTCTTTGCGCATGCGCTCGGTCTAGACATGCGCAGTTGCGCACTGCAGCCTGCACTCGTAAATAAACGCCATCGTTTGAGGCACAGTTACTCCTCGTAATTGAATCCCGCAGTAGAATCTGAGTACGCCCTCAATCAAATGTTTGATTTTGATTAGCATTACCCGCATTAGACGTTTTGTAGTTACACGATGGTTAATCTGAAGTAATGGCGACCAGCGTTCAAACATCTGAAAAAGTTGACATAACCCAGCCTCTGGATTTTGGAGACGTGAACTCCTAAATCAGGCAAGACTAAAGTGTGCGGAACAGATCAGTAGTTTTTGAGCGTTTATATTTTCAGGCAGGAGCTAATTTTATCAACCGGTTGCCTATTTAGTTAAAAACGTCGCAACGCCCGATATACTTAAAGGTCGCTTGAAACCTGCATTGATCTCAGAAGCTTTTTAACAGCTTAGACTATAAATATTTTAAAAACACTGAAAGGCCACTATAATGTAACAATTTAATTACTAGCGCTTTCAACAGCTAAGCTGCCATCTTCAGGTAAGCGAGGTTACATGACAATAAATTATTAACAAAAGTAAATATTTTCAAAACTTGTTGTTGACGATACAAAAAATGAAGCATCTGATTCAGAAATTAAATTTAAATAAGAGGTAAAAAATAAATAAAAGTATTAAAGTGAGCGTATATATACAATCTACTTTTTTGATGTTATTAAATGTACTATATTAATTTAGAATTTATTATTAGTCCATTTCCTTTGTTAAGTAAAATATTTTTTGTCCGTGTTGTTTATGTAATATGATTCCCAAAAGTTTAGATATTAAGGTTGTACAGTTTTTTTATTAACTTTAAATTTGATGTGTTAAATGAGTGTCCAGTATAAATACTCGTAGAATAGGCTGCCATGGCTGGCTTTTTCACCCGTCCGTAACGCGTACATGACAAGCCGAGGTACACTGACGTGAGGTACATGGCGTGAGGCACGTGGCGTTAGGCACATGGCGTGAAGTAGATAGCGTGAGGCGTACGGCATGATGTGTAAATGGTACGACGCATTACGGTACGAGGTACGGCTGAGGCCACGGCTATGCGAGGTCAAGATACACGGTGAGCACATTTATGAGTGCACAATTTTACGCGATGCTCACGAACGAGCGGTCAATGCATGGCGCGTCACTTAATTATATAATATTTAAGCGTGATGTTGTGTTACGGGTTAGTCAGATGCTATTACGTGGCATGATAAAGCGTCACGCATACATGCGACGTCGTCAAGATTGCCGGGATACGCATGCGATGCTATCATGAGCGCGTCACGCACCAACGAGACAAACGGCGCGATATTACGTAAGTTAATTAGGCAAAGACAAGCAGTGTCAAGACAACACGAAGGTGCGATAAAGCAACACGGCGAAGCCATCAACGGTTATGAGCCACACGACTGAACGAGGCACACAACGAGGCACACGGCACTCAGGCGCAACAATGGCGCGAGGTCAAGATCGGCCATGGCGCGATATCACGGCACGATGCTACCACGAACGATGCGCGTCAATGCATGCGACCAGGTAAGGCAACAATTTTATGAGTGCACAATTTGCCACGATGTTTGCGATGTCACATGCGGATGTCGACAACGAGATCGGTCACGGCTACGAGGCAATAATTTTACACTTCAGGCTACCATCGGCGGAGGTCAAGATTACCGGCATAATTTCATGCGGAGGCACAATATGCGGAGGCGTCAATGACCGAACGATACCACGGCTTTGAGTGCGTCACGGCGCATAAGCCATGGCGCGAGGCACAATGCTGCACGTCGTCAACGAGCAAGCAACACGTATCTGATAGCGGCCACGGTACTTTAGGCGTCAATGGCGCGAAAAAATACGGCACGAGCAAGCACATGGCGTGAGGCAACATACGACTAACGAGTAAGCAATACGTATGCGATACCACGGCACGATAAAAGTACCACGGCGCGGAGGCACACGACGATAAGCAACACGGCACTTGAGGCACATGGCGTGATAAGCACCACGGCGCGAGGCGTCACTTACATGCGGAGGCGCAATACGCATATGCGAGGCAATACTGGCGCGAGGCAAGTGTCACGCATGCGGAGGCGTCATTTATGCGATAAGCAATACTTAAGTACGATAAGCACATTTATGCGATGCTAACAGCCGACGTCGATAAAGTTACATGGTTGAGGCATACGGCATTAGGCACGGCGTGAGGGGTACATGGCGATGAGGTACATGGGTGCATTAGGTACATGGCGTGAGGTTCATGGCATGAGCTAGATGTTCTTGTATGTCGCAACCGAATGCTCTCTTTACTTGCCCAATTTCGCCCATTCACCACAGCCAATTTCATAGATCCTGACATATTAGAATTAAAGGTTTGGCATTTTGGTGTTTTGATTGTTTTCGTGAGAGTTATTAATTCAAAAGATATATTTAATTGTTTTATTTCGAAAATTGTCTGACATTTTTTGCAGTGGATGAAAATGATAAGTGATGCTGGTCCATTGTTTTTTTTTTTTTTTGAAGTTCTGTTTGGTTGTTAATTTTGTTTTATTTTCGTGTTTTTAACGTATACAATTGTAATTGACATTAAAACCATTGAAAGTTGTACATCTTGCATGGAGAGTAATTGTTATTCACAAAAGTCTGTAAATGAAAGTTTAACACTGCTCGGTATTGGAAACAACATATTTTTTTATAAATATTTTTTTCGTTACAACAATTGTCATGTAACCTCATTTACCTGAAGATGTCAGCTTAGTAGTTGAAAGCTCTAGTGATTAAATTGTTACATTATATTGGCCTTTTATGTTTTTAAAAGTATTTATATTATTTGCCAATAATTTCGCTTCAAGAATGTATAGCTCAGACTGGTTACGGCATTTAATTAAGACTAGAAATGGGTTGACTGGACACCGGATAAAGTGGGTTTCACACCATGTAAGTACGAAAGCGACTTTTATAGAGTGAATACATGTTGTCAGCTATTTTTCTTGTTTTCAATACCGATATCAATGACACTGTTTCCTGTAAAAATGCGTTAACTAACTATCATCATTGCTGTTATTTATGACTACTAAAGTCATAACAAAAAGTGACTTACATAATTATGAAAAAAGTGAAACCTCCTTCGTAAACATCCGTTGGCAGGTCACCACCGTCTTATCATGATGTCTGCGGGTTGACGGGTAAGTGGATACTGTTATTCGTCGAGCCGCGAGTGAGTTTCGAGTGGGGAAGTAGTGGGTGGGGATAGATTGGATCTGGTTACGAAAGTAGTTGAAGCTGAAGGTAAGATAAGAACAGCTGATAAGACACCCTCTAGCCACGGTGACGGGGTGACGGGGTGATGACTGAGTATTGATAAGAGGGATCGCCATGTAACTCACCGGCCCCGGTACCGCTGTAACGCGTAGACGTGAGTTAACATTACACATCCCAATAAAAATAAGAATTTTATGAAAGTGCACGAACAAGTTCTATAAACCTCCGAGGAAACAGCAATGCACATTTTATAGAGCCACCTTGTGCATAGCTACATACGAAAGTAATGAACCCACTTTTCATAAGGCATACGCATGTTCTCACTGTTTATTCAATGAATAAAATACCAGTTAGGTTTAAATGTAGAATCATATGCAATACTTATTGCAAAGAAAACTAATTGTAGGCAAATACATAGTATTTAAAACGAAGAATATAACAACATAGATTTAAAATCCAGATATGAAACCCAGTTGTCTGGCCTGAACTATTTATGCTGCAGAATGCCAATCAAACTATAATTTATGTTTGTATAATCATTACATAGAACTTTCAGTGCCACCAAAGGTCTACCTGTTGCAAAGTTCCTGAAGACTCACTTCATTTTTTTTTTGTCCTTGTCTACGCCAATGGCATTTGAATTTGTTCATCCTAGGGTTTGTGGGTATGACAAACGTAGGGAAAAGGGTCCAAACCCCTGTGTGCCTGGCACTGGGAACGAACCTGCGACCTTGGTATTTTGCAAGCCGTGACTCTACCCACTGAGCCAGACGACTTCATTGAATAAATCTCACTGTAAAAAACTATACGTAAAATCTGTCCGGTCAACACTTGCAGCTCTGCACATAACGCAAGTGCGTAAC
Organism: Matsumurasca onukii; assembly: GCA_018831715.1. NCBI lineage: Eukaryota > Metazoa > Arthropoda > Insecta > Hemiptera > Cicadellidae > Matsumurasca > Matsumurasca onukii. Next base: position 12,844,063 of record CM032064.1, read on the forward strand.
ATCGAGGTTAAAGATGCATGGCGTGAGGTACATGGCGTGAGGTACATGACACGAGGTACATGGCATGAGGTACATGGCATGAGGTACATGGCGTGAGGTACATGGCATGAGATTACATGACATAATTTTATGGCATGATTACATGGCGTGAGGTAGATACATGGCGTGAGGATTACGGCACGTGAAGGTATGGCGTGAGGTATGGCGTAATGAATTTACGTGATTATTAATTTTTATGGCGTGGTACATGGCGTGAGGTACATGGCGTGAGGTACATGGCGTGAGGTACATGGCGGTAATTTACATGGCATGATGTACATGGCATGATGCACATGGCATGAATTACATGGCGTGGAGATTACATGGCGTGAGGTTTACGTGACACGAAGGGCAATGGCATGAATTACATGTGGAACATGGCGTGGTACATGAGCACGGGTCATGAACGGAGATTACATGGCGTGAGGTACATGGCGTGAGGTACATGGCACAGATTACATGGCGTGGTGCAATGGCGTGGGTACATGGCTGATAGAGATTTTTGGCTCAATTAAGATTGCAGCGTATTTGAGGTACATGGCGTGAGGTACATGGCGTGAATACATGGCGTGAATTACATGACTGAATTTTATGGCGTGAATTTTATGGCGTGAATTTATGGCGTGAATTACATGGCGTGGTATGGCGTAGGGTACATGGCGTGAGGTACATGGCGTGAAGATACATGGCGTGAGGTACATGGCGTGAAATGTAGATGGCGTAATTACATGGCATGAGGTACATGGCATGATGCACATGAAGCATGAGGTACATGGCATAATTTGTGAAAGCATGAATTATTTAATTACATGGCAGTGAAGTTAAACGGCGTTGGTTTTCGGCAATTGCAGTGAGGTACATGGCGTGAATTACATGGCGTGGTCTATAGCATAATTATAACAGCGTGGTGCGGAACCGGTATAGCGCGGGAATGCTCTTGACGGTATGGCCAGTGCCGTGGTCACGACATGGGTACAGGCGGGTACAATGGTGTGAAAGCGTGGTGGCATTGATGCATGGCAATGGGTTGGCGGCGTGGTGCATGGCGCGTGATTACGCTGTTATGTTCCCGATAATTGCTTGATGGTTCCAATGGCAGTAATTTTATAGCAATGAATTTTTCGACAAAATTAACGTAATTATAGCGTGAATTACATGGCATGGTCCTTACATATTACAATTATGAAGCATAAAGATGCAATAACGTCGGAATTATGTGCACATAATTGTATGCATAAAGATACATGGCATTGGTGCATGACACGAGGTACATGGCGTAGAAGATTACGCTGGCATTAGGTACATGGCGTGAGGTACATGGCATGGTGCAGCACGAATTACATGGCATGATGTACATGGCGTGAATTACATGGCGCGTGGGTACATGGCGTGGTGCACATGGCATTAGTACATGGCGTGAGGTACATGGCGAGATTATATGGCGTGAGTTACACAGAGACATGAAGATTACATGGCGTGAGATTACATGGCGTGAGATTACATGGCGTTGGGTACATGGCGTGAGGTACATGGCATGAGGTACATGGCATGAGGTACATGGCGACTTTTAGTTAGGTGAATACATGTTGTCAGCTATTTTTCTTGTTTTCAATACCGATATCAATGACACTGTTTCACGAAATAAAGTGTTAACTAACTATCATCATTGCTGTTATTTATGACTTACTAAAGTCATAACAAAAGTGACTTACATAATTATGAAAAAGTGAAACCTTCCTTCAAACACCCGTTGTATAGGTCACTCACTGTCTTATCATGATGTCTGGTGGGTTGACGGGTAAGGGATACTGTTGGTTCGTCGAGCTGCGAGTGAGTTTCGAGTGGGGAAGTGGGGGTGGGTGGGGGATAGATTGGATCTGGTTACGAAAGTAGTTGAAGCTGAAGGTAAGATAAGAACAGCTGATAAGACACTCCTCTAGCCACGGGTGACGGGGCGACGGGGTGATGACTGAGTATTGATAAGCAGGGATCGCCATGTAACTCACCGGCCCCGGTACCGCTGTACGCGTAGATTTGTTAACATTACACATTCCCAATAAAAATAAGAATTTTATGAAAGTTCATGAACAAGTTCTATAAACCTCCAAGATGGGTAAAGAAACAGCAATGCATATTTTATAGAGCCACTCTGTGCTATAGCTACATACCGAAAAAGTAATGAACCCACTTTTCATAAGTATACGTATGCTCCTCAATTTCGTTTATTCACGAATAAAATACCAGTTAGGTTTACAATGTAGAATCATAATAATAATACTTATTACAAAGAAAACTAATTGTAGAAGCAATACATAGTATTAAAAAACGAAGAAAATAACAACATAGATTTAAAATCCAGATATGAAACCCAGTTGTCTGGCCTGAACTATTTATGCTGCAGAATGCCAATCAAACTATAATTTATCTTTGTATAATCATTACATAGAACTTCTCTTGCCACCAAAGGTCTATCTGTTGCAAAGTTCCTGAAGACTCACTTCATTGAATAAATCTCACTCGTAAAAACTACATACGTAAAATCTGTCCGGTCAACACTTGCAGCTCTACACATAACGCGTCAGCCGCATAGCAGCATAGCAGCATGGTAGCATGGTAGGTACGATAATCGAACTCAGGAGACAGGACAGTGACCGTGTTTTATCGTATTGTATGTGATGTGATTGAGAGCCGCAGAGCACAATAGCTGCAGAAGATAGAAGATGGCTTTCAATCAGGCCTCGCTATATTTACGCTAGGTCGCTAGGGGTCTCAAATGCTTGCCTTCACAGCCTTCACATGCCTTTTTTTTCTTTTTTTTTCACAGCATAGAGAGCCTTCACATGCCCTGCGCTCGATACTTCTGCGCCTTCACAGCATAGAGAACTTGCCCTGCGCTAGATACTTCTGTGCATTCACAACATTGAGAGCATCTCTGCGCTCTGATACTTTCTGTAGCATATACTTTCGCCCTTGGTGCCTGATACTTCCTCTTGTATTTTCATAGTACGCCCCTGCGCTGATACTTGCGCCTGAGAAGGCGAGTTGCCCGTGTACCCCGTTCGGAGCTCATCTTTAAATATATAGGCGAATTATAGTTTGTTTTAATTCGCTTGGAAATATTCCCGAGACAATGACGCATTTATTGCGTCTGCTAACGGTTGTCGCAAAATGTAGCTCGCGCAATGCCGAATAGTTTTGTGACTTAGTCCATCATAACCGGCTGAGTTAGAATTCTTAGCTTCATTATTATTTGATACACTTCACAAGAATAAGTTGGACACAAAGCTAGTGTACTTGGGCATGTTTGTTCCGAGTGAGACGACAGTACCCCGGTTCTGTCATCAGTGAATGCCTTTGTTCCCCAATGCTCACAAAAAAAAATCATAATATCTGCCAAGGAGAATGCTCGACATCAAGTTGTGGACTATACTCATATAGAGATACATTTGAGCCGACGAGGTCGTATATTAGAAAAGACCCTCTATTTTAAAGACTTTAGTGGCAAGTTTTAAAGACTTTCAGTGCAAGTGTTGTCGAGAACGATGAATTTTATAATAGATGTACATGAATTACATGGCATGAGGAATTACATGGCGTGGTACATGGCGATGAATTACATAACGCATAGAAGATTACATGGCGATAGAATTACATGGCAGTAAGGAATTACATAAACCAAGGTATAAGGGCGTGATACATGGCATTAGGTACATGGCGTGAGGTTCATGGCATGAGCTAGATGTTCTTTGTATGTCGCACCGAATGCTCTCTTTGTTTGCCAATATTTTTCCCCATTCACCACAGTCAATTTCATAGATCCTGGACATATTAGAATTAAAGGTTTTATATTTTGGGTGTTTTGATTGTTTTTCGTAAGATTTATTAATTCAAAAGATATATTTAGTTAAGTTTTATTTTCGAAAATTGTCTGGACATTTTTGCAGTGGTTGAATGATAAGTGATGCTGGTCCAATTTTTTCAGTTTTAAAGGGAGAAGTTCTGTTTGGTTAAGTTAATTTTGTTTTATTTTCGTGTTTCTTAACGTATACAATTGTAATTTGACATTAAAACCATTGAAAGTTGCGACATCTTGCATGGAAAGTAATTGTTATTCAAAAGTCTGTATATGAAAGCTTGGAACACTGCTCGGTATTGGCAACAACATTTTATAAATATTTACTTTTCGTTAATAATAATTGTCATGTAACCTCACTTACCTGAAGATGTCAGCTTAGTAGTTGAAAGCTCTAGTGATTAAATTGTTACATTATATTGGCCTTTTTATGTTTTTAAAAGTATTTATATTATTTGCCAATAATTTCTGCTTCAAGAATGTATAGCTCAGACTGGTTGATAGCATTTAATTAAGACTAGAAATGGGTTGACTGACACCGTGGATAAAGTGGGGTTTCACACCATGTAAGTACGAATGCGACTTTTTAGTTAAGAGTGAATACATGTTGTCAGCTATTTTTCTTGTTTTCAATGCCAATATCGTTTCACTGTAATTGTTACTGAAACCTAGTCTGAAATAACGTATTTTATCTTGAACCAGTTCAAACCTATCCATCCAAAACCATGCTTCCAAAGATTTTATCTAAAACCCATGCCTATCGTTGAAATGTCCTATTCGAAATGTCAATAACCTAAATATTGTTTATTCTAAACCAACAAAATTAGTTGTCAGATCCGACCTGCAATTCTTCAATGTGGTTTGTGTTGCACCTGTCTGCAAGTCCCAACCACCAGTTTGTTCAGGTTGCTGGGGAGAATCAATTCTGCTGGTTTCATGATCATCCCACAAGTCATTTTAGAATGGTCTTCCACACGGATTTGTTGCAGTCTAGTAAACAGCTTGAATCTAAATTCCTTCCCACAAGAACTTGGCATCCACAACTTGACAAATTCCTTGAATCATGTCTACTGTTCAGAGTTGTTAAATCCTATCATTCTGACCGCCAAAGACCTCTCTGGAAAAGCTGTTATGCATTAGCACTGAACAAATTTGGAATGTCTGAATGAGTATTCTTATTATCCTTGTAGGTTCTTTGCAAGAAACACTGCCAAGATCTGATAGTGGTTGGCTGCAAATGCTGAGATTAAAATACTCATTTTCCCAGCAGTATGGTTTGATCTGCTAAAATAAATGCAGAACAGGCTTAAATTTTACAGTGAGATGTCAACCTGAATCAGTCTATCCATACTCCTTCTGCAACAACGCAAAGTAGTCTGTGTTTGAAATATGGCGCCAGTAATAAAATCTGTCACATGTGAAGATTCAAGACGAAATGATATTAGTAGACAGCCTTTTGGCAGATTAGTTTAAAGGAATTTGATAAGGAGAGAATTGGTGAACCTCCAACAGGCCTTATATATTCCTGCATTTGAAGATCACTGGTTCTGTTCCTCCCAAGCCAGTAAACATGTTTTTGGCCTACTTTAGTTCTAAATACTGCCCATCCATGCTTAAAATTAGTTCCTGAAATGCCGACCAAGTTGAAGCAAGACTGCCCTTTGTCTGCTCATAGTTCAGAGATCCCATTGAAACTGCCAGACAAAGATATCTATTTTCCTCGGTCAGGTATGAACGCGACTGATTGCACTGATCGATTACGGCTGTTTACATTCATCCGGATTACCATATCTTCGGCAGGGCAATCCTCATGCAATGGCTGAGGCATGTCGCCAGGAGGCGAGGGTTAGACATGGCGGCCATGTGAGCGCAGGCCAGACGCATGTGCCTCATCAATGAATGTAATGCCTCCCGGTAACGCGTAAATCCATCAGTATGCCAGTCGAAGGTGTTTGTTGGTTAATGTTGTTCATGTTATGTCTGCGCAGATCTGCGTTACCCGCCAGTCTCCACGTCTGCAATCAAAGTTTATCTGTTCTCCATATTGCGTTTGTTCACAGCACAGCCCCGCCCTTGCGCAACAAACACGAGCTGAGTTCGGCGGCTCACTGTTCTGTCCTGATCCTGTTGTCAGCCCTCTGATGCAACCAGCCATCCGGCGAGGTTTTGCCACCGAATGTGGTTCAATAGATGGTTGAGTCGCAAACGACGAATGGGAGGACGATAAGCTGAGGGCTGGGGAGGCTGGAGTTGGTGGTGGTGGGATGAACGAAGCGCACCGCCGACACCGCGCGCAAGACGCCAGGCATACGCACCGCGTCCCTACGCGAACAAAGCGGATTAGAGAAGAACGAAGAGATTGATTACGGTCGGGCGAACCCAGATGTCGAGCGAAGCCACCAGCCGGTTATCACGCGACGCCATCCCGGTCGCGTACCTGCTTTTGTACATGCATACCAGCGACAAAGTAGTCGTCCACCAGATGCCCAGACAACCGCATGCGCTGCGCGCCAACAAGCCAAACCGTAGATGGAGGCTGCGCACGATGTGGACGCCGTGTCGGTACCAAACGTATGATTTATTGATGTAGCAACGAGGTGTGCGCCCGCAGCGGATGGCGCAAACCGTAGTTGATGAGATCGATGACGCACCGATGAGTGGATCTTGCGTGGCGGCAACCAACCAAACGGGATATTGGATATTGGAAATACGTGGCACGTGGTGCGCACGAAGTGCCAAACCGCCATGCAGATGATCAACGGAGATGCACCGAGTACGCCAACGGCGTTTTGTTCAAAACGGATGATCATTTGGATGAAAGCACGAGTGCGTGTGATCTGGCTGGTCACAACCAGTTTGCCAGATCATACGCACACCAGCGCAGCCGAGAATGCGCGTGATTTCTGGTCAAACAAGTGCGGGATTCATCTGGCGTGCATACGTATGATGGTGCGGTACACGGCTCAACCGGCTGTTATCGACTGATATAAGTGGCTGGGACAACAGGGAGTTAGATGGAGATGGGAGATGAAGAGGGTTGGACTGGGGCGAAGCGAAAACCGACGGTCCCATGATGGAGCACGAGAAGGTCCAGGAAAACGTACGATGGATCCGGAGTTCAGATGAGGAATTGAAGGGAAGAGTTTGAATTATAGCCATGCCCAAAAATAAACGTGATGATCTCGGGAAAACCAATGGAGCGGGTGCGGCGAACGTAGTTGGTTTGATATAGCACGAGATATGACCTGTCGTTGGTGATAGCAGCCGACCCGGCGTTGGGGCAACCGAAACCATTAATTGCCTGCACCAGGCATGTCATTCTGCCTGTCTCCCGTGCTGGCTGAGTCCGTAAATGAACGGCTCGGTCAACTGCCCTGTGAGATTGGCCTTTATCCAGACAGCCCAGTCTTTATACATCCCAGCACAAACAAACCCAATGTTCGCAAAATATCTGTCTAATCTCACTGCCCACAGTTTAATCCTGTCCAGCACCAGTGGCATTCTGTGATGCCTGCATATCTGCCTGGGATGAGACGGAGCTGATAAGAGATTGAGGGGGTTAGGTGGGGGAGAGCTGGGAAGGAGGCGGAAGAGCAAGGAGAGCCTATCTTGGGAGTTTGGGCGGCCACAAGAGTCCCGCCCATGCACCCGCAGCGGAACTGCAGGTCCAGAGTACGCAGGAAAATGTTTAATTTTAGACAGCCTGAAATGTCACAAAATGTTATTTAAAGAAACTATTCTGACGCCCAGGTGTTTAGTGTTGATGTTTTGGATGGCAATTTATATGATAGAAGCCATTTGTTTATAATTTAATTGCCTGCAATAAATGTCTTGAAGTTTAATAACAGATAAGTAATATTCCCCGACCGCCCTATGCCCAGAATGCACGCCGCTCGTTTCCCTTCCTGCCTGCCTCCAAAGGCTTACCACCGCACACCCAGAGGCTGTCTGTCCGGCAGAAGCCATCTGGTGCCAGCCCAGAGGCGCTGCCAGCTTTATGTTCAGCTGCAGGTCGCAAAAGAGGTGTTGTCGCGGTCACCGCCAGGTACTCCTCAACGCCCGCTTTTTGCTGATTGAGACTTTGAGGATGGCATCTTCAGCATCTGTGAAAACCCTTTTTAATGATTAACTATTAAACACTACAGTATATTTCACTGACTAGTTGACGTGACTGTGCTGAGCCCTTTGGGGTTTCAATAAAGATAAATCCAAACCAGCTGGCTGATTAGTTGAATATTTAAGTGACATCTGATAAACGTACACTATCGGTGAATTTGCATTCGCGTAGTTTGCAAGAACACCACTGGGACATGAGAGTCAAGTAATTTTCTTGAAAGTGAGTGAAAGTTGAAATCGAACACATTTATAACACTCGTAATCATAACAATATGTTTACATTCCTACGCAAAGAATACTATTCAATTTCAAAAATCAATAGTTCTGTTTGAAGCAATTAACAACGTCTACTAATTTAACGTTAAAAGACATAGTCGGACACTGACTCCTAACGTAGCCTACTCTTCCTACTGTGCATGCGTTTGTTGGGTTTTTCTCATTCTATTTTGATTCTATCTTGACATGCCAATATCGTTTCACTGTACTGTTACTGGAAACCTAGTCTGAAATAACGTATTTTTATAATATCTTGAGCACTAATGATTTCAGAACCTAGGTTAAAATGTAAAACCGGTTTGAAATGTAAATTGTGACATTATCTACACAGGGGCTTATAACAAATCGAGTTCTTTATTTGAAAATAGCAAAATACAGTATCTGAAAATGACTATTCATAGGCCTATATTTGTGATTTTATTCTAAAACCTTGGTAAAAAAATTATTATGTGTCATATCGTTAGAAAATTGATCTGGTTTCAAACAATAATCTTAAATACGGTTTGACTTAAACGCAACATCAAAGAGGTTACAGATCGTTCCGCAATTGTGACCAAGTGTTCCGTTTCAAATCAAATCATCTTTATTATACCATAAATACATATTTACATTACATGAGCATTCGTCGTTTGAATAAATAGTTAACGCTAAACATTGTTAAACTAGTGTAACAACATTTTTGAAATAATCTTTAAATTCCTTCACACAGTAAATATTTCTTAAATTCACATCTGAACTTATGACAATTTTGAATTTGTTTGTACAAGCTGGAAGAGTTGTATAAATTTACTATTTGACTCGTCAAAGACCTCTCGAAAAAAGCTGTCTTATGATGGGGTATTGGTAAATTTAGTCGTGTTCTTGGGTCATAAGAGTTTGATGGATTTTCGGGGAAAATTCTTACGGTTTTTCATAAGGAATGTCAAGGATTCAAGGATGTAAATGCATGAGAATGTAAATATTCTATTTTCTAGGAAAGTGGATTTACAGGATGAACGAGGTTTTAAATTAAAAATGGTACGAATAGCTTTTTTAGTGTGTATAAATAACAATTTTGTTCTATTTGATTCACTTCCCCAAATTGGAACAACGTAATTTAAAAAAGGAAATATAAGGCTGTAATATATTCCTAATAAGGTGGCAGAAGATTTAAAAGACGTCGAAGTATGAATGTTCCTGATGACAGTTTTTTTGGCTACATGATCAATGTGGTCATTAAACTTAAGATGTTTGTCAATAATGACACCTAAAAACTTCATTGAATAAGAGGAGCTAATTTCGACGTCACCTATGAGTGATTGAAGACCACTTAGTTTGCTCCCGCTAATAGAAAATTCAATAAAGCAGGTTTTATGTACGTTTGGTTTTAGAAGATTATTGGAAAACCACTGACTTATGGAATTTAGTTCCTGAAACATATCAAGCTGAAGAGATTCTGTTTCTTTAATTACCTTCAATGTAGCCTGGAGATCCTGATGAAACTTAGATTCTAGATGTGGTGCCCGAGTTGTTGAACCAGCCAAACCGAACCAAGAGCCATGTCCTCCTGAAGTTTCAGGCAACATTCGAACATTTTCCAAAGGCCCCATGCAGCAGGTGTATTCCCACATTTATTACTTTATGCTGTTCTCCCAGAGAGCCATTATTTGCGCAAGTTGTTTGCCCAGGTTGTCGGTTATAATGCTTGCCGGTTCCATTGAGTAGATAGGAGTGAATAGTGCAATTACGCAAAAAAGAGTCCAGTGGTCGCGTCTGTATCAGTGGTTTGTACTTATACCTTATATCCTTCTAACATTCCAGACGCTCCAAGAACCTCAGCCTCCTGAAATGTATTACCCATTCCTCCAAATATTGACGCAGTCTTCTGCCCATAATCCTGCCTTTAGCATCTGCAATCACTAGTCCCAACCATTTAAATCATCGAACTTATCTACCCTGCACCCCCCGCAAAGTCATCATCCAATAAATTGCCAATGGCATCAAAATGTAGTTTTTCTGTATTCAAATTGTCACCACGACCACTGTTACGGCATAATTAAGTTTTTTTCGTTCTGTCATAATACGCCAAAGGACTGGTTTGTGGCCTGCTGGGTGCGCTGTTCCACGATATTTGATGACGTGGAATGTTTGAAGAACTTTAAATTGAAGAGACTGAGTGTTTGAGACCTGCAAATTGCACCATCTTAGAGTTCTGCAGATTTGCAAATGTGCAGTAGTAAACTAAAATCACCAGTGTGTTCTGTACAGCCAAAACAGTGAATGCTGAAGAAACAACAATGTTTGTGTTATATGTGTCCAGCAGTGGTGCGCGTGGCTCACTGTACTGAAATTTCATAAGATTCAAACCAGGCCACTCGAAAACAGTTGTGTTTGAGATTTTAAGAAAACATACTTTCACTAAAAGAAGCCGCTGTCGGATCCATTCCGCTGCATTATCCCAGCCACTGCAGTGAAGTAAAGTTCACCACGGCCTGCACCACTATATGATATCACGCGGGTGGTTCGGCATCCACCTCTCAACGGCTGAAAGATTCATTACGCTGGAAGGACTGGGATCACTATTTGTAGCGGATGAAAAGGCCCGAGGAAATGTACACACTGTTATCTAATCTTGAGTCAACCGACACGAGATATTTGTGTTATAGTGTGCTACGCTGTCTGGCTGTCAACTGTACAGGAAGAGCGGAGATAGGCGACCAGTAAACGTGGAGGAGGAAGGAGGGAGGGTGGTGATAAACTATCAAAAATGCATAAACATATGCTACATTTGAAGTCGAGGGAACACTTGACACAACAAACAACAACAAAAATGTGCAGAATGAAATGTCCTGCAAATGCTGCAATATGCAACCAAAATATTCTTTCTTACCCGAAGAGTTTTTTTAATCAAAAATGACATTCCATGGTTCAACTGAAATAAAAAATAATCTGTTTCCCTAATTACGCACACAGCAAGGTTTTGAATCTGACTGACTATAATAAATAACCCGATAGTAGACCGGGCCACCAGGCGCAGCGTATACAGCGGTAAACTGGTCTGCAACCTTGGCGCACCCTCCTCTAGACCTCCACTCTACTGTACTCGTATACCTCGCACTATGCGCTCATCCAACACGTTAATGCCTAGGTCGCGTTAATGCGCTGATGGAATAATAACGCGCCGACACTTATTTTGTAATTATCATAACAAGATTTGTTATTTGTTTCGGATCTAATTATCGCTAGGACCAGTTTCGATCAACATTGGCCAATTTAGGTATCGCCCACTGCGTCTCGCGGACTCGGGACATGTGGACGCTATGGGCGGACGGGATGGAGCATAATGGGCTCCGAGCCTCCGAGGCTGCCCTGGTTCCAGTTTTCAGTTCACTGTTCACGTTCAGACTGATTCTTCGGAACGTAACAAACTTTGACATATGGGTGAATCGATCATTTTAGTTCAATAAAGTTCCAATGATCACACAATATGTTGATTTTATCAAGGAAGATGCTCAGAGGGAACGTATTTAGTCGTAACGAGCCACAACTAAGAATTACTCGAATCGTCATACCAGCGACTTTACAGTATTGGTCGTAGTTTATCGCCTTCACGTGCCGATACAATAACACAAACATTTGGATTACTGATTGAAAGATAATTTAAACCTATAATTTGAGTTCAACAAATAATCCGGAAACCACCCACAAAAAGTAGGCTACTATCCACAATAGGTTGAGTTTTTCTACGGTGCTATCTTGACAATTATAACCTGAACACACATTTTTTTCATGTTTGTGATTAGGAAAACGTGCGCTTCAAGTTCCCTCTGGGGTCCGTGCCACAAGGGTATGTGGGGATGTCCCTGTGGCTCAATAACCAAAAATCGCACCTCTTTCCGGCCCATTTTTATTTGGAAAATATTATTGAGCTAGGTAAACGTCTTCATTTTCAAAAAAAATTATCGAAGAAGGTATTTTGCATCAACACTTGTAGGTCACTTTTTAAAAACCGGGGCCTCCGTCTGAATAAACGGGGGGGAGGCACTACCGTAAACCTCCTGGGGGCCATACCGAATGTTTGTTTCCTACCCAATAAATGAATCTTACACGAAACACATGATAATCCTCATGTCGGTGTGTTATTCGCTATAGCCTAGCAGTGGAGCGACGAGCTGAAAAAGGCGAGATCAGGCTGTGTACTGTGTAGTGTGTAGGCCGACCTTGGAAACAGGTATTCTTTATCTACAATTCCACAGTGCCAGTACGTACGTCTCACCGTACTTACAGTAAGCTTTGAATTGACTACAGTTTAGTGTGTCATTTTGAGGGTTAACTACGTTGGAGTAAAACGGTAGAGGAAAACGTTCGGAAAACGCGCACTCTGCTTTTAGGTGAGAAGCACTTCTGCTGTCCATGATGTTTGAAGAGAATGTTCCCTTGTCAGGCTGAATAGTTGATCAAGCTAGAAATACGTGTTTGACTAAACTAATCGGCACTTCTGCTTCTCCGCATGTTTGTTTGTTCCTTAGTTTCAAGCACAATAATTGTTAAACAAATCTTGAATTTCGCTAAAAGCATACCTTGTACCGATACCAAACGACGTATGTGTAAGGACTTAGAAATCAGTTTTATGAACTAACAAAATAATTATTTATGCCCACAATTATTTACATAATAAAAACATAAATGAATGCTAGGAAATTACTTATTTATTTATTATTATTTCAAAATGGCGGCAGATAAATCCTGTATAGTTGATGTAACTGTCGAATATTTTCAAAAGTAATGAAAGGTCACGAAACGTTTTGTTGGATCTAGTTTTAGGCCGACCTACTAAGAGTATCGGGCAGGTAAATATCCTGCACATATGGTCATGAGACGTGTTTTCCTCAAACTAACGGTTAGTGAACAAAAACCGTACACCTCGCGGGCACGTACCACTAGCAGCTTGGTGCACGCACCCACCTGTAGGCCAGAATCAAAACTATTTCGTAAAACAAAATGTGACATGAAATATGTCAGCTACACACAGTAAGAATGCAATAATAACAATATAAGAAGAAGATGAATACATTATTTTTAACCAAACCTTTTTCATACACGTGGTCAGAGTTATAAATTCACTTCTCGTAGTTCTCATGTATGATGACATCATGGCAGGAACTCGCTCCTCAATCGAGAAAAATTTTAATTTGCTTAAAAATGCTGTGGTGTTGTCAGGTGTCAAAGTATAGAGAATCGGCAAGCTTCAAAATGGCTTAGTTATAAGTCCACTCTCTCTTTCTCTCTCCCCCTCTGAGAGTAAGTCTGTGAATGGGGCACGCCATATTACCTTTGTGTCGAGTGTTGTAAGATTGAGTCAGCATGTTGGCCAAAATTAAATTTTGATTGTTCTTAAAAAAACATTACCTCAAATATATAATTGGGAGTGTTGATATGTTCATTTCATTTAACATATGCAAGCGGTGGTCTCGATTATTGGCTAAGCACGTCATTCGTAAAATTCTTGTCAGGAGCCTAAAACCCCTAATCATATCACCAGAGGAGTCCCGAAATCCAATGTCATATTGGATTCAGCTGTAAGCATATATAATGCAGTTGAAGGGTAGTTTCTTAACTGACTACTAGTACCAGCACCCTAAAGGGAACTGTTTAGCCGTGTGTATCGTCTAGTTTAGTGATCGATAATAACACCCATGAGGAAATCTGGGCCATTTAGGAATATATCATTTTACGTTAAATGTACCCAAATCATACTGAATCTCTAGAGAACTATGAACTTAGTATTTTCTTCATTCGAATGTTAATCATTCGGTGGATAGCATCCATTCAAACTGAGGTAGGTCTGATTCATTACGATTGCTAAGACATTCAAGGATAAACAAAAATAAATACTAGTAATGTCCACCGTAGAATTAGTTATATTTTAATTCATGCTTTGGTACAGAAAAGTGAAATAGCATAATATGAATCTTTGGAAGACAACGGATATACTCGTAGTTATAAACCAATTTTCCTGTAGCTTTCTCTTCTACTAAGATTGGTTTTTTCCTGGTGGGAAAGAAGTACCAAATTCCAACAATTCACCTGCCAAACCATAACATGGTTATTGAGTAGGATTAAAAGCTTTCGACAGATAACAATAGCTTTCGAGCCAGGGATCCAAGACTTTTTGCATGGTTTTATTTATAGCACTAGATGTTAAACTTATTGAAACCATATATTGAACGTGTTAAAAGACTCTTTGGTTCAAAGATGTTCTGAAGACGCAAGGGAATGATCATCTGAAACACCTTAGAGACAGATCATCATTGTGAAATCGGCCTGTAGTTGGACTTATCGGGTTTTTCCTTTTTTGGACACTATGTTGGAATTTTATAAGAAATTTGTTTTGTTAAGATCTTTGCCAGCCAAACCAGTAAACTGGAAAATAAAAGGGTCAGTTACACAGTTTGTAGGTAAACAAGTCCAGTTACTCCTTTGAAACCTACCAGTATTGGCCCTCTAGGTGTCGAGTAAGAATAAAACGAGACAAAATGATGACTTTCAGGATTAAATATTTAAGATTTTCGTGGAAGGTAATATAAGGAAGACACAGTTCCATTTTAACTCTAAATTTTGGTATTACGGTCTTTGCTTGATTTCGTGTCTTTGGTTTTCTCAACATAGATGTAGTTGGATGTTTTACCGTTCACAAAACTAGCATTGAATATTATGCTGAGACTGTTGGCTTCTCAATGTCGAATGGAGAATGGCCGTGACATGTGACTACATCGGCGAGCGCGGCCATGCGCCACGGACCACGGTCCCGTACTGGGCCGATTTAGCAAGCAGACTTCTACGGCAACTGATGATGGGCTGATGGGAGGGGCCGGACCACGGACGTGATTCTACTAGTAAATAGTAGTGAAAACAAACTGAGGTCTACGACAGTCCGGCTACAATCTGTTTTGCCGTCAGCCGATAAGCGCGTACAGTTGTATAATAGTCACCACCAGTAGTCAGGCACATCAGTGATGACGGCGAATTATGGCCTAATTTACCCACACCTTTCTTACGAATTGGCTTTGTGGGGGGCATGCACGAACTGTGGGGGGCATGCAGTCAATCACTGCTTAAGTCCATAAACCAACAGTTCAGGTAAATAATATTACATCTTTTAATGTGTAAGTAAACGTTAAAATTTTTCAAAGCTAAGGAAATTTTTCAACCTTCAAATTTTCTTAGGTAGTCTGTTCAGGTTAGTTTGCACTGTAGTGTCTCCTCCGCTCCTTGGAATTTACGATTTGCAACCAGCACGCAGTTGCCGCAGTTTCGGTAAACACAATCAACTTCCTGCATCGTTGTGGGGAAAATTAATAATACAATGATTCCCAATTTAATGAGGTTTCTCTTTATAGACCTACTACTATCCAATCTTCTGCCCGTCGAATTTACACCATTCTCTTTTACATCATGTAATGTGTGTCATCTTTTGTGAAATAGGTCGGAGGTCGCGGATGGGGGTTTCACACAGTCTGTATTCTGTCTAGTGCGGTTAACTTGATATTAGTGTGGGCAATGGCTATGTTGTAATGGTGAGTGTGTTTTGCGGTTTGCACGTTTGGCGGCACGACGGTGTGTAAAAGCTGACGTAACCGCACTTGCGGTCCTGCCGGGCACTTAGCCGCTGTTAGCTGTGTAGTGTGCAGTGTGCACCCTGTGTATCGGGCATTGTCCCGTCAGGCGCTTATTAGCCGTACAACTAATAAACAAATATTTGATTGAATAGACATGTTTACAAGCATGAATCTCAATCGTCCATTATTTGATCTAAAATTTTGCATTAATCCACATCTAGATCCCTTTCAAACATACATAACTTACTATACATTCGTACTATTACCATTAACTCGAATTTTCCCAGTCTACCCCTGTCAGTCTGTTTGTTTCCCGAGTTCCCCAATTGTGTGCCAACTGCCAAAAACTTGTTTGAACTGCAAAATGCTTCGGCGGCCAAAACTGATTTTAGACAAGCTTTGAATGCCTTTGACTCTGGGGCACTTTTGATCGAATTTGAAAGTTTGTTGGCGAACTGAATTCTCAGCCTGTGAGGGCAAACGTTCATGGTCCATCGTTTTGTGTCTCCTAATTCGATAGTTCTCACTGTCACTGGTTTCGTAAGAGTTTACATCTATACCTCTTGCAAGGTCGCGTTTACATTTGAAAAAAGACAGGTAGAGACAGAAAATGTCAACAGTTTCAATTTTTGAATACTGGTCTGCACGACTCTCTCCATTGCAGTTTTGCGATTGTTCACACTGCTTGTTTTTGAAGAATGCAAACTCTGGAATAGTTTGAACTTGAGCAGCCTCCCCTCAAAGTTAGCCCGTAGGCCAGGGGTGGGTAGGTAAGTCCATAATAAGCCGTTGTCAGTGCCTGAGTGAGGCAATATTTGGACAATTGACTCACTAAATAAATGCCTGAGGCTAATTTTGAGCAGTCACTGTCTACATGACAATCCCAAGTCAACCCTCGATCAAGGTGTATTCTAAGGAATGTTGTCGAGTAGACATCTTTGATCACAGTTTCATCCAACGTGACTGTAGGACTACATTCTGAGATTGACTGTCGCAAACAAAAATGAATGAAGGATGATTTGTTTGGGTTTGTTTTGAGGTTGAGCTCATTAAAGTGTTGAATTGAACTGTCGAGCTCCATGAATGTGATTTTTTCCAGTTCTGCTAGTGTCTTAGCATTAAACAGAGAGTACTGTCATCTGCGTACTGGAAGAGTCGCCCGTGGTGTAACGTTGAGCCAACATCATTGACGTAAATTAAAAAGAGTAGAGGACTGAGTATGGAAAACCGAGTTGATCAATCAGTTGAGGTTATGTTCAGTTCTCCGCAGCTCACGTGCAACCGATTGCAGAGTCGCTCGTGGGATGCTGTCTTAATGGCGCTTGTTCGCCCTGCGCAACTAGTTGATCAACTCGCCGGTACGAGATTGAGATGCAATATGACATCGTGCGCATAACCAGAACCTTTGGTTGTCATTACTATTGGCAGATTGTTATACAGGGTCATCGAAAAAGGTGTACGGGATTTGAAAGTGAAATAAAAATGTTAATATAATTTGTAGAATTTTGATTTTTACATCAAAAGACAGAGCAAATCTTAAATTTTTATGTAATTGAAAAAGTTGTAATGTGAGCTTTGAACACTTTACAACGGGGGATTGCACGACAGACATCTAGCCGATAGTCAACCTCCCACCAGGTGTTTTGGAGCATTTCAGGAGTCACCGTTGCAATGGCTACGTTGATTCCTCTTCTTATCTGTTCCCTCAAGTTGAAGAAATTGAAAGGGGAAAGGGCATTAATGTCATTGTCCAGCAGGATGGAACTCCATGTCACTACAGTCTAATCGTCCAAGAAGCTCTCAACAACAGATTTCCTGATCGT
Source organism: Matsumurasca onukii (assembly GCA_018831715.1). Taxonomy (NCBI): domain Eukaryota; kingdom Metazoa; phylum Arthropoda; class Insecta; order Hemiptera; family Cicadellidae; genus Matsumurasca; species Matsumurasca onukii. The sequence goes on from CM032064.1 coordinate 12,861,768, forward strand.
TGGATTGGGAGGAATGGTCCTGTTTTGTGGCCACCTAGGAGTCTTGATTTGACGCATTTAGATATCTTCTTTTGGGGTTACATTTAAAACTTAGTTTATGCTGAGAAAATACGTGATCTACAGCACCTGAGAAGAAGAACCAACGTAGCCATTTCACCGGTGACTCCTGAAATGCTCCAAAACACCTGGCGAGAGGTTGACTATCGGCTAGATGTCTGTCGTGCAATGGGGAGAGCTCACATTAAACCCTTTTGAATACATTAAAAAAATTTAAGATTTGCTGTATCTTTTAATGTAAAAATCAAAATTCTACCAATGATATTAACATTTTTATTTCACTTTCAAATCCCGTACACCTTTTTCGATGACCCTGTATTTATACTCTTGATTCATAGTTGATTAAAGAGGAAAGAATTTTGAAATTGAATTGCATACTTCTATCAGCAGCGTAACTGAGTACGAGTACACTGCTACTAGTAAACACATTCAGCAGTACAAATTACTCAAATGCCAAACTGCAAAAGTCGGCTTCATCTTAAGAAATGTTTGTTCCTTGATGCATTCTCTCATGCTTTACTAAACAACTGATCACATGTTTGCTCTAACCCCCAAAAATTTCTGTTTTTTATTTTGCTCCCCTGGTTGATTTGGCCGCAAGCACCTTTATTCAGTTGTCTTCATGACTGTGGATTGACATGTAAGTTGTGGGTGCAATGAATGAACTTTCATCGTGTTTGAAACACTGACTAAGTGTTTTCCGATAAATTGAGGAAACTGTGGAGGAACCCGTAGACCAATACGAGTATATCTCAATTGTAGACACTAGGCCTGTAGACTGAGAGGCGATAAAAACACGGTCAATTTGGAACTCGCGTGGATCTCGAGTACTCAGATATGTCTATTTAATCGCAAAAAGCATTTACATGGCTTCTAATTGACATTTATTTAAAAAAGAATACTTGATTTATTATATTCAATCGGCATTAGACTGGTTTCAGTCATTTAGTGCTGATTTTTATCTAATGTAATTTTCAACGCTTTCAATGATTCTTTTCAAACCACTCACAACAACAGACATAAATATTCTTCGTCTTTCAATGTACCTCTAAATTCAACTTTCTTTCCCAAAAGAATCCTGTTTATCCTGGAAACTCTTTTTAACCATGATCCTTTGGGTATACAATTAGAGGCAGACCTGCAAAAGTTTAGTTTTAAAAGAACTTTTACGTAAGGCATATTACAATGTCGAACTCTTTTTGATTGGTGAAGGCAACACTGGTTTCGGACACAAGTACGAAACATTTGGAGACACAAAGTAAACCTGTAAACGCCACGAGTTGAGGTTTCATTATGAATTCGTTAATGGTATGACTTCCTCGGTGACAATATTTAGTTGAAAATAATTTGTCATATATTTTTGCTTAGAAGAAGAATTGACGATGGATGAAAGTTGTGTTTTTGTGACCTGGACTTTGATCAAAACTGCAGCGCCACAGCTCACAAGGTTCTCAATTAGGCCCCATTTTTTGGCCCACATGTATGATTTACAGATATAATGGAATTTACGTGTACTTCTACTTGCTAATGACATCGATATGTATGAAGAAACAATTCTCCAAGATCATAAACGTATAAACAAGTAAATGCGCTTTTCAAACAGTCAGTTGGTATTCAAAGTAAATAGATTTAAATTCCTTTTTCATTTTTACAAAATGTATATTGTATAAATGTCTCCAAAGCAAAAACCACAAGAATCATGTAAAACAATCAAATAAGTAAATCAATTACACCAAGAAGAAAGGTTCGAACACAATATCCAAAATGCCAAACTAAATTTAAAAGGATTTTAGCAAACAAATCACGTGATACAGTTGTACAATCTTCTGAAGAAAATAAACAACTTTAATGTGTTTAGTTTGAAGTCGTGTCTATTAGTGCTTATACAACTGTAATAGTTTACAGCAATACGTATTTATGTTAAGTGTTACAGCGATAATTTTAGTTTTACTCGGATGAGATTGTTGCGGTTTATATGGAGTAGCCTAAAGGAAGCGTGAGTAATGTAACTGGGTATGTACGAGTATGACACAGCTCCACAGACTGCTCGGCTATCGAAATGACTAAACCACTTCACAACTGAAGCACTCGCGGCAAGCAGCGTTTGTGCTTTGTGCTTTGTGCTTGTCAACTACTCGTACGACGCGTCCACATGACTAAGTTCCCAAACGTGGGATAATGACTCGGCTGTGCGGTGTGTCTTCGCTTACTCATTATACTCATCACTCATCAGTGAGTTCACACAGAAATCCGAGTTTACCTCAGCCCATATTACACGAGCTCTATTAAGGTAGCGTTTATTTTACGAGATTCAGCATAGAGCTAATAAAGAGATCGTGGTTAAGTGGAGAGAGGACTATAAAGCCTCAAATTCACCACGTGAATCAGGGATTTTTTCATTTTTCGATCTTGAGGGACTCCTCAAAGAAAGCTCTACATCAAGAACTGTATCAAAAATTGAAATCGAAACAAAGGCTTTGCACACAACATATTTGGTTTAACTGTTAACAATAACTGCCGTAAGTTCAATAGTTTTTCAAACTACAAAATTTTAAAACTAATTCAAAATCTAGGTCTTCAAAATGTGCAATGCAATGATGCATACGCTTATGGGACGTCTACTTTGTCTACTCGCGGGTCTGGAGTGGCTTGAAATACTGCAATGCAATGATGCATACACTTATGGGACGTCTACTTTGTCTCTACTCGCGGGTCTGGAGTGGCTTGAAATACTGCAATGCAATGATGCATACGCTTATGGGACGTCTACTTTGTCTCTACTCGCGGGTCTGGAGTGGCTTGAAATACTGCAATGCAATGATGCATACCTTCTTATACGTCTACTTTGTCTCTACTCGCGGGTCTGGAGTGGCTTGAAATACTGCAATGCAATGATGCATACGCTTATGGGACGTCTACTTTGTCTCTACTCGCGGGTCTGGAGTGGCTTGAAATACTGCAATGCAATGATGCATACGCTTATGGGACGTCTACTTTGTCTCTCACCGGGTCTGGAGGCTTGAAATACTGCAATGCAATGATGCATACACTTATGGGACGTCTACTTTGTCTCTACTCGCGGGTCTGGAGTGGCTTGAAATACTGCAATGCAATGATGCATACGCTTATGGGACGTCTACTTTGTCCTACTCGCGGGTCTGGAGTGGCTTGAAATACTGCAATGCAATGATGCATACGCTTATGGGACGTCTACTTCTGTCTCTACTCGCGGGTCTGAGTGGCTTGAAATACTGCAATGCAATGATGCATCACCTTATGGGACGTCTACTTTGTCTCTACTCGCGGGTCTGGAGTGGCTTGAAATACTGCAATGCAATGATGCATACACTTATGGGACGTCTACTTTGTCTCTACTCGCGGGTCTGGAGTGGCTTGAAATACTGCAATGCAATGATGCATACACTTATGGGACGTCTACTTTGTCTCTACTCGCGGGTCTGGAGTGGCTTGAAATACTGCAATGCAATGATGCATACACTTATGGGACGTCTACTTTGTCTCTACTCGCGGGTCTGGAGTGGCTTGAAATACTGCAATGCAATGATGCATACACTTATGGGACGTCTACTTTGTCTCTACTCGCGGGTCTGGAGTGGCTTGAAATACTGCAATGCAATGATGCATAACTTATGGGACGTCTACTTTGTCTCTACTCGCGGGTCTGGAGTGGCTTGAAATACTGCAATGCAATGATGCATACACTTATGGGACGTCTACTTTGTCTCTACTCGCGGGTCTGGAGTGGCTTGAAATACTGCAATGCAATGATGCATACACTTATGGGACGTCTACTTTGTCTCTACTCGCGGGTCTGGAGTGGCTTGAAATACTGCAATGCAATGATGCATACACTTATGGGACGTCTACTTTGTCTCTACTCGCGGGTCTGGAGTGGCTTGAAATACTGCAATGCAATGATGCATACACTTATGGGACGTCTACTTTGTCTCTACTCGCGGGTCTGGAGTGGCTTGAAATACTGCAATGCAATGATGCATACGCTTATGGGACGTCTACTTTGTCTCTACTCGCGGGTCTGGAGTGGCTTGAAATACTGCAATGCAATGATGCATACACTTATGGGACGTCTACTTTGTCTCTACTCGCGGGTCTGGAGTGGCTTGAAATACTGCAATGCAATGATGCATACACTTATGGGACGTCTACTTTGTCTCTACTCTCGGGTCTGGAGTGGCTTGAAATACTGCAATGCAATGATGGGACACTTATGGGACGTGTACTTTGTTTCTTCTCGGCGTTAGTTACAGCTGAGCCAAGTTACAGCGTCCCCTCGCTTTGTGTACACGAGTGTCATCAACAGTGATGACTGAAGATGACTGGTGTGTGGGGGGAGGAGTGGTGGAGGAAGCGAGGAAGGAAGTGACGGCCAAGGCTCGCTAAGCGAGGACATGGTAGCAATACTGATAGCCACTATGCACGGTTAGCGCCATGTAGGGCAGCCGGCCAGCAAGGAGTCAAGGCGAGAGGCGAGGTGGAGTGATTCAGTGACTCTGACAACTTCTTTACGGACACAAGTACGAAACATTTGGAGACACAAAGTAAACCTGTAAACGCCACGAGTTGAGGTTTCATTATGAATTCGTTAACGGTTATAGGCTTCGTATAAAGCAAACGCAAGTGACTATAGGCCTAAATCGTTATTAAATCCACAAATAAACAATCAAATGTTATCTGTGTTAAAACCCGAGATGAACCTTTTGAAAAACAGTTTTTGTCATTCTGTTCTGAAAACAGCTGCATTAGACACATGTATTGACAGTGCTTAAGTGTCACTTTTTCACCCAGGTAAATAAAATTACATTTTACTCCCTAGGGAGAAAAAGATCATTTTAATGATCATGAATGATCAAAACAGTATGATTCAGACTGCTGAGTTCAAAACAATGTTTACTTAAATAATTCTTTATAATATTAGACATTTATTTCTCATTATTATTTCCATCATGACAAAAAGTATCGTTCATCACGCGGCCCGAAATCATCTTTTTGACCCTCGGTCATTTAACGTCCTCGGCTGCGCCTCAGATGTTAACTTGACCTCGTGTCAAAAAGTGTCTCTTAAGGACCTAGTGATGAAATATACTATTTTCTAAGTCAAACTGTACATCTCTGTATTTCTGTGTTATCCCAAAGTGGATGTACACTCTCGGTTTGTTTTTAAAGTGAAAGGTCACCTGCTAGAGACCTGATGTTGTAACCATCAAAGGAAAAATAAAGCACTTTTCCATTCATTCACTCTTGATTTGATTGCAAAAGTTAAGTCCACAATACGGGTGTCACATCCATAAGGAAAATTCCAAACTTCGGAAAATTATTCTATTAGTCAAAATAACAAGAAAGCCGTAAACAAAATTTTGCCCAAACCCCTTTACCCGCAAGCCATTATGTTCTTTTCTTTGCATATTATTTCCGGTTCCACCGTAGATTTTGGTTCTAGTCAGGGGCTTTACAGGAAAACCCACTAATATGACCCAATTTCACTACACCTTAACTAAAATACAGTAGCACAAACACGGTGTGGTTTGCTTATACAGTATGCGCGAAAATAAACAATACTGAATTTTTAAGATTGTGTTTACAGTGCTGTAACAAGATATACACTTAAGAGGAATTTAAATATATTTAAATAAGTTCATAAGACGTTCAATATGACTTCCGTTCAGTTTGCGGCAAGACTCATATCGTGCTTCAACATCTCGTATCATTTTATTGAAGATGGGTTGTTTCATCCCTCTTACGTACCTGGTTATTTTTTACTTAGGTCAAAAATAACGTTGGAATTCTATGGTGGGTTCTAACAAATTATTTTCGAATCTTCCGATATTTCTAAAAATTGTTCTCAACGACGTGTTGTTTATTCATTTCATTATTCATTTTCAAAGACGTCCGCCTCAAGCTTCTATTCAGTGACTGTAACAATTGCTGCAACATTCTCCCTTGATTGTAATTTTTCCAGTTTTTGGGTGACCTGAATAATAGCCCTTCTGTTAGGTCAAAACCGTACCCTTTCTTTGAAACTCGTGCACACCCTTATCATTACAAAATTATTAAGTGGGGTTTTGTGGAAATGCTCTTAAAAGCTTAATGCAGTGTATGACAAACTAGGCCCACCCGCACGTCCAACTCCGTATGAGCGAAAATAATGCTCTACGATTAAAGCTTTCTCTGCAGTAGCTAGCACCATGTCCGCAGAAAAACACCTCAAACATGAAATTTATAATAGTCATAAAGACGTTACAACAATCAAAGATTGTCACAGTTGATCGGCAAGGCAACAACAGCCGATTAAGTTTCAGTATTGTTTATTTTGGCGCATACTGTAACTGTCAAAAGTAACTTATTTTTGGACATTTAATTACAACCGATACGAAATGCTCGAAAATCCGAGAGGTTTAGCAATCACCATCCCTGAGTACTGCCAATGATTAGTACTGCCATGCGCACCTAATGGCAGTGGCACATGGCCTGTAGGTGTGTAGGTGACATCGGGTCTCATGAGTCAAGAGGCTGTGGTAGTGTCTTCCTGCTGCACATCAATATCATAGGAACAGGCACAGCTTGCAAATAATCTAACATTAAGGTCGGTGAGGACATCATTTATTCATAATAATGGCAGCTGCTTTAGTCAATAGTCAAATTCTTATTGAATAGAATACAATAAATACATGTACATCTCAATCGTCATATAGTTCAATATAATTGTATATTTTTATACTTAAAATAGCAGATTACATACAAACAAAATACAAGTTACACAATCTTCTACAATTAAAACAAGTTATTGTAATTATTAATGATCTAATTTGACCAAGGTATCTCAGCCAGAGAGGAATTCGCGGACATCGTAAAATTATTTCTGTATAAGATACGTCTTAAGTTGAGTTAGAAAACTGGAGTCTCTACAAGATCTGATCTTGATCTTTCGGTTCCAAACTAGTTTTAAAACCACGCACTCATCAACAGGCCGGATTTATTTGGATCTAATGTGACTGAGATTTCGTGGCTACGTTTTGTTTGTTTGTTTTTCTTTTGTTTTTGTTGTACGAGTTTCACTCGTAGAGAATATTTGCTACTTAATCGGCTTCGGAGTCAGGTACTACCCGTACGAGTATCCAGTATCCACCTCATTGCTGAACAGTAAATACCAGGGTGTTAGTCACTCGTATCTCGGTTAGTGAGTAACCCCTCTACTAGTAGACTCTAGAGCAACGGTGGTAGTTTCTGTATGCTAGCTCAACAGTTAACACCAGGGTGTTAGTTATCTCGGTTAGTGAGTAACCCCTCTACTAGTAGTAGACTCTAGAGCAACAGTGGTAGTTTCTGTATGCTAGCTCAACAGTTAACACCAGGGTGTTAGTTATCTCGGTTAGTGAGTAACCCCTCTACTAGTAGTAGACTCTAGAGCAACGGTGGTAGTTTCTGTATGCTAGCTCAACAGTTAACACCAGGGTGTTAGTTATCTTGGTTAGTGAGTAACCCCTCTACTAGTAGACTCTAGAGCAACAGTGGTAGTTTCTGTATGCTAGCTCAACAGTTAACACCAGGGTGTTAGTTATCTCGGTTAGTGAGTAACCCCTCTACTAGTAGTAGACTCTAGAGCAACGGTGGTAGTTTCTGTATGCTAGCTCAACAGTTAACACCAGGGTGTTAGTTATCTCGGTTAGTGAGTAACCCTCTACTAGTAGTAGACTCTAGAGCAACAGTGGTAGTTTCTGTATGCTAGCTCAACAGTTAACACCAGGGTGTTAGTTATCTCGGTTAGTGAGTAACCCCTCTACTAGTAGTAGACTCTAGAGCAACAGTGGTAGTTTCTGCATGCTAGCTCAACAGTTAACACCAGGGTGTTAGTTATCTCGGTTAGTGAGTAACCCCTCTACTAGTAGTAGACTCTAGAGCAACAGTGGTAGTTTCTGTATGCTAGCTCAACAGTTAACACCAGGGTGTTAGTTATCTCGGTTAGTGGTAACCCCTCTACTAGTAGTAGACTCTAGAGCAACAGTGGTAGTTTCTGTATGCTAGCTCAACAGTTAACACCAGGGTGTTAGTTATCTCGGTTAGTGAGTAACCCTCTACTAGTAGTAGACTCTAGAGCAACAGTGGTAGTTTCTGTATGCTAGCTCAACAGTTAACACCAGGGTGTTAGTTATCTCGGTTAGTGAGTAACCCCTCTACTAGTAGTAGACTCTAGAGCAACAGTGGTAGTTTCTGTATGCTAGCTCAACAGTTAACACCGGGTGTTAGTTATCTCGGTTAGTGAGTAACCCCTCTACTAGTAGTAGACTCTAGAGCAACAGTGGTAGTTTCTGTATGCTAGCTCAACAGTTAACACCAGGGTGTTAGTTATCTCGGTTAGTGAGTAACCCCTCTACTAGTAGTAGACTCTAGAGCAACAGTGGTAGTTTCTGTATGCTAGCTCAACAGTTAACACCAGGGTGTTAGTTATCTCGGTTAGTGAGTAACCCCTCTACTAGTAGTAGACTCTAGAGCAACAGTGGTAGTTTCTGTATGCTAGCTCAACAGTTAACACCAGGGTGTTAGTTATCTCGGTTAGTGAGTAACCCCTCTACTAGTAGTAGATTCTAGAGCAACAGTGGTAGTTTCTGTATGCTAGCTCAACAGTTAACACCAGGGTGTTAGTTATCTCGGTTAGTGAGTAACCCCTCTACTAGTAGTAGACTCTAGAGCAACAGTGGTAGTTTCTGTATGCTAGCTCAACAGTTAACACCAGGTGTTAGTTATCTCGGTTAGTGAGTAACCCTCTACTAGTAGTAGACTCTAGAGCAACGGTGGTAGTTTCTGTATGCTAGCTCAACAGTTAACACAGGGTGTTAGTTATCTCGGTTAGTGAGTAACCCTCTACTAGTAGTAGACTCTAGAGCAACAGTGGTAGTTTCTGTATGCTAGCTCAACAGTTAACACCAGGGTGTTAGTTATCTCGGTTAGTGAGTAACCCTCTACTAGTAGTAGACTCTAGAGCAACAGTGGTAGTTTCTGTATGCTAGCTCAACAGTTAACACAGGGTGTTAGTTATCTCGGTTAGTGGTAACCCCTCTACTAGTAGTAGACTCTAGAGCAACAGTGGTAGTTTCTGTATGCTAGCTCAACAGTTAACACCAGGGTGTTAGTTATCTCGGTTAGTGAGTAACCCTCTACTAGTAGTAGTAGACTCTAGAGCAACAGTGGTAGTTTCTGTATGCTAGCTCAACAGTTAACACCAGGGTGTTAGTTATCTCGGTTAGTGAGTAACCCCTCTACTAGTAGTAGACTCTAGAGCAACAGTGGTAGTTTCTGTATGCTAGCTCAACAGTTAACACCAGGGTGTTAGTTATCTCGGTTAGTGAGTAACCCCTCTACTAGTAGTAGACTCTAGAGCAACAGTGGTAGTTTCTGTATGCTAGCTCAACAGTTAACACCAGGGTGTTAGTTATCTCGGTTAGTGAGTAACCCCTCTACTAGTAGTAGACTCTAGAGCAACAGTGGTAGTTTCTGTATGCTAGCTCAACAGTTAACACCAGGGTGTTAGTTATCTCGGTTAGTGGTAACCCCTCTACTAGTAGTAGACTCTAGAGCAACAGTGGTAGTTTCTGTATGCTAGCTCAACAGTTAACACCAGGGTGTTAGTTATCTCGGTTGTGAGTAACCCCTCTACTAGTAGACTCTAGAGCAACAGTGGTAGTTTCTGTATGCTAGCTCAACAGTTAACACCAGGGTGTTAGTTATCTCGGTTAGTGAGTAACCCTCTACTAGTAGTAGACTCTAGAGCAACAGTGGTAGTTTCTGTATGCTAGCTCAACAGTTAACACCAGGGTGTTAGTTATCTCGGTTAGTGAGTAACCCCTCTACTAGTAGTAGACTCTAGAGCAACAGTGGTAGTTTCTGTATGCTAGCTCAACAGTTAACACAGGGTGTTAGTTATCTCGGTTAGTGAGTAACCCCTCTACTAGTAGTAGACTCTAGAGCAACAGTGGTAGTTTCTGTATGCTAGCTCAACAGTTAACACCAGGGTGTTAGTTATCTCGGTTAGTGAGTAACCCCTCTACTAGTAGTAGACTCTAGAGCAACAGTGGTAGTTTCTGTATGCTAGTAATAAGGGTAGTGTTTTAAGAAGCCGGTGGAGTTCCAGCTAGCTTTCTCTAGCGTACTCAATTTTTGGTTGTAAATAAAGAAGTGGCTTGAAATATGTTTTGGCAGAAAATAAACGTAATTATCAATAACATGACATGCCAAGCCACGAGTCGTTCAGTCAATATTTTGCAAACTTTGTTAAACAAAAGCAGTGACTGATAACAGAAACCGTTGTACCATCACAAGTCCTACGTAAGTACGTAACCTGTTCTAATATGCTAGCTTTAGTTCCAACAGACTCGCGGCAAGTTTATAAAATAGTAAGTGGTTTGAAAGATTCAAACTACAGTGGCTACGAGTCACGACACTATTCGGCATTGTGCAAGTAACATAGTGCATCTGTGAGACTTACGGACCAGACGCTTATACTGTATAGTGACGAGTAGTTCTATGTTGGAAGGTGTACTTCCTAATGAGCTGATAAAAACTATTTATGCCCACCATTCAAAAGTGGAGATATCTTCCTTCCAGAAAATTGGAGACCCATCGCAAAACATATTTCAACCACTTCCAAAGTATACGAGCAGGTTTTCGTGCAGAGACTGTTAAACTTTTATTTTAAAACTACCTTCTTTTATGAGACGAATTTGGATTCATACAGGGAACAAGTATTTCTGATTGTTAGCTTTATCAAAAGGCAGTTAACGCTTTAGTCCATAAAAATAAACCCGTAGGAGAAACGCCTGGCATGTTTCTATTTGTTTGAAGCATAATTTTCATGACCGATAATCCTAACTGTTTTACGATACAGTAACGCATTTTAATCGGTTGGGGAGTATACGGAAACCCGGTTGTGAAATTAACACAGTAATCTTTAAATGTTATATAAAGTTCCAATATTAGGACAAGTACTGTATTTGAGGTCAGAGGCATGATGAATGAATAAAGCCTGTATATTTTAGTGAAATTGTGATGTGTATGAATATTAATTGAATTGACGACTGCAACGATATACAACGTGTCCCACGTAGGAGTTTACACGTTTGTGCAACTTGGTCGATTGTAAATCGTTAATTTTAAGAGTTTACACACAGAATGGCAACAGTTAAAAAATGTTCTATAAAAAGTCCACCTTCCCTCCGTATTCAAAAACAAAATGGCGGCAAAGTCAGAAATGTAAAGATTTTCTTATTTTTAAAACTCCTCAATAATAGTATGATAACAGACTTTCATACGTTGTAGTTAGGACTCCCTAAGTCCTCTCTACCACTTAACGCCGACCTTTACCTAGCGCCACCGTAAAGTTACTTTACAAATTTTAAATGGTGACTGCGGGGATCGGAACAGCGCTACCGGTTTCATAAGCTCTAAAGTCGCGTGCCTTAACAAACTACTACGGTTCCACCTAAAATTTAAATAAATTAGTCTATATTTATTGCTTTTCCAACAATGACCAAACTGAATAAACTTGAATACACTGTTTGTATATTCAAACAAACAGCTGCTTACCAATGCATGTTAAAACTGCAACGTATGAATAACACCATTCTATTACTACTATCATAAAAGATTTTTAACAGGATGAAAATCTGTTCGTTTTTTACTATGTCGTCATTTTGTCTCTGAATAAGGAAGGAGTGTGAAGTTTTTACACTGTTATTATTGTGTGTGTGTCAAGTTTCAAAATAATCTATACATAGTCGGCCAAGTTGCATGAGATCAAATGTGTGAAACCCTTCGTGGGACACACTGTATTATTAAAAAGTGTAAACGGCAATAAAGCACCTTATTTATTTAGATTTATTTTTTACACAAAATAGATAACAGATGAGCACGTACCAATTACTACGTCCAATTAATACGTAAGTAATACTGTATTAACTGGAGTAATTTCCAGTATCTATGAGGAAATTTCACTTCAAAGATAGGACAATACATTTAGTACTTCCAACTGCGAAATGGGCCTTTTATGTATTCTACCAATAGTTCCATATGAGTAGTCATTCAGAGCGCTGGGAAGATTCCACTGATTGACGCAATCATCGGTAATTGAACTTAGTGGTGTCAGTAATTCAACCACGTCGTAAATACTGAAGAGCGCTTGTCAGAATTCATATGTCAAATCCACGAAGTGAAGAAATCGCTCAAGAGCACTAGGTAAGCCGATAATCTTATCAGAGTAATGTAATGTAATGTAGTTTACACATATCTTTTCCTAATTGCACGAATAAGAGCATTGAGTTCGTCACGGAATAGAAACTATACACGGGGGTATATACAGTATATTTTAAGTTGCAGTCGACGAAATTATATTTCCGACTAGACTTCGTTGTTCAGTTTACAATGTTTAACTTGTACGGTTTCAAATTTAAACGAAAAATACTTGTACGAGATAGGGTTTGAGAAAAAAAGTGTTTGGAAATATAACGAGGGTTTTAGCGTACGCTTTTCATAGAAAAGAAGATGGTACTTAACTATAGATTCACAAAACCGACAGTGAGGGGTTAAAGTGGAGTCAAAACGTTTAAATCGCATAGAAAATGGAAATAGAGTACTAAGGATTTAAATAGCAAGAATTTAGTTACCTAAAATCGCCTATTCATTCTGACGACGGAGTCCCTTTCAACCCTACAACATTGCCACTCTTGCTTCATCCATTCGAAACATTCTACTAATATTCGAATTATTGTACTTTGTTAGCGCGTGTTCTCCCAGTAGTGTCATCAACTAGCCTGTACTATAAAGGAATTGTGCGATCAAAATGGTTCTTAAATTGTCTTGGGAATCAGGGCGATTTTGATAAAATTTTGTAACCTGTCGACAAATTCAAGTCCTGTCTAACTTACTCCTAATTTTAGACAACCCTTTGGGAGGGAGTGATCCCCGATCCCCCCCCCCGCTTTACTCAACCTCACGGTACGGCCGTGGTCTGGACCGAAATCACACGTTGCTCTTAGAGGTCCATATGATCTAAATCCCCCAATAGTAAATCAACCCTACCGATAGTAATCAAACAATGCAAGCATACGTGGCTGAATTATAATCCCGAGACATATCCAGTCCCGGGGTCATTCCATCGCCGGATTCGGTCTCAGGGTCCCGACGCAGCCGGCGGGCTCGAGGGACTACTACGCGTGTGCACAGGAAGGTGATGTTGGAGGCAAAAATTGAGGAGAAAGCATCCGACAAGGGCAGCGGCAAGGCGACACCAAAAATGGAAACTGGTATAAATAAAGCAAACTGTTTGTAGACGGCTAGTAAAGGACAGCCTTCTGAATCCCAGGGTCGACTCCTTGCTGACGCGTTACTTCCTTATATGCAAAGCCGTGAGCCTGCGACAGCGACGGCGTTGTCCACTGGCCATCAGGGGTCGCGGCCACTCACAAGCACGACAAACCTAACAGTATTTCAACCAAAAAGTAAAGTTTAAATTTTCAGAAAGAGGAAGTGGTCTCGACTTCAATTGAAAACGGCAAAAACTGCTCTCACCGCAGAACAGTTAAAAGGTGTCGACCTTTAACGGAGATGATCATTTACAATAATTGTAAGAAGAAAGGACTACATCACTAATCTTGCCACTGCGTCACATTTCCCAGTTCTCTTCCTGGTTATTTGTTTCCTATAACATAGCCCATATTCAAAATTCATCAAGTTGTATCGATGAAGCTATTTGTAGTGGTTTAAATTTTGTTTTAAATACTTATCCCATATTAGAGTTCAACTTTCAGGATATGTGTAGTGAGTTCAGCAAGGGCACTGTATTCTTGGCTGATTGCAAATGCTGGAAACAGTTCAGTACCACTGCTAGGTTAAGAAGGGAGGGGTGATGGGAAAGGAGTAGTTGTGTGAGATCTCAGTATTAGGTCAAATGAATGTCACTTCGTAGTATACATTTATGTGTACTATATGACAGACGATTTGGACATTATTTCATAATGAGTTTATTCTATACCATTTTGCTTTCAAATGAGTCGAAACCTTTGGCCGACAAGCCCCTTTGTACATGTTAAATTGTTAAATTACTACTTTGAAAAACGCACAAAGGGTTTTGTACAAACAAACATGTTAATTTGTATTGAAGATATTTAAAAACATATGTATTGTATGTTGAATGTGGGCAGCAAACGGATTCCACTCTTCGTAGGCTTATAGCTAGCTTAGTACCACAAAGTGCACAAATATTGGAAACATAATTTTGTAGCCCATGGTGTGCCCACTACGACTCTAATAAAAGTACATGGTAGCCTACACTGAAGCAAAACATTTCAAAATTAGTGAGGGAACGCCTTTCACTCTATAGCCTAGACTAGACTCTACAATGTGTTGAACGGATGGAATGGTGGTGTTGGAGTGGCAGTTTCCCTCATTAGTTGATTGGTCGGGGAACATTGAAAAGTGAACAACAATGCCTAGCAGTAAACAACGCTTGCACAGTGGGAACGAAGGAACGGAACCTAACGGCGCGAGTCAACTGTTGACTAGGAAACTTCAAACCATGGTGGAATTAAATATTTAATTACAAACAATGAATCGTGCATCTGCCAGTTTAGCAGCCTAGCAGTTCAGCGGTGGAGAGACGAACACACTTTGGAGCCTGACATACTATTTCAAAATAGTTATTACATTAATAAACATAATATACTTGGAAACTGGAGGAGTTTTCCGGCACGTGTATTGAGCTTTTTTTAGCTATGCCTTTTAAGTGTACAAAATTGAGTTCAAAAACACTAAGCCTTAGACAATTTCAAAGTTTATTTGTAAAACTATCAAACAACGTTTGAGAATACGGGCTCTATAGGCAAACACGTGTCGTAAATTTCCTCTAGTTTCCAAATCAAACCTATTTATTAATGAAGAATTATTTTGAAAAGTGAAAACGGGCCGCCGAAAACTCTTGCAAGCGCTTGGTTTGACACTTAGGCCGCATCAGTTTAAAGAAGGCCCGTTGTTTAGTTTGTTAATAGTTACGTGAGCGTTAGTAAATTACGTGCGCGGTGTCGTGTGTTTTTTGGGCGGACGAATTCAGCCTTTCTCTGAGGTGACCACTGAGGTGGACTCTCAAGAGCTGTTTTATCGAAAATAGAAATACAGTACTACATCTTTATTAAATAGGAGATTAGGTGGTGTAGGGGGGCGATTCAGGGTTGCGCGATAATTTTGCCTGGATTGCTTTTTAGTCCTAGATCTTCTCCGTAAATCAAGATAAACTTTACCCGCGTGACACTGAGGGTGCAGATCAACTGAGGGAGACTATCGACTAGGCTGAACCGTATACGCAAAGAGAAAAGAGTTACAGAGAACCAACGGGATAGGGAAAGTACCAACTACCAAGCGGCAAGCGCGGTTGGGATATCGTGAGAGGGCAGAGTGTGTGTGCATTGCGCAGCAAGACACACGAATAACAACCGCGGACGGTGGTGGGTTTGACTATAGAGTCATTTGACATCTGTAGAGACTTCCTCTGTCTATGCAACACAAAATTGGGGGAACATCACAGCCAGTTTTCTGATTATAATCAAATATTATCTCAATATGTCACTGTTCTGTTTAAATGAAAAGCGGATTGTCCACGATCTTGATCATTTAGGTTTTTACTTTTTTGTTCTGGGTTAATTGCTTTCAAACTAGCTTATTATATGCCTCAAGAAGTTGAAAGCCTCGATAGGAGTCAAGCATCATTGACACTGATGAGCTGCAAGCCAGCAGTATTCAAGAACCCCTCGAACCCCCACCACCCTCCTAAAACTCAAAATGTGCAAGTATCAGTTTCAACATAGGTTATGTAACTTGTAAATGTACGTATGGTCACATAACATCGCGCAGGTCCCGTTGGGCCTAGTACATGTTTACCCATAAACCAAGGTGTTGTCATACGAAATGAATTTCAATGTAGCGTATATTTTATAACTCGTATTCCTATTACTGTATCGGTGGGCTACTACTTTATCAATTTTTTCATGACTTGGCTCGTGTAGTTTAAACTACAACACTAATGTTTACCGTTGTTTCACCAAATGTTCGTAAGGATAACAGCCGAAACTCCTGCTTATTTGAAGACTAAAAAATATACTTTCAAGAACTATGCATGGAACATTTCAACATTCAAATTCGAATTTAGAGTGAATGTTTATGAGAATGGTGTAAATTGTAGCCTGCAACTGCAATGTTATTCTGATAATTTTGGGGGAGGGCTTCTGGAATCTTCTGTGTCTACAATAGTGTAAAAGCTATGCTTAACAGGCTAAGACATCGCAGTATATGAACCCTTATTTGTATGTCAGTTTTGAGTGAACAGACACCCTAAAGTTGCACCATTTCATCCATATTTTCACAGTTTTCCAGGGAGGGTCTCGTACACCTGGCCCCTTCCCCCCAAACCCGCTGTGGGCCTCAAACCATCAAAGAGATTACGCCTATGATTGTGGTAGGTGAGAGCTTGGTGCCAATTTGAACGTATTACTTTATATTTATCACAAACCTGTATTAAGACCCTCTCCAATTCATCCCGACCTGGGGCTGTAGTCTATGAGAGGAAACCTGCGATCCACCCTGCCGAGGTTAGGATAGGTTGGGTTAGGTAGGGTTAGGTTCTTTGACGGTATATATCCGATGTCAGCTATCCCTGAACCAAATCATTTTGTATACCCGCCCCTACATGTGATGTTATGTCTAGATCCTTCCCAATCCCCCCCCCCCCCGACCACGGGGTTGTAGTCTGCGAGGGAAATCTAATTTTGCGTTAAGTTATTTATTTTCGACTCTTGGCATGAGCGGGTTTTTCCGCTTTTGGGTAGCTGATTTTTAACATTTAAATTATTCATGTTGTAAAATTTACAGTATATAGATTGAGTTACAATCTTTTGAACCTAAATGTACTTCATCAATAAAGTAGAATATTGTATTCAGATCATGAAAGTACAGTAAACTTACCTTATGTTATATTTAACGCTCTAAGAAAAGTTTTAGAGTTTATATGCAGCACCCTCAACAGATATATACTTCCAGAGAGTAGGTTTTAATATTTAAGTACATTAACCAGCTTAAAACATCGTTTGCAGTTTTTACTCGGTTATAACTTATAAGCGGTAGCCTACCCAGTGTGGGTCCCGCGGTCGCTAGATCTTGCCGTCTCTGCACTACACTAGTTATGGACTCCTGCAGTAAATCGCACGGTTCTTTTGCAACCAGTAGGCCTTACATGCTTATGAACTCAGCAAAATATGCTGAGCCCACAGCATTACACCGTGCCTCAGCCTTGGCTAGATTAGCGAAATATAAATTAGCAGAAAAATAATTATTTTGGTATTGAAATATATATCTAGTTACTTAAAAACTACTGTCAAAATTGTACCTTTGATACGTTAAAAACTACGTAAGACCAATTTGAACAAATCAGAAATCCTGAACTACTCGTTAACTTGAACTAACCGCAATTTGTGTCAATTCTAACATTATTGAACTGTTCAAGTGTTTATAGAACCGTACTAAAAAAATTTAAATGTATCAAACTCTTAAAAATAACTAGCCAGACATAGTTTTTAATCCATGGGAAGCCAGAATTAGAAAACAAAATTGCCAATGACCGAAATATATTTTACTAATTTTCGAGATTAAAGGACGACGCGTGACCATGATCAATATAAACTCTCAATATTGCAAACTTGCATAAAGAAGAGCGGATTACACTCAAGTCATCAGGACAATAGCCCAAACGTAACTGTAAACGAAGGGAACGTCAAAAATCTTGTGAGCTGGCAATTAGCAAACGAAAGTCTTTAACCAGCAACGACAAAGCGTCAACGGAGTGAAGTGAACCACCTGGCACCTAGTTAGTATTTTTCAGCTTGAACAAGTACCAAAACTACATCGACAGAAGGTAACGGCCTGATAGTAAAATACGGGTGTCTAATGTTTTACAGCGTACATACAATAGTTTATCCACTACACTACAGTAAGATATTACAGCTAAACTCATTTGATGGTAACCAATATAATACAAATTAAGTTGCCAGTACACAGTAGATTACCACTATATGCACACACTATTAGTCATATTGTGAACTTTAACTTGTGTGTTGTTACAATCTTTATTCACTTAAAAGTCATCAGGATAAGGACCAAAATCTAACAGTACATTATTTTGTGAGCTGGCAATAAGCAAACGAAAGGCCAGCAACAACGAAGCGTCAACGCGAGTGGAGCGAACCACCTAGTCTTTTTTAGTTTGACCAAGCAACGAAACTGCATTGACAGAAGGGACATATTCCTGCAAGCTTATTAGAAAATGCCGAAGGTTTGTAACCAACGAGCCACAAGCCAAATCGTCACTCTAATCCGAGAGGATGCTCCATACCTGTTCGGCCAAAGCGCCACCGCGAGCGAAGCCAAGCACTTAATTCCTTCGAGCATGCCATGGGAAAAGCGCACGGTACTGTATTTAATTTTGACAATCTCGCCTATTGTAAATATGTCTGATTAAAAAGTTAAGCAAAACATTAATAGGTTTCAAAAAATAACACTAAAAATTGCATTAAAAATCTATCAAAAATTGACAAAAAAATTGAACCGACTTCAAAAACAAACTTCAGTAAAATGCTCTAAAAGTTTTAAATGATTGGGTGTTGCTTTACATACTACATTAATAAAATACGGGTGTCTAATGTTGTACAGCGTACATATAATAATTAATCCATTACACTACAGTAAGATATTACAGCTGAACTCATTTGATGGTAACCAATGTAATAAATATTAATTTGCCAGTACAAAGTAGATTACCACTATATGCACACACTATTTGTCATATTGTGAACTTTAATTTGTGGGTTGTTATAATCTTTATTCACTTAAAAATTGTTGGAGTCGGTGCTGCTACTCCTTTGATAAAATTGCTATAGCAGCACATACAAGATCATGTACTGTTAGATTTTGGTCCTTATCCTGATGACTTCGCTCCACTCGCGTTGACCCTTCATTGTTGCTGGCCTTTCGTTTAATTATTACCAGCTCACAAGATCATGTACTGTCAGGTTTTGGTTCTTATCTTCATGACTTAAGGGTAATTTGCTCTATTTTTTCAATTTTGTTATATTGTGAACCGTTTACATTGCTAATAGTGAGTAACGCGTCGTCCTTTAGGCTCTCTAATTGTCACTCTTTTTTTTTTTTTAATTTTACCTTTCCTTTGACTTAAACTATGTCGCGTGAGCTATTTTCTAAAAGGTTTTAAAACTAACATTTGTTGTACGGTTATATAAATATTTAATAATGTTGGAATTAACAAAAATGCAGTTCAAAATTTACGAATAGTTCACCCTCACTGTCAAAATGTCTAATTGTGTCGAATTTTCCTCCAGAGATATACGTATTTTTAGACGTACCAGGGGTACCATTTTACAGCAAGTTATGTTTTGGACAGAACTGTACCATTATCATACATCCATCACATCAAAATAAAAGCTTCATCAGCTTAAAATACGGGAATAAAAGCGTGCTTGCGTAAAATGTCTCAGAACAGTTTTATACTTTTTTTAACAGTACTTAAAACATTTTATGGAAACAATGTTGTAGAAAATTCAATTTTGATTCAGAGTCATGGGCGCCCATACTCGGAGACAGGGAGCGACCCCCAATCCACCATTTTCAAAACTGGGGCAAAGTGTCAGTATGCACTTTTGTTTCCTCTAATAAAATGTACCGATTTCGGTTGCGCTGAAAAACTAATTAAAAGGTTATACAGGCGTTTCCACGCCTTCGCCTGACCCTGTATAGCGGTATTCTAATTCAGGGTTATTCAAAAAGAATGTCCTACTTAGGTTATTGTGTAACTTTTATTTGATAAGCGCGTCATAAATAATGTGTATATGGTTACACAGAAGAAGTTCCAAAGTTTTGTTTACAGGCATTGAGAGGGGTATTCAGCTTCTTATTATAAACAAGGTGACTGCCCTTCAACAGAAAATATCTTTCGTACTTACATTTTTAAAAAGACAGTTTAGTTAAATGAGAGTTTCGTCATAGGTTTGTGGTTTTTCGTGATTTTTTCTTGTAAGGCTATGTTAAGGAGAAAAGTTACGTACCCCTCCCCAAGATATCTAGTTGACCTGCGGAACCGTGTCAAAGCTGCAGTCAATACCGTAAATGAATCTTTGCTTCGTCATCTATAGGAAGAGTTTAATCATCGGCTAGATGTTTGCCAAGCAGTCGGGAAGGGGGGGGGGACATGATGAGCATCTATTCAAGTGTACAGAACTAACTTTGAAATGTGCTCTTTTTAACCGTATTTAGTTTGGGGAAGTCTAAGTTTTAATTCATGAAATTGAGTTTTCCGAAAGTAAGCCATTCTTTTGAATAACCCTGTATTTATTGGTAACTTAGTATGTATTGTATTTGTTACAATAAAATAAGGACAGCTGTAATGTTGTTTGCAAAATGTAATGGATAAATTATTATGTACGTTGTAAAACATTAGCCGCACATTTGTTATGGAGCAGTTTGTACGTAAAATAATAATTCCAATACCCAATTATATCAAACTTTTCAGTGCACTTTACCTAAGGTTTATTTTTGAGCTAGGTTCATTTTCATTTTATCAAACAGATTGTATACTAGTTGTAATTTTGTATTAATTCTGCTGTATTCTGTATCTTTATTATCACAATTTAAATATTTTTAAAACATTGTCAGTTGTAAATAGCGGTTTATTTCTAAATTGCCCATTGATTTTCTGGATCGTCCACGCGTATTCTATGAATCTTACATTTAAAAAATTGATTAATATACTGTATGCATATAGTATGAAAAGAATTGGTTTTAGAGGAATTCGAAATTTTAACTTTCTGGTTTCCAATTAGACATGTCTAATATCAACTACTTGTGTCTGATTAGGGAAACTGGAAGCACAACCATTCGCACCTCCAATCACGGTGTTTTAAGTCGTTTACTAAGAAAATAACACATAACACATTTTCTTAGTAAAAGTGGCTTACAACCCACGTGACGTTTAAATTCAACTGCATTGAGTAAAAATCACTATTCAATACCCTGGTAACTTTCAGACTATAGTTAGAGTCACACGTTTACTGCTATTATTTATTCAATAACAAACGCAGGAAAGAAAGTGGTTGTTGTGCACAATTCATTTCAAATTGCTACGAATAAGTCACTTGCTATTTTTCCTGTAACCTTCCAGACCAATAATAATTATTATGGGATCTTGTAGTCAAAAGTGACTCTGGTCACTGCCAATAACTATGCGAGTAAATGCAATAGTTTGAATTTGAACATTAAATTTGCCGCTTGGGAAATGTTTTATCTACGCTAGATCTAAAATTCATAATTGTAGTGGAGATCAATTTAATTATAAACACGACCATCGAGAACGGGTGTAGTTTCCCAACTGCGTGAAACGTAGGGAGCAAGTAGCTTTCTTCCTGAAGTGGCCGGAAAACCCCGTTTTTCTAATTCAGTTTAACCAATCAAGCTAAGGTTTTTATTAAGCTACTGTGATTTGATGGTTGAGTATATTTTTTCAATTTAACCAATTTAATATGATAATATTAAAATTTTAATTTATTCCTCCCAAACTATAAAGTATTGTGGAGAATACATTTTGTATGTGACAATATATGTGCAGTTAATGTATTGTCTACTAGTAAAGTAAATTTAGTTTGGCCGCCAATTATATAAAAATTAGAAAACCCCTTGTTTGTTTTATTGTGTACATGCTAACATCTTAAACTTGCGAAAATTGACAAGCAAGGCCTAGTGATAATATCCTTTGCTTGTGCGGGTTACGCCTAACAGAACAATCTGTACGGAAGAGACGACAGTGGATACGCAAAGGTACTTACCTCGGGGTTCGGAGTGCCGTGTGCCGGTAAGAAGTTCGGGGACAAAGTTTACAGTTCACACGCACACGCACAGGCACATGACACAACACTGAACGCGACCCGGTATAGACTGATAGACTGACTGACACCTCGCCTCACTACACGGAGCGGCGGGGCCCCTACTCGGACACAGTGGGGGGCCAAGGCCACCCCCCGCGGCCCGCGTCGGCGCATCACTCACTCACCCACATAATTGATCATTTTCACAAATTTCGTAAAAATCTACTGCAATTTGCGTCTACCGGCGGCACTTTGCCACGCGATGTCGTGCATTGGATCCCAGGTGCATGATGAATATAGTCTTAAAGCTCGAAATGTGAGACCTCTAACCGAGCCCCTGAGTCTGGACCCGTAAGACCTCCGACCGACGGTGCACTGGAGGTGCGCCACAAAACTCAGGTAGCCACAGGAGAGGACCCTAGGTGCGCCACGACCAAAATCTACCCTCTTAAAACTAGCTCCAAGTGCGCCACTATTGTGTGCTGGGCTGTTGTCTATTATTCTCAGAACTAATTCCAACGCAGCCCCGCTGAAGTCATTCTCACTGTAATGTGTATCAGTCCCTCAACGTGGACTATTATAATTATTTATAATTTTTTTCCTTTTAATAGTCAGCAACCCTAGCTTTAGTGTTGCTCGCAGATCCATGCGGTTATATTTCTGAAACTACAGACCTTAATCAGGAAGTTCCAGAACTTTAATATATACAGTGTCTCACAACCCCTTTCCAATCAATTGTTCTTTGGGTAAAGACAAACAAGTTTTACCATATAACATTGATCCAGAAATGCTTTCAATGCCTTGTTTATTTGCTAACCGCCATTTTGTTTTTCAATAATTTTAATTGTTATTTTTGAAATGCGTTAACCGATCAATTTGAAACGTTGCGTGCCGCTTTATAATACTAATATCAAAATACAACAAATAATTTTTACTATCCGTGAGAAATAACAAAATAGCGGCTGTTTTAACCTTTTGAACTGCAACCGCTAGTAAACGGCAAACTTTACAAAATATTAAACAAGTATTGTTTTTTAGCACATTTGAACAGTACTGAGTTAGTGAAAAATAAGTTTTTGAAATAATGGATTTATAAGGGAAATTGTTGCACAAAAGACTGGTATTCTTTACTTGTG
The DNA here is from genome assembly GCA_018831715.1 of Matsumurasca onukii. Lineage (NCBI taxonomy): Eukaryota > Metazoa > Arthropoda > Insecta > Hemiptera > Cicadellidae > Matsumurasca > Matsumurasca onukii. Next base: position 12,884,959 of record CM032064.1, read on the forward strand.
TACCTACGTTGAAATGTACGTAGTGCATGAAAACTATGTTTTACGGCACTATTTTCCTTAGTTCCATTAATTATTTATAATTGTAAACGGGGTTTCACTAATATAGTACTGTTCAATTTGGCATTTAATTTACTAATGTTTACTAATTTGCTGTTAGTAAAAAGTATGATGTTTTGATAATACAACGGTAAAAAATAACACACGTAACGCATAGTTTTCTTTATAGTATCGCTTAAACTCTCACGTGAACTCGGGCGGATAATTCGCAGCAGTGTTTGGCCAATAATCTTGGTCAGTAATCCTGTCATTGCTCTTCGGGCGGCCCCAGCCATCAACCTCTAGAAACTACCTGGGTTGGTAGTGGCGCACTTCCAGCGAGGGATTAGGCTGATATTTTTCTACCCTTACTTGAGGGGCTTCCCATACCTGCAACCGGAGCCCCTCCGAGTCCGGACCCACATAATCTCCAACCGAGCCCCCGAGTCCGGATCCACATAATCTCCAACCGAGCCCCCGAGTCCGGACCCACATAATCTCCAACCGAGCCCCCGAGTCCGGACCCACATAATCTCCAACCGAGCCCCCGAGTCCGGACCCACATAATCTCCAACCGAGCCCCCGAGTCCGGACCCACAAGATCTCCAACCGAACCCTAATCCCAGGCCCACAAGATTTTCATTCGAGCCCCTCGAATCTGGACCCACAAGATCTTCAACCGAGCTCCAAGACCGGACGAGAAGTAATTTTACTTTTTCAGAGTTGTTTTGATAAACTGAGAAACTAACTTAACAAAATCAATATGTGACACCAGTTGAAGTACTTGTTCTGCGCATGGATTAATAAATGAGTTAATATTCATCTTATACTTGGCATAGGGATCAAAATATTCATTCTATCAACCGCTCGATTCTAGCCAGTCTCCTGTCTCCTCGTCTGTACAAACTACAATGTGTATGCCATTGTCTAGACAGTAACCACCCACCGTTTACCATAGCGATGTTTCAATCCAAATAAAGATTCAACTCCAAATCATTTCCACCACGAATGCCACTTACCTATAATATTCCCCCCTTAACTGCCCACCAAAACCTCCAATTATCTTCTGCTTTTGACAACCTAGTCACACCTTCTAGTTCACATTCCGATCACGCTCCCATCCCCCATCAATACTCAACGAGACTATCCAGATTCCCTGGTGCTATGCCCTCATGGCCTCCGTATGTCATCTGCATGATTACATCCACCTAGTTAATTCATACCATCTACGATACATTAGTTATACGAGTATGTTCAGATTTCCCTATTGCTTCCACTACAACCCAACCTATTGGCTATAGGGTCAACCGGGGCTAATATGAACAAGGCAAAAATATGGGGCTATTGTGAACAGTGCTTAAATATACTACTAATTAATTCGTTCAAACCATGAAAAATTATATAAAGTATAGTAGTTTAGTATATTTTCCATGGCCATAATTGGTATTCTTAAAATTTAAAGGTAACGTACATAAAGTTTTTTTGTAAATACACCATTTTTTCCACCGAAAAACTTTTTTGCGGAGAGTTAAAACTTTTATTGCCCTGCCTTTGCTATTCAAGGTAGAAACAATTATAAACTATGATTTTGTTTAGGAAAATTAGGTGATTAATTTAATGTTTCTATAGTTACTAAATACTTGCAAAGACCAAAGTTGTAAGCTCATAAAATCGAGGGGCTAATGTGAACAGCGGTCTGGGGCTACTATGAACATATAATTATATACAATGTATGGGATAAAATTACAAATGTATAGTTTTCTCTTTCATTTGTTACTTTCTGATCCAATTTCCAATTACTTCTGTTTTATATATTAGTCAGAAATCTACTCTGATGAAAAATATTGATCCTAAAATGAAAAAGGTTTCAAAGAAGCTGTTTGAATGGGATGGAGAATCAGATTGTCCGTCAGAGGGAGTAGAAGAACCAGTGTATATGGAATCAGACCAAGATTGTGCCTTGGAATCATTTTCAGATCCAGAAAATCAAAACTTCAAGATAAATGATTATGTCATCGTCTTTTATGAAGGGGATTTTTTCCCTGGTCAGGTAATTGACAAGCGTCCGACCGATGACAATCAAGGACAAGAATATCAAGTCTCTGTCAATCTAAAATTAATGGTCACTAGAAATTAGCCAGCGGTCATTTAAATAAACTTCCAGTAAGTTCAAAAATCTTTGAGATAAATCAGTGAAACTTGGCTTAGCATATAGCTAAGGGCCTGGGCTTGTTCACCATAGCCGCCACATTTCTGTACTGGTGTCTGCAACAGAGTTATAAGGAGTGTTAACTTTAGCCCCGTATGCTGTTCACATTAGCCCCTTTTGACGGGGCTAATTTGAACAATGATTTTATTTTTTTAAAGAATAAATAGGAATCAATATACTTTTGGTGATTGCATGGCTGATTTTAGCTATAAAACCTGAATCTACCTGTATTTTTACTTTATTTTTGTCATGTATATTTTTCAAGTTAATATGAAAAGTTTAGTTGTTTTGTTCATATTAGCCCCGGCTCACCCTACCCTACCTCTAATGGCATTCCCTTACCCTCTCTTTTCAACTACTTGCCAATTCAGTTAGTTGAAAAAACTACCTTGCCAATCAAAACTATTAAGTTCGCCGTCCCGGATTGTCTTGTTCTGTTATGAAATCTGACATTGACCTAATATCAGCTCCTCTCACTAGAATTATTAATACCTGCCTAATAAGTGGAGTGTCCCCAATCTAATTATTGAATTTTACTTGTCATGACGTAAGATTTCTAACAATATAAAACAACATGCTATTTCAAACACCTTAGTACCCACCAAAAAACCCCAAATTTTGAAAATGGTGTACTATGACTACATATTTATTTTTTCAAATACTAAACCTTATCGTGTTGTATACCGTTGTAAAGGTCTATGTACGTAGACAACATTGGTTAAAGTTTTGTTGAAAAATATTAACGCGTTTCAAAATAACGGCCAAAGCGTAATTCGTAGGGTATAATTGACAAAAAAGTTTTAAAAATGTATGTAATTTACTTTAAAAACTCAAAAATGATGAATTATGATCTTTTGGTATTTAATTTTCATCACATGCAGCGGTACCGCGTTAGTAGACCCGTGGCGGGTTGGAATCGTGCGCGACTCCGGAGCTCATCGCTCCGCTGGTGCGGGTTCTAGTCCCCGCAGTCACCACTTACATTTGTAATGTGACTATATGGCAACGCAAGGTAAAAGTCGAGGTTGAGTGGTAGAGAAGACTTTGTAGTCCTAACTTCGCCTCGTTAAACAAGCCAAACTTTACCTTGAACTTTTTTGCCATATTTTCATCAATAACTACATCGTTGTTTTCAAAAAAATGTTCAACACGGCTTTAGAAGCTCGATGTAGCAATTTTGATTACTTGAACTGAGAACTGAGGACCTGCCTGACGAGTTCGATCTTTCATGTCATCTTTTACCATTGATTTTTCGAAATAAACTAGCTCCTCTATGCCGTTTCACAAGTAGAAATCAACTTGTGAGATGTAGCGATCTGGCAGGCCAACAGCTGCACAGTCAGGTGCTTGAAAGTAGTGGAAATACGTATGAAATAGTTGGGAATACGTAACTAAATCGAAAGCATACGTATTTCAACCTTTATTACGGCTGACTTGCAAGATAAACCTTTAGATGTATTCAACATACACATTTATACGGAACGCTTTTAGAGAAGTGTTACAGATGTTGTAGAAGAGCAGTTCGTATCTGTGGTGAACGCTATCCCTGATGGGTCCATCACTCGTACAACGTGTTTGAGATACTTCAAAACCATGTGATATCATCTGGCTATGTGCAGTCGGATCACAACAATCCAAAAAGATCGCTCATTACAACCTTAAAGCACCTGACATAGTCGCAGACGTTCTTGGTCTGCCGGATCGCTATATCTCACCGCTGTTGATTTCAACTTGTGGGGCGGGATAGAAGAGCTAGTTTATTTTGAAAAATCAATGGTAAAAGATGACATGAAAGATCGAAATCGTCAGGCAGGTCCTCAGTTCTCAGTAAAGAAATCAAAATTGCTACATCGAGCTTCGAAAGCCGTGTTGAAAATTTTTGGAAGGCCAGTATTTTGAACATATCATCTAAGTATCTAAATAATCAAGCCAACAAACATTTATGACTTATTCAATATAAATGTGCATGTTGAATATATCAATAGGTTTATCTTAGCAGTGATAAAGTTTGAAATCCGAATGCTTTCCATTTAATTATTTCCAACTATTCCATGCATATTGCCACTCTGTTCAAGCTTTTTCTGTCTATTTCAATGATGTAAATATTGATGAAAATATGGCAAAAAAAGTAAAGGTATAAAGTTTCTCTTGTTTAACGAGGCGAAGTTCGGACTACAAAGTCCTCTCTACCACTCAACCTCGACCTTTACTTAGCGTTGCTGTATAGTCACATTACAAATGGAAGTGGTGACTGCGGGGACTCGAACTCGCGCCAGCGGAGCGATGAGCTCTGGAGTCGCGCACGATTCCAACCCGCCACGGGTCTACTAACGCGGTACCGCTGCATATGATGAAAATGTGTATACCAAAAGATCATAATTAACCATTTTTGAGTTTTTTGTGTAAATTACAAACATTTTTTAAACTTTTTTGTCAATTATACCCTACGAATTACGTTTTTGGCCGCCATTTTGAAACGCGTTAATATTTTTCAACGAAACTTTCACCAATGTTGTCTACGTACATAGACCTTTACAACGGTATACAACACGATAGGGTTTAGTATTTGGAAAAAATTAGATAATCATAGTAGACCATTTTCAAAATTTGGGGTTTTTTTGGTGGGTACTAAGGTGTTTGAAATAACATGTTGTTGTACATCGTTAGAAAGCTTACGTCATGACAAGTGAAAATCAATAATTAGATTTTCGTGTTGAAAAATATTGATGGTAATACAGGGCGTTTCGTAATTCGGTTTTATTTTTATATTTTCGGCCGCCATTTTGTAACAGCTCAACAAAAAACAATGTTGTCTTCATCAATGTTTTTTATTTAAAGAGAGCTTTAAAATGATGTAAACATTTATAGCATGACCCCTCTTTACACTTGAAAATTTCGAGAATTGAACCCTCGGTTTTTGATACGGCCTGTATACTACAAAGTAGAAAATAATTTTCCTGAATTCTTGGAACCGGGTTAAATTTGGAATTTTTCGTTTCACTCAAGTCGGCCAACCCGTTCTTGAGATATACATATGATACGGGTGGTCTGAGACACCCTGTATAAGCCACATTCCTGTAAAATTTCATTAAAATTGGTCCCGTGGTATTTGCGTGATTGAGGAACAGACTCACACCATCTCATTTTTATATATTAGTAAGGACAAACCTAGAAGAGAACATTGCAGAGCTATTTAAAAATCAAACAAAGTATTAACAGTACCAAGTATTTATGTATATGAAACTGTATTAGAAATTATGAAGGAAGACTTATTAGTTCAAAATTCAACACACAATTACAATACAAGATAAAAATTTGTTTCAACATCATGACTGTTAGTATTACGAGAAAATTCCAGCTTATTTGGGCAGAAAACTTTTTGATAAACTGCCTAAATCCATTCAAGATGTGGCGTTTGAAAATAAAAATCTTTTTGAGACAAAATTGAAAATTGGTTAATTGAAAAGTGCCTGAACAATTTGGACATTTAACCTACAAGAAGAAAATTTATTTTTAGCTCTAAGTATGGTTTATGTTCATGTTATACCTTAAAAATAAGTATTAAAATATTTAATTTTTCCAGTTGTAGGACCTTGTGTTATTACAAGTTACCTTTTGGTGCCTGTAGATCCTACAGTAGATTCTTCTTACATGTTTAAGAATTTCTGAAAATTTTAAACAACTATGGAGTAAGAGGGTTACCACTTTCTTGGGTAAAATCTTACTTAAAAAACCAATATCAACAAGTTCAAATAGAGAACTCTCTTTCAAGCCCAATTAAAGTCAAATGTGGAGTTCCACAAGGGTCAGTATTAGGTCCTGTATTATTTTATACTATACGTTAATCATCTGCATTCATTAAATAACTTGCATAATATTGTTCAATATGCTGATGATACGACATTAATTCAATCAGCATCAACAATCTCATTGTTAGAAGAAACCACATATACATCTGCAAACATTTGTATTCAGTATTTTGAATCACTAAATTTGAAAACCAATTTCCAAAAAACAATTTTTACTATGTTTGATATTGGTCGATCAAACATTAAAGATTCGCCACTAGTTATATTGAAAAATCACATTATAGAGGAATCTGATAGTGTCAAATTTTTAGGATTGAATTTAGACAGTCATTTAACATGGGAATCACACATTGATTATCTTAGCAAGAAAATGAGTTCCTGTGTATTCCTTTTAAGGCAGTTATCACAATTGATATTTTTAAAACTGCATATTATGGCTTGGTACATTCTCTTATGTCTTATGGAGTATGTTTTGGGGGAATTGTTCCAAAAGTAAAATATTGAGAATTTTTATCTTGCAAAAGTCTGTGATAAGATTAGTTTATCATCTAGGTTACAGAGATTCTTGCAAAAATGCTTTTGAAACCCTTAGAATTTTGACCTTACCATCCCTGTACAAGTGTACATTTATGAAACAATAATGTATTGTCTTTCTAAATGTCATATGGTTCAAGGTAGAGAAATTCATTTCCATGCGACAAGATTCGCAAACTCCTTCCGCATAAACCAACACAGATCTAAATTATATTCCCTGCTACCTTCACAGGCAAGTGTCATGCTATTTAATAAACTCCCAATTGAAATACAAAATTATGAAAATTTCAACATGTTTAAAACAAAATTAAAAAACTTTCTTCTTTCAAAAGTGTTTATAGCGTAGAGGAATTTATTGATGGTTCCTGAAAAAATTAGCAATACTCTTTTTTCATCCATGACTACAGTGTTTTTACTGGTGGCTCCTTATTCTTAGTTCAAAATTGTATACAGTTTAAACCAAATACAGTACACCATATTTTAACATTTATTTCCAACGTGTAGATTTTTGAATTGTTGTGTTGCCTGAAACAAAGTTTTTTTGTAAAGGTTTAATAAATAATAATAATGTAAGAAGAATCTACAGTAGGATCTACATTCTACAGGCACCAAAAGGTAACTTGTAATTAAAAATAGGGGGTTAAACATGACTAAATAAATAATAGAAACATTCATTATTTATTTAGTAAATGGAAATGAATGAACAAAAATTAAAAGAGTTCCATTTTACTCACATAAAATTCACCAAGTAAACAAATTCGTGATTTTCTTTTGACTTTAACATTGTTTTTGTCACATGACGGATAATACAGAATGTCGGATAAGCGAAGGATGGTTAAGTGAGGCACTACTGTATAGTGAGGCTGGTAAAATTTCAAATTATTTATCAGATTATGATATATATTTATACATATGGTTATTTCCCAAAAAGCATAACTACAATTTCGCAAATTGTATCACTAAAGTTAAATACCGACACCTTGTCAGCGACGGAACAGCGGACTTTTCGTTGGTTGTCAATTGGTACTGCGTGAGTGTGTGATGCACTCCAACTTACTTCCAACTGCGTTGCTCTTTTCCTTTCAAGGATGTCAACCCCAGGCAAGTGCCACTCATCGAGCCTTCCATCCGTACACCTATGTTGTGTAGATTTGTTCTGTTGCTTTCAAGTATGCAAGTAAAAGTAAGTATTCCAAAGAATATCGGGGACAAAATAAACTAAATAAAAGAGACCCCATTGATGCCCAGCCTGTTCTTTAGGAACACAGTTCAATCAAATCTAAGTTGCACATTTACAAATGTATGTAAGCAGCCTATTTTATTTCATACAAGTGCTTATACTATTGTTTGTAATTAACTACTAAGGGTTAAGACTATGTATGCCTGACCTTTATGTTGACAGGCCATAAACCATTTATTGTAAAATGTGTTACATCGAATGTTGATTGTCATTTATCAGTTTAAAAGTTTATCTTTTTCAATCTGACATATCTCCAGTAGTAAACAAAAAAGAAAGTAATCAAGCATTATTTTATGAAGCAGTTAGCAACCATGTTTCAAACTGTTGTTAAAGGGAATACAAATTGAATAACTATCAAGTACATACAACATGAGTTACCTTTATTCAACAATACCTACATTCGAGCATCTGATTAACAAATTTACAATAGAGTGATCACTAGGCTAGTATAGATGGTGCTATGCATTTAGTCCCAGTGGTAAACCTTGCCTGGAGTCCTGACCATGGATGCTTTAGCAGGGTCCCTGCAACACAAATTCATCATATTATTGTTTCAAGTGGTGGCATTCAGATTGGCTGAACCTGCCAAGTAAATGGAGTGACAAACCCTCTCCTCTCGAGTCCCCCAACTCACTACTGTATATCCCTCTCCACAACTCTATCTAAACATAAGTGAATAAGGGGCAATGGACTTACTCCCAGAGGAGATTTATAACTTTCAACTGCAGTAACAAAACACAAACTGTATTTTGGTGCAGAAAAAAGAAAGAATAATTTTATTCTAGTGACAAGTTGCAACTTTATAGTGTAAGGTAGTTGATCGATAAAAGTAGCACGCTACTTAATTTATAGTTTGTGAATAAGCCGACTAGTGGCATTATTTCTCACAACTATTAGATTTTAGTTTAAGAACATAAAAATTGATAATCCAGCAAGCATAACATTATTCTTTTGCACTTTGTATGCTAAAATAGTCTACATAACATGTAAGCATCGCTCATGTGATATGAAAACTTCTGCAGCAGGATGCACCAAACATTGCATCACGCGGTGACTAGTGCAAGTTGCAAGTGACAAGTTTACCATCTAAACCCAGTTCTAAAGGTTGTTCTAAAACAAAAGTAATTGTTGCTAGCTACTTTCGTCCAGTAGTTTTTGTTTTACTAAACAAACTCTTTAGTCTTTAGGAAAGTAGATTTAGTTAATAAATCTACTTTTTAAAATAAGTTTTACAGTATTGCAAAAAGAAATTAGAAACAATGAACTCTAAGCCAACAGAAGTCTCCCGCAGAGTTCGCCAAGGATCTGTCTTGTGCCCTGTCCTTTTTATTATTTAAGAAACTGACGTTTGTAGATACTTGCAAGGTCCAGCAAAATAGTTATGTGTTTAGATGATACAGTACAATATGTAGCCCTTGTTCTTCCTGACGATTTTCAGTTTGTATATTTTTACGTGTCTCCTGAAAATGAAAGTCGATCATGATGTATTGATACAGAGGGGTAGTATGTATTAGTATAATGCTGGACCCAGGCACCATACCTACCTACCTTTTGATGTACCTTTTGTTAGGGTAGAAAAATCTCTAATCCATAGTAATATATTAAGTTTTCCAACAAAATCCCATGTTCAAGTTGGAGGCAAAAAATGTTCAAATTTCAAACCAAATGTACAAAAACTTCTTGTGGAATACCCAATATACTCATGGAATGACTTTCTGGAATTATCTCCAGGCACCTCAATACCGGACTCTTGGCCGAACTAAAAAATAGCCGGATTGTCTGAAAATACAAGGAAAATATGTTTGAAGGCCCTTTTGAGCTCCAAAACTGAATAGGAATTTCTTTGTTTTCTTGAATAGTTAATTTATAATTTTACAATTTATGTTAGAAATGAAAAAAACATATTTTTAAAACTTCATTATTAGGACATAAAAGTAAGAGTGATGTCGCTAATGATAGTAAATTAAACAAATGCCAGTCCTCTAAGTAACAAAATAGAACACAAAATAAACTGTCCCTGACCTGTCAAGCTGAATATTAAACGTTTTTCCGAGCTCACCCTCCGTACCAAGGCACTCAAGGGTTCCTGGGCTGGTCACCAACATAAACGCTGTCCTTGTATAAACAAAGACAGCCGGCTTTTCGCCAGCCAGTACTGATCATGAATAACCAAAGATCGGAGAAGTGAACCCAGGAAACGAAAAATAAAAACTCAATAGGTAGTTAAACTCTAGTATAACCCTAAGTGATAAATAAAACCTACACAAAAACTAATGACTTACAACAAAACATTCTTTTTATTTTTACTTAACTATTTACTACACAAGTATCCTAAAGCATAAATCCAAAGAATAACCAAACATAATATTATATTTTTAAAGTACACTAGCTGAGATTACCCGCGATTTGCCTCGGGGCTTCGTTAACATAGATGTGTGTATACTTTGAGAAAGTCGCAAATTTAAAGTAAAAAGAATATAATTTCCTATCTTTAGAAAAACCATTTAGTTTGCCAGTTTGTTCACCACCTTCTCCTTTTTTGTAAAACAGCCTCATTTACTTCTACAGGCCGTACTTCTGGCCTGCTTCAGGCCGTACTTCTGGTGTACTTCAGGAGTCTCATTTGCTCTTTGCGAGGCCATTCTGCTGGTATTGGTGGCAATTCGAGCCTCCCGTTCACCCGGTGTCTCAGATGCTCTTTGTGAAGCATGCCTTATTCTGTCATTTTCCAGTCGGTCCTGGTGTATCTCAGGAGTCTCATTTGCTCTTTGCTAGGTCATTATGCTGGTATTGCGGCAATTAGAGCCTCCTGTTCATCTGGTGTGTCAGAGGCTCTTTGTGAGTCATGCCTGATTCTGTAATTTTTCAGTTGATCCTGGTGTACATCAGGAGCCGCACTATCTCTTTGTGAGGCGTGCTTGATTCTGTCAGCACACAGCCGATCCTGGGGTTACATCAGGAATTTCATTAGCTCTTAGCAAGGCATGCCTGATTCTATCAGCTAACAGCCTAGCCTCACGTCCTTGTGAGAATTCTGTAGCTCTTGCAGAGCTTACATTCCTAGCTTTTGTTGATCTTTGAGAGATATTGTTTTTTTCTATTTGGCATAACGGAAAAAATTATAATGTTCAAAATAAAACCAAACAAAAGTAAAAAGTTTGAAAGTTTATAATAGTGTCGGAGAGCAATTTAGTAAAAATGAGAAACGGACTTTTCCTGCCACTTCCGAAGAAAAACTACGCCTAACGTTTTGGGCAGTTAAAAACTCCACCCGTCTTCAATGGACTACACTAAAATACAAACAACATTTGACTATATATCTTAGTTGAGGATAATCTAAGAATATACCAAAAATTATTTTAAAATATTCATAAAACCTTAGGTTAGATCTTAAGTTAAGATATATAATTAAATGTAGTTCCTATATTAGTGTAGTCCTCTGAAGACGGATGGAGTTTTTAACTGCCCGAAACGTTAGGAGTAGTTTTTCTTCGGAAGTGGCAGGAAAAGTCTGTTTCTTCTTTTTACTAAAACGTAAAAGTTCAAAACTGTTTTTTACAAAGTTTAAGAGTAAAAAGTGGAATTATAAAGTTAACGATTAGTCTACTAAAAAGAAGACTCGGTAACAGAAGAAGGTTAAAGAATCGGTACAGCTACAACGTGCTGTGAGTGACCAAAATGTAGGCCAGCCACAAAACAGACGACAGTGAATAAAGGCGAAGTTAAATGAGCAGATGAATAATGTAATGCTGTGAGGAATAGATAGGAAGGTATAGGACAGAGTTATAATTCCAATGAAAAAATTAATCTGTAGAAATAAACTGCAGACATGCCGTACCAATGAACCAGTACCAGGTCCATAGGACGACTGCGGCGTGGACTAAGGACGTGTTGTGGGGAGCGACTGGCGCATCATGAGCCTGTTTCTCCACACTGAAGCAAGCTTTCCGAGCAAACGAAGGCATTTAAAGCTTGTCTTAAGCAATTTTTGATCGCAGAAGCATTTTATAGTTCAGACGAGTTTATGACACATGATTGGGAGACCGTGTAAACATACAGACAGACGGGGCCAGACGGATGAAATTCGAGTGAATGAGACTGTATGAGTGTAGCTTATGTATGTTTGAATGTGATTTAGATGTGTGTGAAACCAAAATTTTAGCTAATACTGTATTTATTGACAATTGGGATATATGTGTTGTAACATATCTATTCAATAAAACATTTATTTATTTATTTACATCGCCTTCATTCACTGTCAATATTATTTTCTTTAGTATAGATCTACCTTATGGTCACTCAAAGTGCGTTGTACTGATTCTTTAACCTTCTTCTGTTACCGAGTATTCTTTTTTAGTAAACTAACAGTTAACTTATTAATTCCATTTTTTACTTTGAAACTTTGCAAGAAAAAGTATTTAAACTTTTTATGTTTGTTTGGTGTTATTTTGAACTTTATAATTTCTCTCCGTCATGCCAAAGAGAAAAAACAATCTTTCTCAAAGATCAACAAAAGCTAGGGCTGTAAGCCAGCAGAATGGTCTCGCAAAGAGAAAATGAGACTCCTGAGATTACATTACATTGAGAAGGGGGCGGTCTGATCCTGATGCGTGTCAGCCCTTAGGACTATTGCGCTCCTCTTGTGTTGGTGTAGAGAGATGCTACTCAAAAAGATTTGAGAGCTCTAAGAACTCCAAACTCCTTCTCACAAGTCCCTCTTCCGCTAACTTACCACCCTTAGTCATCTCACCAAAAGTAGCCGTTCTTTCCTGCTCCAGACCATGACAGTCGAAGAGAATGTGTTCAGCAGTTTCATCATGCAGGCCACACTTCCTGCATGCTAGGACCCCATCACTCCACACCTCTGTAAGTGCAACCTGAGGCCATAGTGACCAGTGATGAGTCCAATTATCAGCGGCAGTCTGTCCCTTTTGAGGTGGAGCAGATCTGATGCTATGGTGCTGGAGGGTTGAGAGAGAACCAACTTACTCATGCAATGGCCCTGAACAAGCTGCCATGTCCTCTCATGCTCCGTTCTTACCCACGCTCTGATGAGTTGATGGACTGCACTACTGGGAACTCCACAGAAAGGTTGGGGTCCCACTAGCTTTGTGACACACAAAGAGATAGAGTGGCTCCTGATGTACACCAGGATCGACTGAAAAATGACAGAATGAGGCATGCCTCACAAAGAGCATCTGACCACACCGGGTGAAAGGACTCGAATTGCCGCCAACACCAGCAGAATAGCCTCGCAAAGCCGCAAAGGGCTGGGCGGCCTGTAGAGGTAAAACTGGCTGGTTTACAGGAAAGGAGAAGATAGTGAACAAACAGGCAAACTAAATTGTTTTTCTAAAAATAGGAAACTATTTTTTTACTTTAAATTTTCATATTTCTTAAAGTATACACACAGCTATGTCAACAAAGCCCGAGTATGGCTGGTACTCTTAGCTAGTACATTATAAATTCAGCGGTTTCATAATACTTGTTTTGCTGTAAATTAACTCTTAACAACATGGTAACTGAAAGTGATTATGTATCAAAATTACTAAAAATAACAACTGGAACTGCAAGTATAATATATAAATTAACTTGTTTTTGTTTGAATGAACCCTAATTGGAATTTCTGCAGATACCTCCACTTGACGTAGTTATCTTTAAGCTTATATTAAGTGAATCAAATATGGCCAAAAACGCAAACAGCATTAAGTAAAACTCAAACAATAGAATTAGTGTTGTGGCATGTAGCTGCTTGCAGTGAATCAGCTGATTGAGACCATCCAACGGCTGAACCAAGCGAGGCCGAACGAGAGGCAGTCTACTGAAAAGAATTCTGCATAATGTGCATTAGTTTATTTGTAGTATTAAGAGACCAGTAATTTATTTTGTTGATATAGCTGTAAGCTACACTAAAGAAAAATGATGAATCCTATCACATTGTAAATCATTTCTAGGTGGACAATAAAGGTTCTTCTTCTAAAAAATACTTTGAAGTCTAGTGCAGGGCCGGTGCTACTATAGGTGCAAACCGTGCATTTGCAAAGGGCACCAAGCCAAGGGGGCCACCGAAAAAAGAAAAAAAACTTTTTAAAATATTTGTTTTTAATTCAAATAGAGCGCCCCCTGACATATGAATATTGACACGATTACTAAAAACAATTTGTCACTATACGTAACGCAGGTTGGCACAATCCAGTGCGTAGCAGCCACTGTTCTAGAGGTTGGCTACCCTGGTAGCAGCATCCCCCCCGCACGACTTGCCACCAGGCCGGCGCCCCTACACCAGCCCCCGCACCCGACAGAGAAGGACTGAAATCAGTTGACATGACAGGCAGATGACTAAACTGCTGCTGGTGGATGAGGGAAGAGGGGCGGCAGATTCTGCTACTATTTAGTGTTGTCATTGCCACCTTCACGGACTCTTCTGGCTGTTTTAATTATTACTCAATTGTAGAATTTCCTTTATTCGTGATTTGCCGTACGTCTTTAGTTTCTTTCAGAAATTGCGTGAGTTTTCTTTAATATGTAGATATGTTTGATTTATTTCCATATATCCTTACAAGTTCAAAAGCTTTCTCAACCATTTTCAGAGGTATTTCTTATTTTCCACAATTTAAACCCTATTAAATAATAAATACAAGCATACTACTGCACTACATTACGATAGTTTAATATAATTATTAAAATATTACTTAGGACTTTATAACTATAACAAATTGAGAAAAAATTGTTCGAATATATGGTATTTGTGTATTATTTAAGATCTGAAAGTTAGAGGGAGTTGTGGGAGGGGGGCAATTGAAAATTTTGCACGGGGCGCCAGGGAACGTGGCACCGATTTTGGTCAAATGAAACTTGTTTTCTTACTGAGAGTCGGCGGAAGTGCCTGCGGCTAGTCGCTTCTGATGGTCCGCCAGTATGATGGGAGGTGCAACTTCTCTCCTTGCGTCGTGAGTGTAGAAGTAGTTGTTGGACAGCTTGTGGTGAGGTCCCTCCGGCAGGTTAGGAGAGGGCTGTGTCCGTGGCGCATAGTAGTCTTCGAATCGCAAGGGATTGTGCCACTTCCTCTGTAACCAAAAGCATAGGTATCAGTCAGTTCTTGTCCTTCAGTATTCAGTTTACGGGCAGAACATTGGCAAGTCACTGGGGTCACTTTCCCAGCGACCCATACTAGGTGACAACTGCGGGGCTGCCATACGTTTTTCAAGAGAAAATTCCATTTTTATGTTTTAAATTATTTTCCACATTCTTCAGTGAGCCAGATCATATTTTATGTGTGTGCAAGCCTCAAACGTTTTTAAGAGGAAAATCCCTGAATTTCAAAAAACTATTTTCCACGTTCTTCGGTGAGCCGGATCACATTTTATGTGTGTGCATTCTTGTTGACAAGAACAAGGAATAACGTACCCTGACTGAGGTAGAACTTTTCAGGCCGATCCTTTGAAGGTTGAGCTGTGCCTATCAAGCTGCCAGTGTCACTTTATATTTCATTTGTGTTTGCCGTTCGTCGAAAAAGGAGATTGATGAAATCACTAAACAACAAATCAACATCAAGTTTTTAGTGAAACTAGTGTGTTTCACTAAAAACTTTTCAGTGAAAAAGTTTTCAGTGAATCTGTAATTCATGAAATTACAGATATGTTGAGGGCTGTTTACGAATATAATGCCTTGAAGAAAACGTCCATTTTCAAGAGGATCAAACGTTTCAAAGATGGCCGCGAAAACGCTAAATGTGTTGCAAAGCAGGGATGACCTTCAACCTCATGTTTGGATGAAAACATCGATCGTGTGAGAGCCCTGGTGTCTGATGATCAACTGAAAACTGTTAGAATGATTGCAGACGATCTTAATTTATGTAAGTCATCAGTTCATACCATTTTAGTGGCGCATTTGGCCTTAAGAAAACTCTGTGCAAAAATTGTGCCAGAACTCCTGACACTAGAACAAAAGTTGAGAAGGATAAACTGTGTGAATGATTGGAAGAATTCTGATGGAAACGACGGTGAGTTCTTACTGAGAGCCACTACTGGAGATGAATCATGGTTTTATGAGTATGACATTGAACTGAAGTCTCAAAGCAAGGAATGGAAAGGAAAAATGAGCCTCAAACAAAAAAAATCCAGAAAAAGCAGATCAAAGTCATGCTCTTGGTTTTTTTTCTATGTGCAAGGTGTTGTTCACCATGAGTTTCTTCCTCATAGTCAAACAGTGACATCTGAATTCTATGCTGAGATCCTTAAGCGCTTGAGAGATTGGGCGCGTTGTGTAAGGCCGAATTTGTGTCAAGGCGATGGATAGATCCTTCACCATGACAACGCCCCTGCACATTCTGCTTTGATTGTTCGTGAATTTTTTGCAAAAAGTTCCATCACTCCTTGACCATGCACCCACTCTGTTAGCCAAGTCTTGCCCCTTGTGACTTTTACCTTTTTTCAAAATACAAAATGGTGATGAGAGAGCATCACTGGATCACTTGATTTGTTGTTCAAGGATTTCATACATCTCCATTTTATTTTTCTACGAACAGCAAAAAAAAAAATAGATATAACTGACACTGACAGCTTCATAGGCACAGCTCGACTGTCAAATGAGCACTGACGCTTCATTAGATGTCTAGTAGTCACATGATGTAGTAAGCAGAGCGTTACGTCACCTCAAGGCCGTGATATTGAACCAGTTCGCGAACTTATTAGACAGTCCTCATATGTATGGGTATTGCACAGTTATTTCTATTTCTTGTATGGTATTGGTGAAAATCACCTACCAGTGAGGCAGAGTTTTGGTCTTGGACAGTGTACAAAATACATCTATATAAATAAAATAAGACTTTTGTCTGTACATTACAATGAATCCATCAAATTTTGATATTTTAGTTTTTATATACTTAGCAAAGACCGAAACCGAGTCAACAAAATTCCTGTCTGTCTGTCAGTAACGTTTTTAAGGCATATTGGATCCCTTATAACTCTACAATCTAACATCTACAAAATAAATGGCGAGGGACCAAAGTGGGCACTGAACATGTTTTTAAAGCGTATTGGACCGCTAATAACTCATAATCGGCTGAAGCTATGGCGGTGAAACTTTGTTCAAGGGTTTAGCCCATTACGCAGTGGGTCTTAAGCTATATTTTTGATCCATACATCATCCACAATATAAATGGGGAGGGTCTAAAGAGGGCACTGAACACGTTTTTAAAGCATATTGGACTGCTTATAACTCATAATCGGCTGAAGCTATGGCGTGAAACTTTGTTCAGGGTTTAGCCCATTACGAGTGGGTCTTAAGCTATATTTTTGATCCATACATCATCCACAATATAAATGGGAGGGTCTAGAGGGCACTGAACATGTTTTTAAAGCATATGGACCGCTAATAACTATAATTGCTGAAGCATGTGAAACTTTGTTCAAGGGTTTAGCCCATTACGCAGTGGGTCTTAAGCTATTTTTTTGATCCATACATCATCCACAATATAAATGGGAGGGTCTAAAGAGGGCACTGAACGCTTTTCACTGCTTATAACTATCTGAGCTTGAAAATTTGCAAGGTTTAGCCCAATGCTTCAGCTATCGGAAAAGGATCAAGTTAGCGACAGAGCCATTCACATTTTGGTCGATAGGGGATGAAAGCCAACTTTTCCTGAGTTCAGTGCACTCGGTGTGGCCAGTCTGAGAGGCTGTTAAGAGGAGCTGTGTGCTTTTTTCTAAAAGTAGTTTTTGTGCTGCCTCGTTTTGTTTTGATGGTTTAATTAAATAAACAAAGTTCAGCAGTGAGGTTTTTGCTTTTTTTCTCGGTAAGAACGAGTCAGAAACGGTTGCAATTATTGAAAAAGCTTAAAAGACGATATTTTGAGCAAAACCAGAATAAAACGAGTATTTTTCCCAAATTCAAGATGGCGCCATGTCGATTGATGACAAGCCTCGTCCTGGACGACCTTCAAATTCTCGGACTAATGAAATTGTTCAGAAAACCGTCAATATTGCAAGAAGACTGTTGGAGGACCAGAATGCTTTTGCTGTCTGGAGTGTGTTAAAAATCACAGTTTGAATTTCAACACACTCCAGACCTAATTTTGGTGATATGGAGATTGGTTCTTTCATCATGACAATGTGCCTGCCCATGTAGCCATCTCAGCGCTAGTTTTG
Source organism: Matsumurasca onukii (assembly GCA_018831715.1). NCBI lineage: Eukaryota > Metazoa > Arthropoda > Insecta > Hemiptera > Cicadellidae > Matsumurasca > Matsumurasca onukii. Next base: position 12,902,935 of record CM032064.1, read on the forward strand.
ACCAATACCAGCATGACCACCCTTCCCTACGACCCATACCGCCAAATCTTGTCCCACGCGACTTTTTTTTGTTCCCCACAGTGAAAAATTATGTAAAAGATCACCTATGACGAAAATGAAGGAGTGAAAAGGCAAACGAGGATGCGTGCAGCCATTCTGACTAAGGGGTATGAGGGGAGCTTAAACCATGGGAGCATCGAATGAACAAATGCATTACACTAAATGGGAGTATACTGAAGGTATACATGAATTAGTAAAAAACTTATAAAATATGGTTTTATAATGGAATTCTGTTATATTTACCGATAGGCTGAAAACCCAACTCTTCCTGAGTTCATTGCACCTAGTGTGGCAGTAAATAAAGGCTTAAAGGCATGTAAATGTTTAAAAAGTAGTTTTAGTTCTGCCTCGCTTTGTTTTGATAGTTTAATTAAATGGCAAAGTTCAGCAGTGAGGTTTCTTGCTTTTCTCATAAGATCACAGAAACGGCTGTGTAATTATCAAAAAAAAAGCTTACAAAGACGAATGTTTTGAGCAAAACCAGAGTGTAACCAGTATTTTCTTAAATTCAAGATACGCCTATGTCGATTGAAGACAAGCCTCTTCCCACCCACCTTAAATTCTCAATGGTGAAATTGTTCAGAAAACCGGCCAATATTGAAAGAAGACCAATGTGGGCTTGTTAAACTGGAATGCGTTAAAATTCAATTTAAAGGAATTCCCCAACACACCCAGACCTAAATTTTGGCTTATATGGAGATTAGTTCTTCATGTTGACAAGTGCTTGCCCACGAGCCATCTCAGTGCTTAGTAGCCACAAATAGCATGACCACCCTTCCCCAAGACCCATACTGCCAGTCTTGTCCCAAAATGACTTTTTTTTTATGTGCCCCACAATGGAAAATTACATAAAAATCACCGTTATTAATGTAAAATGAAAGTGAAAAGGCAAACGAGGTTAAGCTGCAGGCATTCAGACTAAGGGTATTAGGGTGCCTAAACCATGGGAGTTATCGAATGAACACATGCATTACATCAAATGGGGAGTATACTGAAGGTATACATGTAACTAGTTAAAAATAATAAAATATGTTTTATAACGAAATTTCAAGTATTTTGGCACCGTGACATGTAAATTAGTAAAAAAACTTATAAAATATGGTTTTATAATGGAATTCTTATTTTTGGTACCCTCAGATGTAAATCCATACTGGCTACAAAACAAAGAGCTAGAAATTTAAGCATCACTGGGTATGCATGGCTTGAAAGCAAGATAGAAGCACAATTAGTCTTGCTGTAGCTGGAACTTCCTGCATACTTCAATCATCAAAGGAGAAAAAATTGACTTTAATTAATCTTAATCACTGTTCATCTGATTGTTACATATCTAAATGTTGTTGGATTCTCTAGTCAATAAACATCATTTAATTCTTTCAATTTTTTTGTACCAATCATGATTTAAAGTATTAGTTCTCTGTCTAAGTCCACAACACAGTTTGATGACAATTTCTAAGAATAAAACGCAAAAGATTCAATCTGCCTGCTTTTCCTGAAGCAAAAAATTTCAACAGGACATTCTTACATGGAGTCATGCCCGCTTAACAGCTTTAGTTTCTACCTGTAATTCAGTTCACTAGAAGAAGCCAACCACGTGTCAGGAAACACTTGCCAGCAATGTTTAGAAGTAAGGTTTTTCTGTACATTTGTGATATTTGCAGAACAAGATCTCAAAGTTTTTCAAACCACACACTAATGCATTCATCACAATGCAGTACACAAAGACGAAATATCCCTAAACGAGTAAAGGTGTCTTGAGTAGTTGTTGAAACATGCTTCAACCCTATTTCATTCGGGAGGTCAGCTCAGAGTAGAGTAACGCGACACACGATTTGATAAAGCCCCAAAGGTAGAAATCGCATGGTGTTAGATCGGTTGATCGTGGAGGTCATGCTACACCAGCTCTGACATTAGGCCCTTTGCGGCCAATCCAGCAGTCGGGTAAAGTTGTTCAACCAATAGCGTACATCGTTAAGCCATCAGTGAGGTGGGGCACCATCTTGATGGAAATGAAGCTCTCCGAATCATCTTTATCCAAGGTAAAAAGAACGAGTAACAATTGCTTCACCGAAAAAGAAAGGCCCATAAATCTTCTGCCGGGATATGAAAACATCTTAGGGGAGTCTCGTAGTCTGCACTTGTACCATCTTGTGAGAATTTTCTGAGCCCCAGATCAGCACATTACGAGTGTTAACATGTCCAGTAAGGTGAAATGTCGATACATCACTGAAGACAACATGACTGATAAAATCTTCATCATCATGCAACAACATTTAGGTACATTTTTGCTACTAGCGCTCTCAAACGGTCAGTGATGGAAATGTTGTGTGTACAAGCGCACTGGTGCAAACAAACAAAACTGTTCGAGTGGCTCTTTCACTTAATGTATAATTTATATCTATAAGTTCATTGTAATAAATAGTATAAAGAGTTAAAACTCTGATATTAATTTATAAACACCCGGTATATTTAAATACAGATTATACTGAATAACGCATATTGTTGTAAGCATTTCTGCAGCAATAAAATGCGTTAAATTTTCAATTAAATCGTAAAGTAAATTTTTGTAATTACACTTACTATACATATACATTTTTACATACTCTGGCACTAAACTACTTGACTTAGACCTACTTGGACAGTCTTAACACTTTGTCTATTATAAAACAACTTTTTTCTTTTGCATTACTATAAAATAAATACAAGATTCAATACAATTCATTTACTGAAGCAATCAATATTAACAGCGGGTTATTTTCTTACCCGCTTATACTTTGTAAACGAAGCGTTTTTTGTAAAACAATTATTTTCAATAGGGCTTCTTTGTTTTTCGACTTCCCCATGGTGAAGCTGGATAGTTATTACTAAGATAGTTGAAAGAGTTTAGTTATCACTGGATAGTTATGTCTTTTGTCTACAACACTACACAGTTGGTGTAGGTAACTAACAGGCAAACATAACATTAAACACAACCGTGCGAAGAACAGGCACGTCAGCTAGGAAACTTTAAGCCCACTTTCAAAAAAGTGCAAGAACAGGTGTAGGGATCGGTATATTTCGTTGCCAGTACCCAAGCAACAGCCTGCCTTTTACAAAAAAAGACTTTACAGTCATGGTACTATAATGTTATATTTTAACCGTGGCAAGCACGGGTACACAGCTATTTGATAAATATAGTTGCTGTAAATAGTCAATACAGGGTGATTCTAAAATAGCCAAATTTCAGGAGTGGGTTCCTTATAAAACAATAAAAGTTCCTATAAACGGGGTCCTGAAATTACACCCGTAGCTTTATTTTATTTTTTACTTAAAATTTATATCTCCAGAACGGTTTGACCGATTGCATTCAAACTTGGTATAGTGTTTATGTGTCACTAGGTCAATTTAAGAAAAAAATTATTTCATAAAACTTTACAGAAACAAAATGGAGGCTGTTTAAATTTTTCAAATTAAAATACTATGAAAATGGCGCATAATACAAAAAAATTATAAGAATAAAAAAGTTGTATTTTTTAATTTTACATAAAGATACAAACGCATTCTTTTGAATTTTACATTAATACTTTCACTTTTTGCGTCCTTTTACAACTGGTACATTACCAGCTGTTGATCTTTGATGTTCACCTCTAAGGTGTACAAGTCGTACCTGTCAAAAAGGTGAATAATATTTACAGTCAGCTGATCCAAAAGTGAGAACTATTACCGCATTAGGTTTAAAAACAGCTGTTTTCAATTTTAATTGTTAACCAGCTGATAGCTAAACGTATTTGCAAAGTTAATATTTATTAACCCATAAATTGTTTTACGCTTTATTGATTGATTTTACGTTATTGTGACTTTTTGTTAAAATGGTTCATTATACAATTTAGAATATTTTCCTCCAGATCGATTGTTCTCATGTATCGTGGTCTTCCTTGGTTTTCTGTTTTAACTCGCAGATTCCCAGTCTCACAAAGCTTTCGAAAAGGGGAAGCAAAAGTATGATGGTTTGGTTTTTGTCCGTTAGGAAAAGTCGGCAAATGCAATCGCTGCCTCTTGGCCCATACATAAATATCATACCCGCTTGTTCTTGATATACGTATACTGAACCAATTTACCAAAAAGTCACAATAACGTAAAATCAATCAAGAAATCGTAAAGCAATGTATGGGTTAATAAATATTAACTTCACTTTTAACTATCAGCTGGTTAACAGTTAAAATTGAAAACAGCTGTTTTTAAACCTAATGCGGTAATAGTTCTCACTTTTGGATCAGCTGACTATAAATATTATTCACCTGTTTGACAGGTGCGACTTGTACACCTAAGAGGTGAACATCAAAGATCAACTGATAATGTACCAGTTGTAAAAGGACGCAAAAAGTGAAAGTATTAATGAAAAATTCGAAAAAATGAGTTTGTATCTTTATGTAAAATTAAAAAATACAACTTTTTTTATTCTTATAATTTTTTTTGTATTGTGCGCCATTTTCATGGTATTTCAATTTGAAAAAATTAAACAGCCGCCGTTTTGTTTCTGTAAGGTTTTATGAAATAATTATTTTTACTTAAATTGACCTTGTGACACATAAACACCATACCAAGTTTGAATGCAATCAGTCAAACCGTACTGGAGATATAAATTTGTAAGTAAAAATACAAAATGGCGGCTACCGAGTAACAAGAATTTTAGGACCCATGTTTATAGGAACTTTTTTCATTGTTTTTGCATAAGGAACTCACTCCTGAAATTTGGCGCCCTATTTTTGAATCACTTTATATATTTTAATCTATGAATTTATCTTTTACAGAGTATAACCAATTTAATTTTCACATAATACGGGTTGCTAGCTTTTGGAGGATCAAACTCTATCCATATTATATGTGCCAGAAATGTCTTCCCTTCCGTTGGCTGTGAAAAAACAGGTATTTTTTTTTCTGTTTTGGTCTGTTTGAAACATGTCTGTACGAGGGGGTACCCAAAAGTATCGGAAATCGGTTGATGGCGAGGTGGGGAGCACACAGCTCACATTTTGGCCGATAGGGGATGAAAGCGCAACTCTTCCTGAGTTCAGTGCACTCGGTGTGGCCAGTCTGAGAGGCTGTGAAGAGGAGCTGTGTGCGTTTTTCTAAAGGTAGTTTTTGTTCTGCCTCGTTTTGTTTTGATGGTTTAATTAAATTGACAAAGTTCAGCAGTGAGGTTTTTGCTTTCTTCTCGGTAAGAACGTGTCAGAAAAGTTTGCAATTATTAAAGAAAAGCTTACAAAGACGATGTTTTGAGCAAAACCAGAGTTTAGACAGAGAGCCAAATCAAAATGGATTGACAGAATAAGACTGAGGGACTATTGAGATTGTTTACAATTGGAGTAGTTGAAATTCAGCCTAGTGAATTTCAACACAATTCAGCACTCCAAATTTTGGCATTTGGAGACTGGTCTTTCATCATGACATGCCTGCCCACTTAGCCATCTCAGTGTGCTAGTTTTTGGCCAATACCAACATGACCACCCTTCCCCACGACCCATACTCACCAAATCTTGCCCCACCACTTATTTATGTTCCCCATAATGAAAAATTGCATAAAAGATCACCGTTAACTATGCTTAAATGAAAGGAGGAAGAGAGGCAGCAGACTAAGGGGATGGTCCATGAGGAATGAATGCATTTAAAGGTATAGAATATAAAAATAAAATATGGCTTTAATAATTAAATTCTTGTTATTTTTGGGTACCCCCCCGTAATTCATAATCAAAATCATATTTCAATTTGTTCACCCTAGTGTGAGTGTAGTGCAGTTGCGGTGTGCTCGGCAAAGGCAAAGTGTAGAGAGTGGCGCTTACGTGTTGCACTTCATAAAGGAGGCAATCTTCAGAATAAAAAATAAAATGTCAGTAGAAGATGATCGTTGCTACTCGCAAAGGTTCAAAGTTAGCAAAATTTACAAAATGATAAGAAAGTATAAAAAGCTAAATGCAACTAAAACCACCCCGGTGAAACGAAAAGTAACATGACAGACAGTCATGGTCGCGGTCTAGGCCACTTGATATAAGGCAGGCTGGGGAAAAAGAGCCAAGTATTGAGTGTAATTAAGTCTAATGCAACCCTGGAAAGTGTGACAAGTGGTCTGATGGCGAAGTGTCTAGTCTTGATAGCAACGATCATCTGATAATCTTAGGGGGCACTAACAACATTAGTTTGGAAACTGAGTTTGATATTAAGTCATGTGTAAAAGAAATTGCTGATAAAACTAGAAACAAAAATGTAATCCTCTGCACTATCCCCTTAAGATATGACAAACTAGGTCTGAACAAAAAAATCAGGAAAACAAACATTGATCTAGTAGTTGAAAGTTTAAAGTACGGCCATATAAAACTAGTGTCCCTTTCAAACATTTCTTCAACAGATTTTTCATTTCGAATCCTTCACTTAAATGGTCAAGGGAAACAATAATTGAGTAGTTAAATAGTGAACAAGATAAACAGCCCCAATTTAAACTAAAGTCTCATGACAAAGAAACCTATTCTGCTAAAATAAATAAGAAAAATAGCCGTTCTCAAAATATTGATAATAATGTAAATATTTTGTTTAATACATTTAAAATAATCCACCTTAATATTCAATACTTAAGAGACAAAATTGATATGCTAAATTTATTTTTACAATTTGAAAAGCCACATGTTGTAATATAAGTGAACATGGTTTGAAAAAAGAAGAACTTTACTCTATTAATTTTCAGGATTATCATGTTGTTTGTGATTATTCAAGAGTAGAACATAAAAGTAGAGGTGGATTAGCTATATTGACACAGATTCATTTGCATATTTAAATATTGTAAATATGGATAGCTTTAGTAAAGAAATGATTTTTGAGTCGGCAGGAATTGAAATCGATTTAACTAAGAAGTCTGAGTTAATTTTATTTGGTATTTATCGCCCACCGCAATATGTAAATGTAAATAGTTTTTTGGATGTATTTTGTAATTTACTTTCAAAACCCTTATCTCAAGGAAAATATTGTTTAACCCTGGGAGATCTTAACATAGATTGGTTAAATCAAAACCCAATTACTTACAGATTAAATGACTTATTGAATGAATTTAATTTAAAACAATGTGTGAGCTCACCCACTAGAGTGACAAGCTCGACGTGTACTCTAATAGATCACGTGCTATCCAATGTTGAGCGTGATGTAATGCGTGTAGAGGTGATAGGCACTGGGTTGTCGGATCACTTTGCACAATCTATTATAACTTACTGGATATTGGAAAATCCCAGAAAATCCATGTCTCGCTATGCATTAAACGGTCAATTGACATACGATACACGCTCAGAAAATCTTAAGTCTTTAAATTTTGTTTTATCCAATAAAAACTGGAGCTCACTTCAAAACACTACAGACGCTGAAAATAAATATGAAGCATTTAACAAAGTTTTAAAATATAGTTTATCGTTTGCTTGCCCGCTAAAAAATAAGAATAAAATCCAAACAAGTTTTAAATCCAAAAAGTCGTGGGCAACTCAAGGCATAACTACTTCATCTAAAAAGCTAAAAGAATTAGATTTCGCAAAAAAAATTAATAAATCTTCACAATTTTTAGAGTATTATAAAACATATAGAAAAATATACCGAAAGGTCATTAAACATGCTTAAGCTGCACACCTGTACGCGCAACTATCCAAGACTGATAACCTGTCCAAAGAGGCATGGAGGGCAATAGATAAGGACAGGTCAAAGAAACCGGTTTTGCTACCTGCTGATATGCCTAGTCCCGAGGAGCTCAATCAGTACTTTGCAAATATTGGTCAACAAAAACATTGTCTGATAACCGAACCAGCTGTACATCCGCAAGCTGTTAAAACATGTCCAACAACACTTGCCCTGAGCCCAACAGACCCTCAGGAAGTCTATAATATAACTTAAAAATTCCAACTCTGCTGGCTATGACGGTATTAGTCACAAAGTAATACGTCATTCGGCTCTACATTTAAGCGAAGCTCTTGCTGATGTTATTAACACATCCTTATCAGATGGGGTTTTCCCACAAGATAAAAACAGTAATAATACGTAATAACTAAATAACTAAAAAAAGTAATACAGTAATACGTCCTGTTTTTAAAGAGGGTGATTCTAGTTTGCCGGGAAATTAGCGCCCTATTGCAAATATTTCTACAGTATGTAAAGTTTTTGAACATGTATTTGTCATTTGTTCACAGACTTTTAGAATTTTTCGATCACAATAACATGCTATGTACAAACCAGTATGGTTTTCTAAAAGGAAAGAGTACAATGGACGCAATGGTCAAATTTGTTTCTGAAGCAGTTAATGCACTTGATAAAAATATAAAGCAGTAGTACTTATTTTAGATCTCCAAAGGCATTTGACTCATTAGATCATGAAATACTGTTTGACAGGCTTCTTGATCTAGGAGTTCATGGATTATCTTTAAATTGAATAAAATCTTACCTAACTAATAGGCACCAAATTGTTTATGCGAAATGGTCTGCAATCCAACAATATTAATGTAAATTTTAGCATCCCGCAAGGCTCTATACTAGGACCGTTCTTTTATACTTTATATTAACAATCTTACAGACACCTTTCCAAATTTAAGCGTGACAATGTACTGATGATATCGCGACTGATTTTTAAAAATAACGCATAAGTAAGCAGCTTAGAAATTGACTGCTATTTGCAGTTGTCTAGTCTTTATCAATATTTAAATAGCAACAACTTGCATGTAAACTCGGCTAAAACTAAATGCTTATATTTTACACAAAATACACACTCTGGACTAGAGCCATTAATTTTCATGGACGATTATGAACTCTCATTAGACGAAGAAAACAAATATTTTGGCTTAATATTTGATAGGAAACTCTCCTGGACTCAATATATAAACTATCTCTGCTCTAAATTATCCTCCCAACTATTCTTGCTAAATAGATTTGCGGGGTATCAAAACCTCTTTCTTATGAGATGAACATACTCAGCCCTTATAGAGTCAAGACTCCGTTATGGAATTATCCTTTGGCCTCTACGCCTCAGATAAATTTTTTAGTTTTTCGCTACAAAAAGAGCCGTCAATAATGACAGGAGTTGCTAGACGAGCTTTGTGTCTAACACTCTTCAAATCCATGAACATTTTAACACTTCCATCTCTTTATATTCTAGAAGTTACATTATTCTATAAACTCAAAACAACATCCCAAACTGGCGTTGATATTCACACTTACAATACAAGACATAGACATCATCACAGGCAAATGTCTCATAGACTGGATCTGGCCACTAACCTTCCAAAGAATATTGGTCCAAAATTATTAAATAGTTTGCCAGAACATATTAGAATAGAAGCCAATCCTATACAATTTAAACAGATTTAAAAAAAGTATTTGTTGGAGCGAGCTTGTTACTCGATTGGTGCAATATTTGATTAAATTAGGTTAGAAATCTCTCAGGAAACCTGTAACATAGCCTAGTGTAGTAAATGTAAATATTTATTGTTTTAATTAATTTTATAGACTAACAATTTCAGTTATAATTATTTTGTTTTTGATAAAGAATAGAACAATTATTTTATGTTTTTAAACAAGAATGTGAACATTACAATAAGTACTTTAATGTGACGATTGTAATACAATAGCAGTTATTGTCGTTTACAATAAAGAATTTTGAATATTCTTTATTGCCGTTGATCATTACATGAAATGGGTCACATTTAATAAATACATAGTAATTCTGCCTTAAATTTACATTCAGAGTTAACAATTTGTTTTGTAACATAAGTGTGAAGTCTTGGAAAAAAATATTCAAAAGAATAAATTAATAATAATATGATGAAACAATTGGAACTTTGCCAATAGTTTTAGTATTTTACATCAAGTAGATCAATTTAAGTTACATAGTGAGACTTAGAATACTATTTCTACATCATGATTCAAAAACTCCTCCAGTTTATAAAATGGATGTTCCTGTAGCCAGTGTGATAATTTAGATTTGAATATATTAATACGTGTAGTCTTAGCAGAGACATCAAGTTTATTGAACAAAACAATACACTTCACTTTATGAGAAGAACCTGTCTTAGCCAATCTAGGTTGGGGGATATCAAGTTGATATCTGCTTCTAGTATTATAAGAATGTAAATTTTGGTTTGCATCATACCCATTGTTTAGCATAATGATCTCTAGTTAAAGTAATAGTTTTTGAAAAAAAGACATTCAAATTTTATGATAATATTTCTGAAAACACATAATATTTTAGATTTACCGGGGCCTGATAAACAATTTAGCCTACAACGACCTAAACAACTTACCGGGGCCTGGCATGTCAACTTTATCATAAGTAGTGTTTAGGATTCAATACAAAGCATATGATCAAGACCATCAATTTATGTGAAACCTGAAGTTTCACTTAACTTTACCTACCATATCTGAATTTGACCTTAAAGGTCATTATCTCTATCTAGCTTATGGCTTTGAATTTACTTTACATATACTTGATTATTAGGAGTCATAAAAAATAATTAATTTTAAACTGTTTCCAATAGAGCTTGAATACATCAAGAGTGAATATACCTAACAGGCAAACTTAAGCAATGTTTATTTACATTCAGGAAAGCTCGGTAAATTTACCCAACCCTTAGGTCAGCAAACAATACAGCAAATGTTACTGCACACTATAAATGTTCCGTTATTAATAAAAATACTATTCAGTATCAACACTGTCTCTGGACCTATGTATGCTTGACTAACAATGATTCTCATGAGACCTAGGTCATTCATGAAAAGTTATAGGCGAGCGTACAATACTTACCCCAAGGAGTATATTCCTAAAGAAAGCTATAACCGGAGAAACATCACGTGGCTGAATCTTTGTCATAGTAATGTAATGCTTTTAAAAATGAAAGGTTTTACTATTATTGTCCTATTATTATTATAGGCTGGATTAATGAAGAAAATTTGTCTGCTTAATGAATAATGAGTTCATTTGGTTCATCGGGTTTCTGGTATTTTTTTTGTACTTTACAAATACTGTACTCTTTGTCAGTTTTTTACTCTTCGGGCTTTTTTCTGCCAGGAAAGTCAAAGAGCCTATACAATCTTACTAATGTAAAACATGTCCATAATTATTGATTTTGAACACTGACTTTATAATACATACATACATATTTAAAGTAAATACTTTAAATGTACTAGTCAAAGATAATCTATCTACTTCAGCCTTTAAATTAATTCGAAAGTAATAGACGACTGGCTATATAACTATAAGAGACGGGACCTATGACGCTGATTCCTGAAGGTCCCGTACAAGATTCTTGATGCTAATGCATCTCAGCTTAATTAGACCATCTTCAGAGCATTTCACTCACACTGCACACAGTTCATTTTATTATATTACTGTACACACTACTCACAATAAATACACTAGACTGTGTGAGCTAAGTGCTCTGAGAAAGGCCGAAATGTATAAGCATCAAGAATCTTCTAAAGGACCTTCAGGCTACAAACAAGGACCAAGGTAATTCTAGTTCCAAAAAGATCATGAACCTGAAAGTTAATATCATCAAACCATAGACATTGTTTATACTTTATTACAGTAGTGAGTTTATGATAGAATTTCTTTTGGAAAAATGAGTCTTCATGCCCGACATGCCGTACACGTGATAGAATCTAGGCCCGGGATCGGAAAATGAGCACCGAGAAAACGAACGTTTCGAGCATTTAAAATATATATTCATATAAATATATATATATTGTTCTTTTCTTCACACTCAATATATATATATATATATGTATACTTTAACAATATATATACAATATATATACATACGTATACTCAATTTATATATATGTATACAAGTGTGTATGTAAATGTGTATACGCGTATGTATGTATATATGTGTATCATCTCTACAAGTCGCATTTTTTGACAGATTTTCACCAAATTATTATGCGAATCCACGGACTTTGGAAATGGATCAATTAAATGTTAAAGTTTATTTTTTCCTCCTAAAACATAGGTGAAGTGACCCTTCACTCCCTTCACCTGACGAGCCGCCACTGGTTTATATGAAGAGGTGGCATCTACTTGATTGTAATAAGCTATTCTATTATTATAAAGGAACGATTGTACACTGCCAGATATGTCATTTTCATCGTGAGAAGCCCAGGCAAAGAGATGCAGTTGCAGCGAGTACGCAAGGTGTGAATGGGTTTGTCTCACTGCGCTAAACTCGTTTATATGAAAAGGTGGCATCTACTTGATTGTCATTAGCTATTCTATTATTATAAAGGAACGATTGTACACTGTCAGATATGTCATTTTCATCGTGAGAAGCCCAGGGAAAGAGATGCAGTTGCAGCGAGTACGCGAGGTGTGAATGGTTTGGCCTCACCCGCCTGGACACCGTAACACTAATTTTTGCACTTAATTTGCAAATTGTAATTAGAGAAATATTGAGAACTATTTAAGGTATAACAGCTGTTTAATGATAACAAATAGAACTGAACGTGGCAACGCGTAGTTATACAACGCTACTATTTTGGAACGGTGAGGAACATTCAGATGAGGAATACTTCACGGTCGTCTTACGATAATGAAGTCGAAGTAAAGAAAAAGAAAACTCATCTAAATCTCTGGCCGTTCAGGGCTTTCGTAGCTAGTAGAGGTAATTCGGAATTGCTTATTCATTCAAATAGGGCTGGACACGTTTGTAACTATAACAATATTCGTATAGTTCCTTCGTTTACCTCTTAAATTTATAAGACTGCATCGTGAAACAGTTTCCTTACGTTAGCTTAAAGGTTTTAATACATTAGCGTGCTAACTATTTCGAGTAAAAAGTTCGGTTATAATTTCTCTAGTCAGCAAGGTACTGAATACTATCAGCCATACCATTTAAGTGCTTAGTGTAGTCCAAATACTTGTCAACACACCATTCAGATGGAATAATTCGACGTAATTTTGTAAGTATTTCATTTGGATTAGAAATTGTTGTAAACTAACCTTTGTTGTAGGCCTAGGCCCACATCTATTGCTTTTCTAGCTAGAAACCGCCTGGGCAATATCACAGTGTACTTAAGCTGCATATTAAAGTTTATGGAAGGTTTAACACTGCCAATCCTACAGCATCTCACTCCAAACAAGTTGCACTACCCCAAACTTATTCTAGTTTCAGCGTCTGAAACTTGTTTAGGAATGTAATTGGATTGTAATTGTTCAGGCCTAGGGTGCTTAGTGTTAACTCTTAAGCTTTCGGGGACGGTGTCATCACTAAGATCTAAGGCCGCTTTCAGAGGTTAGGACTTTTCGCCGTGCGCCTGATACAGCAAGGCACTAGTGAGTTTGATTACAATAGCAAGCGGCCGTGGCCGGCATGTCTGAACAGCTCCATATAATTCTATTGTAATCAAACTCTATCGGGCCGTGCCGTATCCGGCGCCCGGCGAAAAGTTGTACGTCTGAAAGCAACCTAAAGCTACTACTGGCTTAGACTGTATCACAGTTGAAACATAACTAGGCTACTTCTAAACGTCTCAGCTAGTCAACCAGCTACCGAGGGTGACTCGCCATAGCGAGGTCGAAATGTTTAGCAGGACTTATGATTCAACTGTGATGCGGTGTAAACCAGAAACCTTAGATCTTAGGGAGCGGGTTCAATCCCCACAGTCACCACTTACATTATTTTGTAATGTGATTATATGGTAACGCTAGTTAAAGGTCGAGGTCAGGTGGTAGGGAGGACTTTGTAGTCCTAACTTTGCCTTGTTCAACAAGACAAACTTTTTTACCTTTAAACTTTTTGCTTAGGTCGGACCAGTTTTATGTCTACTCTTCTTTTGTGTCTATTCTACCCTAGTGACAATTCAACTGCATTGCTGCGTACCAGTGGCAAAGATGGGGACTATGATTCATTTGCTGTTGAACAAGGGCTTCCAATCTTTTGAGCCTTCAGTTTTTAAGTGGTTAGGTTTTTAAAAATAATGCTATACAGCCCAAGGTTGTAAGAAGCTACTTTTTCAGTGGTTCTAGCTGTAGCGTAAAATTATAAATAGCTGTAGTTTGCTATAGTTAAAGTGTGTAGTGTAGTGAGTGATTTTCCCTATTCAGTTACTATATCCTGTATAAACTGTATGAAAATAGGAAACGATTGTAAAATAGAAAATGAGCTTGCTCTGAATCTCTTCTCAATACTCATTGACTTTGAAAGCTTTAAGGTTGGTATATCTAACAACATCTATCACAAAACTCCAATTTAAACACACACAAAATCAATTCTTAAGAGGTGGTAACTTGACTTGAAACTTTAACCACTCTTACAGGGTATTTTAAGGTGAATACTGATTGAACGGTAAGTGTGATGAGTGTTTTGATTGACGGTGAGGTGTAGTCTTGATACAACACACCTCCTAGGACCGACTCTTCTCTGGATTGGGTCATTAATTAATTGACCGATGACAATGGACAATCCTCTTAGTCCCAGGGAACATAGGGGGGAATCTTATTATTGTTAAACCACAGGGAGCAGCCAGAGTAAAAGGTTCTTTACCAAAAGGCAAACATCGACTATACCAGAATAGTTTTAACCAGCCTTTGTGGTCGTTTATGCGACTAGAGTGCAGACGATACATTACATTTAACCCTTTGGCAGGTATGCACGATACATATGCGGCCGCACGCCAGAGTGCCACAAGCAGTACACCCGACACTGTTGCGGCCGGCTCATGGCCCTCTGTAGTACGCACGAGACTGTTGTGATCAATACAATTCCGGCTCAGTTTATGAAGTATAACGTTTGTGGATGCTCCCGCTACCTAGCGAGGAGTTTTTCTAACCTCTTAAAAACAGTTAAAATATTGATCCTCTAGATTGTAGGAGGATTGTAGGACGCTGTCTACCAAATGTGTTTGTTGCCTGACATTGTTTCATGTCTGTGCCGATTATATTTTCATCTATGGTTTTTATAAGACATCTGGTAAACTGACAGATGATTTGTTTTACTTTGTTTCCTGCGTGTTTATTACTATTCATTGCGTTCACAGGAAATTTATTCACAGTTGTTCTTACAATTACTTATATTTGATTTAGTTTCACTAGTAACTATTTAGTTCTATTTTGAGAGCGTATTATTATTGTAACAATGTCTCTTTCTAACGAGCAAACAGTGGAGATTTTTATGCATGATGAAAATTAATGTGAAATTGAGAAAGAAGACGAAAATGTAGCGGACTATTCGTGGGTAGACAACGACAACGACCCAGTGTGGATGTGCCGCGACTCCTGCGAGTGTGACGCGTGCGCCCCTCTGCGTACCAAACTGCTTTGTCACTTACCATACAAAGCTAAACTTTTGAAGTCAAAGGTACACACCTTTTTTTCTTTGTATCCACGTTTGAATTAAATCCAAATATAATAATTAGAAAAATTACACACAAATATGTAAAATAAAATTTTTAAAACATCAAAACCTTTTTTTACCAATGTATTTATTTTAGCAAAAAATATTTATTCAAGTTTAAAAAAGGTTATTTGACCAAAAATCAGTATTTAAAAATTATAATACAAAAAAATTGATACAAATATATTTTTTTAACTCACTTTCTGGGGCTAAAATTACCCTGAAAAATTCACCTGTCAAAGGGTTAATGAACATGCAAGTGAACAGATGACGTAGGTTTGTAGGGACAACGGAAACAAAAGCATCAGGATAGCCAACCTTGAAATGAGTTCAAAGAATGCAATGACAATTTAGATAAACAAAACTGACATCGCACCTGTCTAGGAGTCCAATTGACAAAACAAAAAGTTCTTTTCTGTCAGCTTTTGCAGGTAATTTCTCACTTCCCGGATGAAACTGTTCAGATCTCTTTGCATTTATTGGGTGGACCCAATACTCCTCCTGCTGCTGGGAGTCGTAACATTTGCAGACAATTCATCATCATTGAAATTACGGTGACTCTTCCAATTCCATATAGATCACTGCCTTTTTTCTACAATTGGCTTAACCACATAAGCCGCCAGCCATGTCATTTCTCATACTGTGATCGGCCAGTCTAATGGTTTTAAAACCAATTATTATAGCACGGTTTTTAAGAACATTCAGATGAATTTAGATGGGACTACTATCTTCACGCTTTAGTTTGTGCGAGAAATGTAGATTTTTGTGTACTCTAAAATTATAGGTCTGTAACAAAAACTGGTTTAGAGATGTGGCTACCCTTCTAGGACTTACTATGACTCTATGGTTGTGTTTATTGACTTGGACTTGGAAGTGCAAACCCTTTAAATTAATAAAGATAAGATATAAATAATACAATAGTAATGTACTATATATTAAATTATTAAACAAAGAATATTATGTTATGTAAATTGGATAACTAGCATCATAATTATGTTTAAAAAATCAACTTTTCTTGGCCATACCATAAATGTAGGAAGCATTTCCTCTTGAACCAATGGAAGACCTTCCACTTGAATCCGAAATCCGAACTTGACCATTCATATAGAAC
Source organism: Matsumurasca onukii (assembly GCA_018831715.1). Lineage (NCBI taxonomy): Eukaryota > Metazoa > Arthropoda > Insecta > Hemiptera > Cicadellidae > Matsumurasca > Matsumurasca onukii. The sequence goes on from CM032064.1 coordinate 12,919,483, forward strand.
AGGGCAGAAAACCATAAAAAGCTGCACATTCTCTAGACTAAGATAAAGACATCTTTGAGGTCCTTTCACCAACTTGAAGGAACAAGACCGAAATAAATATTTAAATTCGATTTAAAGCAAGTTACACTACAGTTAGGCAAATTTTACTGTGAAATAGTTTACAACCACAATTTCTGTACTATTATCAGCTTAGAACAAGGCCTGGCAGTAAATCAAAGCTTTTAAACAGTAAGTGTAGGTAAATTGTGTCAGTGATTGAGCATAATTTCATATGTTAAACGTCGACAGGGTATACTTATGATGTGAATTATAGTTTCAGATTGAAAATGAATGGTGATTTGATACGCTACAGAGGACTGGTAGCTGTGGCCGTGGGTGCGGGGGTGATGATAGGAGCTGCCGGAGTGTTCCTGTATCAACAGCTGTTCGGAGAGAGAAAACGTCTTCTGATACAACAGGAAATCAATAACCTCGGGCTCTCTGTGGCGGAAATCCGGAGAGAGTTGAACGCTTTGAGGTTTGTTATGGAAAGGTATAACAGTGTAAACAATTCAGTTTATTTATACAACTTAAAGTAAAGAATATGTAGATTACTTAATCTTGGAAAGTTACATCGGAGGCTATTATTGAGTTAAAATGAGTGATTGTCTGTAGTGGGAAGTAGAACAGGGCAGGTTTTGCGAAATAAATAGATGTAGAGATTATAGGAATAAACATGGTGTGGGTTTCATATTTTATGCCGAAAGTATTTAAATGATCAATTTGCCCTACAAAGGGGATGGTTGTTTGGATTTTAGTAGAATAGTATAAGTTTTGTTGCTGTTTGACAAATACATGTTGAACCAGCAACACCATTACTGAAGAAGACTTCAAGAAAAATTCATCTTTTTGTCACCAATTTGGTCTGACTGAATGTATTTCGTTGATTGTTGGTACACATGTCAGGCACGGTGCCATAATGTATATATATATATATACCAACTCAATCAAAATCTAATCCTAAATACAGTTTTGTAGCTTAAAAGCACATTTTTGGAGGGACATACCTGCCAAAAGATCATTTCCAGTAATCTGATTTTACTGGTTAACGTAGAGATTAGGAATAGGAACATTTGTACAAAATATGTGACCTGTAGAATGGTTACACAGACATATGAAAAGGTTTTGGCAAGCTCAAAACTGCAAACCGCTTTGTTCTATGATGTTTCGTTCTCTTTGACGATGAATAGCTTTATTTCCACTGACACTAATACATTGTTATTTTGTGGTGAAGGTAGGCCTGTTGTATCCTTCCTGTTACTTAAAACCTCAAATAAAATATATAAATTAAACAATATGTAATAATAAATAAATACAATAAGATAAAACTAACAACTAAAAAGAAATACCACTCAACCCATCCAGGGTCCAACATTAGGCATAATAGCGGTTTTGCTTTACGGTGCTGACAGAGTGACAGTACTAACAGATTTTCACTTCTATTAAAACAAACAAACCAATTAAATAAACTAGAATTCAAAGAATCTTCTTTATTATTCGCTAATCAATCAAAATCAATACAAAATCATTTTGCACTTGTATTAAGCATACTGTACCAGGTTCACACTGTTTGACCATGATGTATGTTTGTGTATTGAAGAAGCCAGCAGTTGAAGAGGGGAAACAGGCAAGGAGGGGGAGCAGGTGCATCAGCTGTTGAAGGGGGAGCGCCCAGTGTGGTCACGGACGCAGAGACTGAAATGTTCTCTACTGTGGGTACTGAGGATATTGATGACGAGTTCTACGACTTCTCATCTGACAACGAGACGTGAGTAACTGCGTCATATTTCACACAAATTTTCAGTTCAGGACAGGGTTCTTAACCTTGTGTGTCAAATGTTTGAAAAATTTGGCATCCTCCGGTTTTTTACTACATTCTGTTTAGTATTTAGGAAGCCAAGTTATCAGTCTGAAGTTAAAATATTATCATAGATTGTACTGTTCCTTGCCCTAAGCCAACGGAGGTGACAGGAAAAACAAATCTTAACTCTTAGGCTTTCGCGGCCGGTGTCATCACTAAGATCGAAGGCTTCCGGTTTACACCGCGTCACAGTTGAAATATAATTACTGCTAAACAAATTCAACAAGTCTCAGCCAGTCAACAAGCTACTGAGGATGACTCTCCACAGCGAGGTCGAAACGTTTAGCAGTAATTATATTTCAACTGTGACACGGTGTAAACCGCAAGCCTTAGATCTTAGGAAAAACAAAGTTAAATTACATACATTATCACAGTTGACACAAATTAATTATTAACGAGCGTGAACCCTTGGACCATTTGTTAGAAAACCACGCCGCAGCCAGCTTTAAAGAGCTTGATTTATTGTCTGCAGACTACATCAAATATATACAGGAAAATTGTGCGTTTCGGCGATTAACGAATTAGCTTAAAGAAAACATGTTTGGGAGGGAGCAGAGCCCCTAGACGAAAATAATTATATCATAATGAAATCTAGGATACTTAGGTGAATTGGAGAAGACCGGTGGTGACTCCTCGCCTCGCTCTCGGCACACACTGACTGCTCCGCGTTCGCCCGGAGACCGTTTCCCCCCTCTCTTCCTAACCCACGCCGTCCTGCTATTGGTCGAGCCGGCCCGCTGACTTTGAATACTGTTTGTTATACTGTATGTCGCGAACTTGGTCGTTACAGCCACCCTCCCCGGGGGGGGATGTGATGTTGTAGCAAGGCTAAGGTTGTGAAGAGAGAGAGAAAAAGTTGCTTTTCACCACTATTTTTAGATATCTACTTATTTGTTTACCTTTTCTTTTTGTTTTTTTTTTACGCCAGTCACCAAATATATAATACGAAATAAAACACATGTAAAGGATATAGGTAGTAATATAAATACACAATATAAAAATATAAATCTCTGTACACGAACATCCGTGACAATACACATAAGATAATATATTACTCTATAAACATATACCTAAAGCTAAATGTAAATGTGACTATGACATGGCTTAGGTTGCATTAAGTTTGATTTAAATGGATTTAACTATTGTGGGTTGACTCTTACCTTCTCCCTGTACAGGGGGCGAGGTACTCAGATCTTACTCCAGTGGTGATGTGGTGGGGTTATCTCTGAAAAATAAAAAAAAGTGAAAAAAATAACTGTATTACGCAGTGAAAATTATACGAGGGAATGACTTGTAACGAAAATCCTAACCTAACTTATACTAATATCACCAACGTAGTTATCTTGGCCACTACGGTTGAAGTTTGAAAATGTGTGTGTGGATACGAGGGGGTACCCAAAAGTATCGGGAATCGTTCCATGGCGAAGGGGGGAGCGCATAGTTCACATTTTGGCTGATAGGGGATGAAAGCCCAACTCTTCCTGAGTTCAGTACTTTCGGTGTGGCCAGTCTGAGAGGCTGTGAAGAGGAGCTGTGTGCGTTTTTCTAAAAGTTGTTTTTGTTCTGCCTCGTTTTGTTGTGATGGTTTAATTAAATGGATAAAGTTCAGGAGTGAGATTTTTGCTTTTTTCTCGGTAAGAACGCGTCAGAAACGGTTGCAGTTATTACAAAAGCTTACAAAGATGATGTTTTGAGAAAAACTTGAATGAAACAAGTATTTTTCCCGAATTCAAGATGGCGCCATGTCGCTTGAAGACAAGCCTCGTCCTGGACGACCTTCAAATTCTCGGACTGGTGAAATTGTTCAGAAAAACCCGTCAAAATTGCAAGAAGACCGTCGGAGGACCATTGGGAATGCTTCTTTGCTGTCTGGAGTGTGTCAAAATTCAGTTTAGCGAATTTCAACTGACTCTAGACCTAAATTTTGGCGATATGGAGACTGGTTCTTTCAGCATGACTTTGTGCCTGCCCATGTAGCCATCTCAGTGCGCTAGTTTTTGGCCAATACCAGCACGACCACCCTTCCCCACGACCCATACTCGCCAAATCTTGTCCCACTCAACTTTTTTATGTTCTCCATAATGAAAAATTACATAAAATATCACCGTTATGGCAAAATGAAGGAGTGAAAAAGCAAACGAGGATTGAGCGTGCAGCCATTCAGACTAAGGGGTATGAGGGGTGCTTAAAACCATGGAAGCATCAAATGAACAAATGCATTACACTAAATAAGGATTATACTGAACGTATACATGTAAATTAGTAAAAGAAATAATAAAATATGGTTTTATAGTGAAATTCCCGTTATTTTTGGGTACCCCCTCGTATTTTTTGTAAATTTTGGTGATATCTGACAACTTGGGAGTCACCAAACATGTTTAGTCTGAACATACTGTGTTTTTGAAAAATAACGAAAGTATTTGCCTAGAGCCCCTAACCTGAAAACCTAAACTTCTATAGCTAAAAAATTTAAAAGCCACTGAATTAAATGTCCTATTTGCAAAATATTCCTAATTCAATTCCTAAATCCTACAATTATTGTATTATCAAATTACGCGTGGAGTTGGAGCAAGCACAAAAATTATGGGACTTTCTTAAGACTACGTCTCGAAATTACACATATCGCGGGAAATTAAATGAAAATCATGCGAAAGTCTTCTCCTCTTGCCGGTCACCATTTATTTAAGGTGGGCCCTCCCCATTACTAAACCACATATAAGTAAGCTTAATATGGATTGCTTCTGCTATATGATTCAAACCAGTGACAACCACGTGACCTAAATTTCCAGCTCTTCAGCTGATGCCTTAGACCACGCAGCCATTCTCACAACTAGTAGACCTAGGGCCGGTTTACCCAACGTCAGTTAACTGAGATCGGCAGTTTAAGCCACGGTTTAACTCGAGAAGGTGTTTCCCAAAAGTTATACCGTCAATAAACTAACTGGCTTAATTAAGCTGCTGGTACAAATTTGATGTTCGTCAAAATAAACAAAAACCTAACCTCAAATTTGAAAATCAAAGCCTATCCTAGTCACCAGTTTACAAATACTTAGCCTATTTTCCTTGTTTTAAGTACATAATTAGTCAAACGGATGAACTGTTGGAAATATTAGAAGAAGTTGAGGAAGAGGATTATGAGAATCAGGAAAAGAGTTGACTATTTCGTAAGATGGGAAAAGGCGAGTTTTTTTAAAAGATATCAAATGAGGAAGGAAAGGAAGATTATTGCTCAATTTGATTAGTGATTTTTTGAAATCCACAAGTAACAAAAATCGAACTTTGTCACCTACATTTTTGTTTGCATTGAGGTTCTATGCCTCCAGCACTTTTTTTATCAACGTAGGGGGGTGTAGCGGAATGCACAAGTTCTCTGTTAGCCAAATCGCCCTAGCCCGTTTTTGTCCACATTTCTTAAGAATGCAGAAAAGTGAATTGGAATAAGATAGAAATTACAATTAAACATAACAGGCCTATCTTCTTCACATTAGGAGTCAGTAAACCTCAGTAACCTTTGCTGTAATCAAACACAATTTTTTTTCTTGTTTCTACCGAAATCAAATGGTGCAAGGTTTAATCTATGCTGGGCCTGCTTAAAAGTTGGGGAAACACCTCGGAGTTTAAGCCGGAGGTGTAAATTTGTGCTCGGCATAAAATAAACCAGCACAACGAGAATTTGGGGAAGGCCCCAAGTAGTGTCAGTAAAGTGGTAAAGCTTGCGCGCAACACTAGCACTCTAGTAGCAATCATGGTAAATGCTTCAATAGACAGCCCGAGCAGGACTTGGTCTTTGGCTTCATAGTGTTAAATCTTGTAATGGCCAAAACTTGATGAAAAGTATTTTATGTTTCTAAAAAATATTTCTATTTTGGGTGTGAATCTAATTTTTACTTTTAAGTGAAAGACTAAAAACCAAACCGGAATAAACAGGGACCGACCAATCCCTGTTTTTAATATGACTTAGATGTGACTAAAGTTTTAGGACAATAAACACTATGACTGTGATTAATTATTAATGTAATAACTGATTTTACTATCAATTATTATAATTACAAACATTTAAAGATACAAAAGGCCAATTTATAGTGATTTTTTCTATTATTGGCCTTTTTGCATCTTTAAATATTTGTAATCTATTGCCAATAATCTCCACTTCAAGAATTTAATTATTGTGATGATAGTCTTTGTAATAGATTTGTCCTACAACAAAAAACTTGTCCTTATGTAAATTCTTCCTCCTCTTAATGCCAAAGAACAATGCAAATTAACATACTGTAATAACTGCTGATAAGTAGTTCTCGCATCCGAGTAGAGCTAGGGATTAAAGCGTAATCACTAATCAGCAGGCCTTATAAAGAAGATAACAATAATCTAAACACATGTAAATGGTGCGGGTATTGATCTTTGTTTGGCGTTGATGTTATGAAGTTAATCACAATGTCTGTTTCCAGTGTGGTCGATGAAGCCACGTCTTCTTCTTTTGATGAAATAGATGTACTCTTGGAAGGGACCTCTCGAGAAGACAAAACTAAAGCTTACGGGCTTCTTCTGGAGTTGTATGAAGAGGTAATACTTGTATTAATTTGATTGACACTTGTATGAATGAAAAACAGAATGGTGAACAGGAACGTAGCTTTTCAAATAGAAATTATAATTAGCAATTTTCCCTAGGAAAAATGAGTATGCTTGTCAGGACCTAGACCTATGGCCAGAAAATGATGTTTTCAGAAACTGCATACATGGGTGGATAGTGTAAAAAGAAACTTAACTACTAAATAGCTCCATTATCAACTAATTGGGACAAACCTCATCCAATTAATGATATTAAGATAATTGAGAGTTAACCAAAATACTTGAAACTCAGAAAAAAAAATCTGACAATATAATATTATTAAGCAATGTTGAACATTTTTCAAATAAGATATATCTTAAGTATTTATTTGTATACTATACCCACCCGAATTTGCAATATAAATGGTAACTCGATTCGTCCATACCAAATGTGTTCAATGTTCATTTTATTTGTTTATTAGAATGGGGAAGACGAAGAGGTGCTGTGGAGGCTGGCCAAAGCCTGTCACATGATGTCCTCTCTTCATGGTGCTGAAGGCGACAATGATAAAAAGAAAGAGTTCATCTTCAAAGGTGCCACTATTGTACTAGACTTAACATTACAAAAGCTTCACGCTCTTATGATTACCAGGGTGTCCAGCATACAGGGAAATCAAAATGTTCTGAATTTGGGAAAGTGGGTAATTTTGTCCCCTAAACAAAAATTGGGTCTTGAAACCTTAACAAAAGACAGGATTTTGTTGCAAATGCTAACGAGATCCTAATGTGAAGATGGATGAGGAAATTGCGGAATAAACTATGACTATAACTATAAACTATGTAGCATTTCAACAGTTATTCTAAATTTAAATATGAATTGAAACCTAATAATATTGTTCCCAAAAACTGGGGAATTGTCGAAATTTACTTGGGAAAATGCGGGAGTTACACGGGAATTATGTTTTTCCTGAACGCTGATTTCTATATAGGAATCAAAATTATTATAAAACCTAGTGGTCTGCAGGGCAGGATTTTTACTTTCGGACAGGCTTATACTTTAACCTGCGGGTCTTAGAAGTCAATTCGTTTTAGGTTAATAATTTAAAGTAATGTTCCCAGTTTGACAAAATATTTGGAGCTGTAGGTGTTGTGAGTAACGGGAGCTTAATTTCTAGTGGGAACGCTAGAGGATGCCGATCAGGGACCGTATACGGGAAGGGCAATAGCAACACAATTGCTGACCACAAATGATACCAAGGACCAATCAGTGGTTTCGGGTGAAAGTGGGCTGATCCGGTTGTCGCGAAGTGTAATGGGACCTAAGCTGTGGTCACGAACGTTATCCTAATCCGGGGAAATACCAAAGTCCACCTTGTCCACCCCTACAAAAATGTAACATTCAATGTTGGCCTAGTTACAAACAAAGTGTTTTACAATGCAGTAGAATTATAAATTATTCTAATACTATGGCTCAACTACTCCAAACAAATTATTTATTAATTTTGTCATTCTAAAGGTTTTATTTTAATAAATGAAAGTGCTAAAAAGTAAAAATAGGTTAAAGTACGCACCACTGAAAGTCTGAAACGAACATTTTAGAATAAGCAACACCAAGAAACAGCGCTTTTTAACATAAATGTTACATTCACAAAATGGAAAAAAACCAGTATTTCACAATCCTAAACCATTATAAAAAACTTGTAACTAACACTAAAACAACGAGAATACTCATCTATATAAATCAAATAAGACTTTTGTCTGTACATTGCAATGAATCCATCGGATTTTGCTTATTTTGTGTTTATATACTTTGCAAAAACCGAAACTAGCATAAAAAAATTCCTGTCTGTCTGTCTGTAACGTTTTTAAGCCATCTTGAACCGCTTATAACTAAAAATCGGCTGGAGCTATAGCGATGCAACTTTGTTTAGCCTATTACGCAGTGTGTCTTTAGCCCCATACTTTATACCCATACAACATCTACAAAATAAATGGCAAAGGACCAAAGTGGGCACTGAACGCGTTTTTAAAGCATATTGGACTGTTTATAACTGAAAATCGACTAAAGCTATGGTAGTGAAACTTCATTTAAGGGCTTAACCCATTACGCAGTGTGTTTTTAGCTATATTTTGTATCCATGAAACGTCCACAAAATAAATGGCGAGGGACCAAAGTGGGCACTGAACATGTTTTTACAGCATATTAGACCGCTTATACTGGGACTGGCGTGGTTCTGTAATCCACCTTCATGGAGGTCAGGTTTTGAGGATGATAGGTCTAAAGCGGCTCAGATGATCATCTGATGATAACCGCATCAACTCCCACCATCGTTTAGACATATCAGACCATCACCTGCGTGGTTCGGAAGTCACGTTAAGCCGTTGGTCCTTGTATTTCCATTGGTCGTTGGGCTATTAATCAATGACCCATTCTAAGGAGGAGTCGGCCTTAGTTTGTAACAAGGCTACACCTTGTAACTCACTACTACCGCTCATCCTTCACCACATATTTGCCTCATGAGAGTGGTCAGCATCTCAAATAGTGATTTAGTGATTTATAACTGAAAATCGGCTGAAGCTATGGTAGTGATACTTTGTTTAAGGATTTAACCCATTACACAGTGTGTCTTTAGCTATATTTTGTATCCATACAACTAACAAAATAAATGGTGAGGGGCCTAACTGGGCTCTGAAAACACTGGAATGACGGGATTACTATGACTCACAAGGTAGCCAAACACCGATAAACTCTTATTTGGTTTCCGTTTGTCTGTACATTGAAATGAATCTATCGGTTTTTGGTTATTACGTTTGCTTACACTTTGTTAAAACCAAAACTGACGTATAACAATAAACACAACCGTGCGAAGAACAGGTAGCCCTACGTCAGGTGGGAAACTTAAAGCCCACTTTCAAAATGAAGGAATAGGTGTAAGGATCGATAGTTTGATGCCAGTACCAAGCTACAGCCTGCCTTTGTACAAAAATACTTTGAAGTCATGATACTATAATATTTTTCCTTGGCGAGTTCACAGCTAGTGATAAACTAATTAGAAATACAAAGCTGACAGGCATCAAGCCAGCTGGCATTCCAGTACTGTTTTCTCATATACTGAATTTAGTTCTAGCTACAATGGTATAAGAATCAAGAAGATGATACAACAACATTTACTTTTGACTTTGTGTCAGTTTTCAACAAGTTGCACATTCCTATAGATTCCTGTTAGTGCCGGCAACAATCTTCACACTCTAGTTAATATTTGCGTTTTCCCCTACACTTCCATTAGCCTTTACAATTCTAGAGGAATAGTCTCTCAATTCAAATCAGTCTCTGGTAGTAAAGTTCTATAATTTAGAAATATAGCAGGAACTGTACCCACAAAAGTTAATTGGAAGGTTTTTCTCTAATGTATGAAAACACTGTTAAGAAAACTGGAAAATTATAACATTACGTACTCGAGAATTCAGGCCACTCTGGTCTCTATTCTTAAAATCAATTTGTAAGAATAATTTACATTGTTGCAAAGATAGGGCATAAGTTTACAATTTCTGATCTCTTTGGCTTAAAGTTTTAAAAAATATAAATTTCAGTTATTACTTGTTTATTTGACTAATACGTTGGTTGGTGGTCGGGCAGGTGTAGAGTATGGGCAGAAAGCACTGGAGATGAACGGCTCGAGCTGGAAAGCTCACAAGTGGTTTGCAATCTGCGTGGGTGGCCGAGGGCAACTGCTGAGTGTCAAAGATAAGCTGCGTGATGGTAACATATTCAAGGAGCACCTGGACGCTGCCATCGCCATCAACTCTTCAGACTCTGTCCTCCACCATCTTGTAGGACGCTTCAACTACGAGGTAACCATCAGTAGCACATAGCACATACTGATACACTAGAGTCCTGCTAATTGGACTGATCAGCACCCAGCGAGGTCAGGGTTTGAAAAACTATATAACTTTTTTTGTTGTAATGGTAATAGCTTTAATTGGAAAAGTAGAGAATTAAAGATTATTCTTATAAAATGGTTTTGTAAATGTGTACTACTTTTAGTATGTCAATAAGGTATTTAAACGTTCTTCCCAAGCAGATTCGACGGTAAGTGGGGTAGAGTCAATCAGGGTGTATTACAAATGTCTAATCTATATAAATAAATAAAATAAGAATTTTGTCTGTACATTGCAAAGAATCCATCAGTTTTTGGTTATTTGGTGTTCATATACTTTGCATGCAAAACTGGTGTCAAAAAATTCCTGTCCGTCTGTAACGTTTAAGGCATCTTGGACCGCTTATAACTCAGAATCGACTGAAGCTATGGCGATGAAACTTCGTTTTAGGGTTAAGGTCACTACGCAGTGTTTTTAACTATATTTTATACCCATACAACATCCAAAAAATAAATGGTGTTGGACCAAAATGGGCACTCAGTTTGTTTTAAGGCATCTTAGACCGCTTATAACTCAAAATCCGCTGAAGCTGTGGCGGTGAAACTTCATTTAAGGGTTAAGCCCATCACACAGTGTGTTTTTAGCTATATTTCATATCCATACAACACCCACAAATAAATAGCAAGGGACCGAAGTGAAACTTTTTTAGGCATTTCGGACAGCTTTTAAGTTGAAATCGGCTGAAACTATGGCAATGAAACTTTGTTTGAGGGTTAAGCTAATCACTCAGTGTGTCTTTAGCTACATTTTATATCCATATAACATCCTCAAAATAAATTGCAAACAACCAAAGCGAGTTCTAAAAACGGGCGGTGGTAGAGTAACTATGACTCTCACAAAGTAGCTAACACTTATCTATATAAATAAAAGAAGAATTTTGTCTGTACATTGCAAAGAATCCATCAGTTTTGGTTATTCGGTGTTTATATACTTTGGATAGACCAAAACTGGCGTCAATCAAAAAAATTCCTGTCTCTCTGCAACGTTTTTAAGGCGTCTTGGACCGCTTATAACTCAGAATTGACTGAAGCTAGGGCGGTGAAACTTCCTTTAAGAGTTTAGCTTATTACGTAGTGTGTCTTTAGCTGTATTCTATACTCATACATCATCCAAAAAATATTTATATACTTGAACACGGTTTTTAGGAGTTTTGAACTACTTATAAGTCAAAATTGGCTAAGACTAGGGGGTCATATCCATACAATATCCACAAAATAAATGGCAGCACTTATAAAGAGAAGATGGTGAACTAACAGGCAAACTAAATGGTTTTCTAAGGATATAGGCTATAGGAAACTATTTTTTTGTTTATTTTAAATTTGCAATTTTCTTAAAAATACACACACAGCTATGTTAATAAAGCCCAGAGGAGAAGCGCGGGTACTCTCAGCTAGTCAATCCTAAAATGCTACTTTCAGGGTGTCTAGTAGTCTTGAAAAGTCTGGAATTAGTTTTGAATTTAAGGGGGTCTTGAAAAAGTCTGGAATTAATATGGAATTTGGTAAAAAATTCCTGGAAAATCTGGAATTTATTGATATGATAAAGTCCAAGGATATTCAGAAAGTCTTAAGACTATTGTTTGTTCCCAAAACTAGTGTCTTTTACAGCCTAGCTGTTGATTGTACCACTAATTCTAATTGCGCGCTCTGTGTGGCTTCATACGCATTTCATTTACCAAACCACAAGACAGTATTTTCTCGATCTTTAGCATGACAAATAGCGCCGTCACTTGGCTATCTGCACTATGCAAATAGGGTGTCCAGCATGCAGGAAAACCGGCAATTAAGAATAAGAATATTTATTTTCCGGGAATAATTATACGGGAAATTTTGATATACGGGAATGATGTGGGAATCTTGTTTTTGTTATATGTTAATGATCTACCAAAAAATGTGTCTGACAAACTTATCTTATATGCCGACGATACAATAGCAATAGTAAAAGGTGATTCCACAGAAGAACTGGTAATTAATGTCAACAAAACTATAAATCAATTAGAGCAATGGTTTCAAGTTAATGGGCTTAAATTAAATCAAAATAAAACTCAGTTGGTAAATTTTTGCACATCAAAATCCCAAGATAATCATATCAAAGAGGCAATTGTTCAAGGTAATTTAATATCATTGTTTAGAAGTGCTAAATTTTTAGGAATCGAAATAGATTCAAATTTTACTTGGTCAGTTTGTATTAAAAATATAATTGTAAAATTAAATACAGCATGTTTTCAAATGATAGTTTTAAGAAATACCATTGACCTGACAACACGACTTGTAATTTACTATGCTTACTTTTATTCTATTTTACAATATGGGATATAATTTTGGGGTATAGCCACAGACGCTGAAAAGGTTTTTATAGTACAAAAGAGTTCCTCAGACTTATGAGTTTTTCACCTTGGAGGTCTTCATGTAAACCTATGTTTGAAGAGCTCCAAATTCTAACTGTTCCTAGCTTGTTCATTTTAAAACCTTATTATTTGTACAGTCTAATTTTGATCAATTTAATGAAGGGAATTATCACCATAACTATAATACTAGGCACAAACAAAATTTTCAATACCCAATACATAGGCTACAATTGGTGGAAAAAACACCTATGTACATAGGGAAAAAATATTCAATAAGCTTCCACTTCAATACAAAAGCCTGATCAATACCAGCTCCTTTAAAAGCAGCCTTAGGGATTTCTTGTTGACTAAAAACTATTATAGCGTAAAAGAGTATTTAACAGATGATACATTGTAAATTAATCAGTCAAAATTAATTCTATTATTCAACTATTATACAATTATTTGATTTGAATGTGTAATATCTATAATTTTTTTTAGTTTTAAGATTGTATTGTACTCTAACTTGCACTGACAATGTCACCAATTTTTAGCAATGCTATGTAAAAAATGTTATGTGACAATAAGATTTGATTTGTCCCTAAACCGGGAAATTTTGTAAAAGAGATCGCGAAAGTGATGATTACGTCACAGAGAAGTCATGATTTTGTCGCGGCCGCTAGCGAGAGTCAAGAGATTGTTGTTAACGGTAACGAAAGTCTTGTTTTCATAGCAGAAGCTAGCGGGAGTCAGGAGATCGCAGTTAACGGTATCGAAGTTGTTATTTCGCCGCAGTCGCTAGCGTATTACAAGACCTCGTGAGGAACGGTAAAAAGTCGTGATTTCGTCCCGTGCGCTAGCTAAAGTTAGGAGAACGCTGTGAACGGTAACAAAGTCAATATTTCGCCGCGGGTGCTAGCGGGAGTCACGATTCGTCATGAACGGTACTGAAAGTCGTGATTTTGTCGTGGATGCTAGCGAGAGTCAAGCGGGAGTCAGGAGATTTGCCGTGAACGTTATCGAAGTCGTCATTTAGCACTGAAGCTCATGAAGATCAAGACTTCGTTGTGAACGATAATGTAGTCGTGATTTTGTCGTGAACGCTGGAAAAATTGTGGTTTCGATGAAACAGCCGAAATCGGTGGAAGTAACTGACTTTCTTCACGGGATATTAGCAAAATTTACTCGGGAATTATACGGAATTTTGTTTTCCTGAAGCGGACACCCTGAAATAATCCATAATATATACAACCCTCTGTGTCACTCACTCACTGTTTACCCACTTCTAGATAAGCTAGAAACTTGAAATTTGGTATGTTGGTACCTTTCACTAACTCACCGGGAAAAAATTGCCAAAACCCGAAATTTTAAGTTTTAACCACCCTAAAAAAAATAAAAACCAAAATGGCGGAAAACATGTTTTTCCAATAATCATCTGGTGGGTGAACCGTAAGTCCAATCTAAAATCTGATTGAATTTTCATGGTCAGGTTTTAGACGCTCTATCGTTTTGGTCCTATGACTTTTTGTCGTATCTAGTCTCCTTCACCCTAAAAAAGTGCAAAAGTTTCAAATTTTCTACTTTTTTCCCCGATTTTGCAACAGTTTTTAATAATTTTCTCAGGTATTATAGGGGTTAGGCGCTTTAAACTTCATCCAAAGAGTTTAACTTGCCCTTTAATAATATATTGCGAAACAAATTCCAAATTGTATAAATTTGCTAAAGAACTGTTGTTAAGTTGTGAATTTTTGGCTAGAATTAGGCGTGAAGTTAGCCCGACCTACATCTTGGTATTATTCCAGTATAGTGACTTGTCTTCTCATGAGCTAAAACTGATTTAGAACAACGTGCAGAAGACCCTATACATATAAAAATTGGTTTGAGGGAACTTATTAAAAGTGGCTAAAAGTGACTTTAGAGTGGGGACTATTTTGGACCGTACGTGAAGTTAGCCCAACTTCTTGGTATTATTCAGTATAGTGACTTGTTTCTCATGAGCTAAAACTGATTTAGCTTACGGTGAAAGACCTCTATATATATAAAAATTGTTTTGAAGCCGCGGACTTATTTAAAGTGGCTAAAGTTACTTTAAAGTTGGGAAAGTTAGCCTGACCTACATCTTTCTTACTGACACCAGCAATACTTCTTGAAATTTGGTATGTTGGTATCTTTCACGTGACGAAGCGAGGCACTCTAAGCGAACCGAAGGAAGCCTGGGGCCTGAGGGGCCAGGCCAGCTGCATGGCTGTGAGTCCTGAAATAATGAGTGAAGCAGACTTTCAATAAAAGAACTGATCAGTCAAACAATAGCACGTGGCCAGCTGTCTAATCTAGTCCTGAGCCTAAGATCAGCTGGCCATAGCTTATGATTTGATGCTCACATAAAGGGAACATAATTTGATCTTTGATAAATATTTATAAAGTTATTATCTTTGTAATTATAATATATTTTGACTGTTATATTGAAAAACAAAGATTAATTGTAAATTGGAATAGTGACTTGTTGAATTTTGATTTTGAAAAATTGACGATTTAGCCTGGAAAAAGTCTTGAATTTGCTGGAAGAAATTTGCTAGACCACCCGATTGTGTTTATCAATGGTCACATGACTGCTAGCCCCACTCATACAGTGTGTTTCCTAGGTGTCTACACTAACGTGGTTAGAGAGGAAGTTAGCCAACTCATTGTTGGGAGGAGTGCCAGACTGTTCGTATACAAGGATGCCATAACCTCGCTGTTGGAGGCGGAGAGACTCAACCCGACTCCGTGGAAGGAGAATCAGCTGCTGCTCTCCAAGTGTTACATCGCCGAGCAGAACTACCAGCAAGCACTGCACTGGCTCGACATTGCCAAGAACATACCTGCCAACTCTGCTGAGGTAAGTAAGTCTAGGCTAGCTAGGACACACAGCTACGAGATACATACGACCAGAGTGTCCACCCAACCTTGAAAACCTTGAAACCTCGAATTAGAAACCTGAAAAATGAAGGAGACCTAGTAATGTTAACTGATAAGATTCAATGGTCATTCAATACTGTACACTTCACCATCTTGGTCTTCGGGGATAGACCACGACCAAGTACTTACTAAACTAGCGGATGTTTCGGATGTGATACAGCGATTGTCAATGTATGCAATATCTTGCGACTTTGTAATACATAAAATATGTATTATTACAGCAGTTATTGAATTGGGACTAGAAGTACGTTATGTAAATAAACAAATATAAAAATCAAATTTAAATTTAACACATCTGGAGTAAAAAATATTAGTTTGGACAGGGAATAAATTTAGTTTTCTTTATTCATCTGGCTGGGTTATTACTATGTATGAATTCAAATACTGGATTTCTGTTGATTGTATGCATGAGTGACATTGAGAATACTAGGATCTTTTAATCTATCGATGTATATGTGAAAGCCTTCTTTGCAATCTATTGCTTCACTCTTTTGTTCAAAATCCAGAATTTTCTTACTTTCCGTCATGCTTGTGGTTACAACGAGTGGTTACAAGGATGACGGAAAGCCGGGATCAGATTGCAGATCCCGAAACATCTTGCTCTGATGGAAAATGTCTGCAATAATAGTTCAAACTCTGAAATTGTCCCATTGTCAACAACAAACTTTAAACAAAGTATATTCAGTAGATGAACTATTATTGCGGACATTTACCATCGTTAGTGAGCAAGATGATCACGACGTTTTGGGATCTGCAATCTGATCCCGTCTTCAGGTGAAAAGTAACCTAAAAACACAGAACATTAGAAAATGAGCTAGTCTAAAATAATCAGTGTAAGCTGACCAGTCAAACACAACCAAACAACATTTTTTTGTTAGTAAAAAAGAAAAAATAAATCTTAAAAAAAGAAGCTTGGAAAACAAAACTACAAACACAAGACACACTAATAAAGTTAACAGCAACCAGAGTAAATTCAAGGGAGTCTAGGGTTAGCTCAGACCGATTGTGGACGTGTTTTTTAATTTACCCTGGTTGCTGTTTACTTTCTTAGTTTGTCTTTGTTTGTAGTTTTGTTTTCTAAGCTACTTTGTTTAAGATTAGATTTAGATAAGATTTAAGATTTTTGTGTTTGACTTTAACAGCTACATGTTGTTTGAATGTGTTTGACTGTGGTCAGCTTACACTAATTACTTCAGGTTTAAAAGGAAGAGCCTTATGGCTAAACTAGGTGAATTTTACAAGGAGAGAGAGAATAGCAGCTAGCTTACCTAAGAAAAACAAGTTTAGGGGCCAACTAATTACTTCAGGCTAGCTTATTTTCTAATGTTCTGTGTTACATTTTACTATTTTAGGTTACTTTTACTTTTTAGGTCACTAACGATGGGAAATGTCAGCAATAATAATTCAACTTCTGAAATCCTCCCATCCTCAACATCAAACTACAAACAAAGACTATTCAGGTTGTCCTGAACATCTGAACATTTCTCATGCGTACACCTTGTTACACTTCTTTCAGGAAGAAACAAGCTTTTCAACTACGAGGGTCATCCAGAGAGTAAAGAACGTTTGGGATGGTCAAATACAAAATAAAGATATCTACACCAAACTTTATTTACAAATGCATAAAACCTTCCTCTACTTTTTTACACAGTCGCCATGAATTTCAAAACACTGGTTGTAACGTGGGACCAGTTTTCCATACCCATGTTCTACTCATTTGCCGCAAAAACATGAGCCAGGATTTCTTAGCTTCTTGGAGTTCCTCATCGTTAGCAAACTGTTTTTTACCCAGAAAATCCTTAAGCTTTGGGAATAAGTGATAAATCTTGGCACCAAGTCAGGGCTGAAGGTGGATGACTAAAAATTTCCCAACGTAGACGTTGAGGTTCGTGACACGTTCTTGCAGATGCATGAGGCCGAGCATTGTCAGCAATAATTTTCTGACAGCATTATTCGTCTGACAGCGTTATTCGATGGTGCGTCGAAGTTGTTGGAGGGTTTCACAGTAGGCGTCTGAGTTAATCGTTTCTTTGCTTGGCATAAATTCGACATGGATTAAGCTTTTCAGGTCCCAAAAAACAGTTGCCATGACTTTCCGAGTGTTTGTTGCACACTTTACATTTAGCGGTGTTTTTAATTGTCGATGCCATTATAAATCACTGTGGAAGCGAGAGCGTAATCACAAGCAACGGACTCATACTCTAACTGAAGAGGAAGAATGTAGTCAGCTACGCCTCGTGGGAAGGGTGTGCCGCGACGCGGTGATGCTAAATGCTTTTACTTTCTGGATGACCCTCGTATATATCTTGTGAAAAATACTTTCAGTCTAATTTGAAATATAAAACACACCTCGTCTGATATGATTTTTTTTTTTCAGGATCTTGTTGTGAACAAAGAAATCGACGCTCTACTGAAAAAATACTCTATGTACAGAGGACTGGAGACATAAATTCCAAAATTAGACATATAGTCATAATTTTATACCATGTTCAATTTTGTATTTCATAGTATTTATTGAAAACTTCCATTCGCCATTAGTAATTTTCACCTAAACTAAGTTCATCTTTAAAAGTAACCTAAGGCGTGGGTTTCCGTTATGATGGACGGAATACAAAGTAAAACATGACTTATTAGTGTTTAACTTAATTTTTTCAAAGTATGTTTTTCAATGTTTTGTTCTGTGTAAATTAAAGCAACAATATCATCAAACCACCTTAGCTGTTTCACTATAAAACACAATATTTCAGTTTGTCACTGAAATAAGCTAAAATATTGAAAATTGTGTAAAAATGCAATATTTTCTGTACACATGTCTGCATTTTTAATGTGACTTTTCCAAAGACTACTTGAGCTCAACACATGAGCTATTTAAATTTACACCATTAATATTGTACTATTGGGAATTTTATCAGAACGCATTTCAGAATTTTGAGTTCCATGTGATAGATAATACGTTTATTTAACTAAATACTAATTTACCAATTGGCAATTACTAATTAATTTATACAATACATTTATTTTATAAATTTTATTCCAACAATTTTTAGTGAACAAGTGTGATATCATCAATTATTCAAACTGAATAAGGTGTTATGGCATTGGGTGTGGTAGATAATATTATATTTTTACACAAGTTCAAAGTATAAATCTTTGTTCTGAAATGTTACTAAATGGAGTTGGAAAAGAATTGGGTAGATCTTGTTGTTTTATACAAAAATAACATTTATATAAACTGTTGGTAAAGGTATGAATAGGTCTAAAACTTTGTAGTTTTTATAATGATCTTAGTAAGTCATATTCAAAAACGCTAAAAGAACGTTATTTTGTAGTAGTACTAACTTCCAATATTTTCACATATTTTCTAACATCTAGTTTATCATTTAGTGATTATTCCTTTTCATAGTGTCCGCTAGTCAGCTGCTAGGCTTTCTTACGTCGTAGTCACCAATGGGCTGTGTAAACCGCAGAGTAAAGTGTTCCAGTTTCACCTCAGCACTTGACTGCATACATACACTGAACTCTGCATCACCGGAGAGAGTGAAGGTGTACTTGGTGTCGGGTGACAGCACCACTGGTCTCTCCTCTGTAGATACTGGTATATTGAACCCATACCAACCAGTATATTTTCTTTATTTTCTATCAACGGTCGGAAACCAATTTCAACAAATACATTTCATTATTGAACTACATAAATAAATAGGGTGGGCTAACATGCTAAGGGTCAAGCCAAACATGCAACTGGACTCTATAGTACGTATCTTAAATAGTAAGAATAAAATAACAATAGTTTGAATCTCCACTGATAATTAACATAATTAAAGAAGAATAGTAATTATTAACAATAAATAAGTATTATAATTCACATAAATAAATAAGTATAAATAATTAACAACAATGAAATAAGAATAAAATATTAAGAATAATAAAATAAATATAAATCTAGTATAGTTGTCAGTGTGAGTCCAGGAGGAACTGAATGTATTCAGGATCTAGAAGTACTGGAGGGTACTTCAGGCTCCCACTTCCGGCTCAGGAGTTGTGTCCTGAACACTTCACTGTGAGCTGCCAGCATCTTCTTGATCACTCCTATCTTCTCCACAGGAGCCAGTTGTGCATTTCCCACTACAAAGTAACAGCTTAACTGCAGGGCCGGGTCCAGGAGGAACTGAATGTATTCAGGATCTAGAAGTACTGGAGGGTACTTCAGGCTCCCACTGCCGCTCAGGAGTTGTGTCCTGAACATTTCACTGTGAGCTGCCATCATCTTCTTGATCACTCCTATCTTCTCCACAGGAGCCAGTTGTGCAGGGCCGGGTCCAGGAGGAACTGAATGTATTCAGGATCTAGAAGTACTGGAGGGTACTTCAGGATCCCACTGCCGGCTTAGGAGTTGGGTCCTGAACACTTCACTGTGAGCTGCCAGCATCTTCTTGATCACTCCTATCTTCTCCACAGGAGCCAGTTGTGCAGGGCCTGGTCCAGGAGATTGAATCTCCACCGATACCAACATATTAAAGAAGAATAGTAATTATTAACAATAAATAAGTATTATAATTCACATAAATAAATAAGTATAAATAATTAACAACAATGAAATAAGAATAAAATATTAAGAATAATAAAATAAATATAAATCTAGTATAGTTGTCAGTGTGAGTCCAGGAGGAACTGAATGTATTCAGGATCTAGAAGTACTGGAGGGTACTTCAGGCTCCCACTTCCGGCTCAGGAGTTGTGTCCTGAACACTTCACTGTGAGCTGCCAGCATCTTCTTGATCACTCCTATCTTCTCCACAGGAGCCAGTTGTGCATTTCCACTACAAGTAACAGCTGAACTGCAGGGCCAGGTCCAGGAGGAACTGAATGTATTCAGGATCTAGAAGTACTGGAGGGTACTTCAGGCTCCCACTGCCGGCTCAGGAGTTGTGTCCTGAACACTTCACTGTGAGCTGCCAGCATCTTCTTGATCACTCCTATCTTCTCCACAGGAGCCAGTTGTGCATTTCCCACTACAAAGTAACAGCTGAACTGCAGGGCCAGGTCCAGGAGGAACTGAATGTATTCAGGATCTAGAAGTACTGGAGGGTACTTCAGGCTCCCACTTCCGGCTCAGGAGTTGTGTCCTGAACACTTCACTGTGAGCTGCCAGCATCTTCTTGATCACTCCTATCTTCTCCACAGGAGCCAGTTGTGCAGGGCCTGGTCCAGGAGGAACTGAATGTATTCAGGATCTAGAAGTACTGGAGGGTACTTCAGGCTCCCACTGCCGGCTCAGGAGTTGTGTCCTGAACACTTCACTGTGAGCTGCCAGCATCTTCTTGATCACTCTATCTTCTCCACAGGAGCCAGTTGTGCATTTCCACTACAAAGTAACAGCTTAACTGCAGGGCGGATCCAGGAGGAACTGAATGTATTCAGGATCTAGAAGTACTGGAGGGTACTTCAGGCTCCCACTGCCGGCTCAGGAGTTGTGTCCTGAACACTTCACTGTGAGCTGCCATCATCTTCTTGATCACTCCTATCTTCTCCACAGGAGCCAGTTGTGCATTTCCCACTACAAAGTAACAGCTTAACTGCAGGGCCGGGTCCAGGAGGAACTGAATGTATTCAGGATCTAGAAGTACTGGAGGGTACTTCAGGCCCCACTGCCGGCTCAGGAGTTGTGTCCATTTCACTGTGAGCTGCCAGCATCTTCTTGATCACTCCTATCTTCTCCACAGGAGCCAGTTGTGCAGGGCCTGGTCCAGGAGATTGAATCTCCACGGATAATTAACATAATTAAAGAAGAATAGTAATTATTAACAATAAATAAGTATTATAATTCACATAAATAAATAAGTATAAATAATTAACAACAATGAAATAAGAATAAAATATTAAGAATAATAAAATAAATATAAATCTAGTATAGTTGTCAGTGTGAGTCCAGGAGGAACTGAATGTATTCAGGATCTAGAAGTACTGGAGGGTACTTCAGGCTCCCACTTCCGGCTCAGGAGTTGTGTCCTGAACACTTCACTGTGAGCTGCCAGCATCTTCTTGATCACTCCTATCTTCTCCACAGGAGCCAGTTGTGCATTTCCCACTACAAAGTAACAGCTGAACTGCAGGGCCGGGTCCAGGAGGAACTGAATGTATTCAGGATCTAGAAGTACTGGAGGGTACTTCAGGCTCCCACTGCCGGCTCAGGAGTTGTGTCCTGAACACTTCACTGTGAGCTGCCAGCATCTTCTTGATCACTCCTATCTTCTCCACAGGAGCCAGTTGTGCATTTCCCACTACAAAGTAACAGCTTAACTGCAGGGCCGAGTCCAGGAGGAACTGAATGTATTCAGGATCTAGAAGTACTGGAGGGTACTTCAGGCTCCCACTGCCGGCTCAGGAGTTGTGTCCTGAACACTTCACTGTGAGCTGCCAGCATCTTCTTGATCACTCCTATCTTCTCCACAGGAGCCAGTTGTGCATTTCCTACTACAAAGTAACAGCTAAACTGCAGGGCCGGGTCCAGGAGGAACTGAATGTATTCAGGATCTAGAAGTACTGGAGGGTACTTCAGGTTCAGACAGGAGCTGGAGTCTGCCATGGTTGTCGTCTTAAACAGGATTAACCCTTTGCGCTCTAATTTATTTTTTTAAATTTTCAAAAAAACCCTCCCGTATGGGTTTTCCCAGTCCCCTGTAAGCAAAATTTCATCAAAATCGCTCTCTCTTACGGTGCATTGCCAATCATTGAATCACTTCTCTAAGCGCGGGGATTTAGCGCCTCCCTAAGTTCAAAAAGTGCCTATCTCCGCCTCACTGGATTTGATGAGCCATTTTCTCTTCAGTGATCCTCATCGGGTCATTGTGGCCCCTGCACTCGGAATGATCCAATGCTCAGCATTGCACCGTACCAGAGCGCACCGGGTGGGATTCGAACCCAGCTGTGACAGACAGGGGCCAGCTGTCCGTCACTATAACCACTAAACCACGGGCTGTTTGTCATGGGCTGTCAAACTTCGCGCGTGAGTTGGCGTCAGGGGAGGTGGTAGTGTCCGTGTTGTCTGCTAAGCGCCGTTAGTGTAGTGTAGTCCTAGCCTATCGTTTGCCCTATATGCATTAGCGATGGGTGGGACTAGACTATTTTACGTTCAGCTCCGATGTCGGACTCAGTTCGCCATTGGAGCTCAAAAGTTAAAACTTACAAAAGCTTGTCTCAAGATAAAATATTGAATGATTTTTCCAAGAAAAAAGTGTCTGTATACGTGGTAGTTTATCAAACAGTAGTAACAAAAGATTGCTATATAGTTTATTAGCAATGGAATAGATCTGTATGAAAACACTTTCAAGCCGTTTGCTCATTTAAAGAATGGGTCCAGCAGTGCCCAGCCAGAGCTAGACTAGCGCACTACACTGATTCATTTAAGAGTTGATTTCCTATTAAAAATGCTTTCAGCCTTTACCAACTATATTTCTATGTTTATTTATTTGATTTGCAATAAATTTAAAAACATCAAGTCTACAAAACAGGCTTATATTTTGATATGTTATTTTATGGCTCTTTCAAATCTATGTTTATTTAAAGATTTAAGTTATTCTATACTTATGTTAATTAAGATGTTACTGTGAGCGTTATCTATACAACATGTATAAGTGCTATTTAAGAAGTGCAGATTTGTCTACCAGTTCTTTGTTCAATGGTTTACCCTGCTATGATTTGCTCAGTTCTACATATTTTTCTAACCATTTGGACCCACAGAACTACTCAAGTTTGTATATTTTTGGTTCAAAGAGGTACTTTAGCATTGTAGTTATTAAGGAGTCGGTATATATGAAATACTCATCTGGTTTCGAGTTACTATATTTAACACGTGCATAGAGTCAGTGCGTTTCTTCGTAAAGCCCAGAGAGGGGAATTGACGGGAGAGAGTGGGGATTGTCAGTGGTCTGCCGAGCTACTACTTACTGTGTTAACATTGCTTATCCTAACTCGCTGATATTCCCGGTTTCAGACTTCGGTTGGTAGGCCTAAATATTTGGAAATGGTTTAATATCTATTTAAATAAATGTTATATTTTTCTTTTCACTTTACTCCAGTGTAACACAGTAATAAAACTATTAGTTTACAGGTGGTTTTTTGTCTCTATTACACATTTATTAACCACAAATTGCTTCCTTAAACATTAATATAACTTTAACTATTAAAAACCAATGTTTGTAGAAATTACCTTGACATCACAGTGCTAGTGCTGGGTACACACTGAACAGCTGTTTATCTCCACCCTCGCAAACCCAGTTACAACCGGTTTCATCCGCCAAGGTCATCACGAAGAAACGCATGGACTTAAATCGTGTAGAACTGATACGGGTTGTAAACCAGTATTTTATGTTCTAAGGAGGGTATCAGTTGTCTATTAAGTAGCCTGTAATCATAGTCATACATTCAAGTTTCTCTATTCAGTACATGCAGGTTCCCCATACTAATTTTTCAGCGAACAAAACCACATCTTGTAACCGAGCAACAACAGCCCTTATGAACTTGTTGTTTTATTTACGAAACAGTGATTTACAACATTCAGTCTTCCTCTTAATCATCACCTGTGTCTTCACGTTGTTCTTTGCTTCCATTGTTTTTCATGATCGTGTCTGTCTTGAATGCAACTAGAATCTTCTCCAAGACATTAGTCCCCCTCTTCATCCGCATCTAAGAACTCGTCAACTTCTTCAAAACCTTCTTTCCACTTTTTACTACCATGTTTGTCATGTACAGGCTCACAGGAGATTCTGCATTTTCAAAAATTAAGTATTAAAACGCCACCTACAGCAAGCAGTGTTATGCAATACAGTATTCATGCGGTAACTACTTGGTTCCTAACAATTTCAAAATCTAATAAACTTCATTCTTAATACAAGTTTTAACATGAAATTATTCGTTTATTATCTAGGAAAGGTGGCATTGGTTGCAAATATTTGACGTAAATCTATTCAGTTAATCTCTAGTAAATGTTTCTCAACAGTTGGAATTACATATTTTGTTCAAAATGGCACTTCCTGATGTTTTTCTTCTTGGTAGATCTTCTATTTAATTCGTAAAATTAAATTTCAATAACACGAAAAGTATTTTTTCTATGGATTTTCTTAAGAACTTGTGTAATGTTTTTTTTTAAATGTTGTATATACGAATAAGATGCTGCTAACTAGTGACGGTGGTGGTAAAGTGGAAGAGAAGGCATCATAATAGATCTTGCCTCTAATAAAAGCTTTTTCATTATTTCCAACACGTTTTAAAGTTACTGTTTGAAACTCAAAAGTTAATTTTGTTAAAACTGAAACTTATACTGTCATTTTGGTTGAAAATCATTCTATTTTGATATCTAGATTGTAAATCTTCACTAGCTAAGTGTAAGAAGAGTCAAGATAAATGATAGACATGAATAACAAGACTGTTGTATTTTTGTAATAAATGTAATTTATCCAAATAGTCAATGTAACAAAAAGTTGTAGGTTCTTAGACTTGAAATGTTGTCCATGATTTTTCTGAACATGTTGAATGAACATTTGATATGTGATGATAGTGGCTGAGTATTAAGTCAACTTGTGTGCTCATTTAAGATGGATTTTACGGGTGAAAACTAAAGACGGGAGAGGATTTGTTTAGAATAAGGAACTGTTAATGTTTTACGGTACATAGTTTGTAACAAATTATAAACTTAAGTTGTTGGTGATACAGTATTTTTATTTTTCCTATAACCCCCACCGCAACCGCAGTCAATTTTTCAACTGTTTACCCTTAAACTGTATAGTTTTTAGCAAATTGAATAAAAGTCTAAAGCATATGCAATGGCTTCTGTAATATTTAAGGTTGAAATGCCAATTCAACCTAATTTCTAACCAATCCTGCTCAGAAACAAAACACTAAACAGTATAGTTATGTAGTGGCCAGAGCTCAGTGGTATAGTGTGTGCTTTGCACCAAATCAGCCCGGGTTCGAATCTCGGCGCAGTGATAACTTTTCACGATGGCCAATCTCCGTGGTTCGGAAGCCATTGGTCCACACTATTGGTAATTGGGCAATTAATTAATGACCCGATCTGGGAAACAGTCGGCCCTAGTTTGTAACAAGACAACAGGTACCTCATCATCCATCAAAACACTCATCATACTCACCATCATTCCATATTCACCTTAAAATAACCTCTAAGAGTGGTCTGTGTATCAAAGCAAAAATATCAAAAAAGCTATTCAATGTGAAAGAATGTTGTTAGAAAATTCCAATATGTTGATTCATATTTCTATTTGGGCCAGCTTAAATTAAAAATGAATTGCTCATTTTTATTAAATGTTTACCAATACCAGGCGAAACTATTGTTGGCAAACAATAGCAACTCAAATGCAGTCTACAGGTAAGATGGCAAGTCAAATACTGACTGTATGATAGAGTTGCACAGCTCCCAAAAGAATGTACACACACAAGGTTTTTGTGAATGAAAGTCGGGTTTCATCATGGACGAAAATAAACAAGGGTAAAAACTAAGATTTTTCGCAAATATCTCGAAAAGTTCATACTTGTGTTAATGCACGTGCATAAACATATTTTATATTTTGAACCAAAGATTTTTTAGATGTTTCTTTCTAATTTCTGAGATAATTGAGTAACTGATGATTGGGCCCAAAAATGTCACCGTTTCAACCACCTGCTTTTTGGAAACAACTATCTATAATACGTTACGTTTATTTTGAAATAACAATCACACATCTATTCGTCTTTACAACGAACATTGTCTTGACATAAGTAAAAAAACCCTTGCAGTAATGAATGAAATATGAATCCTTAATGTAAAAATTTAAGGTATCACACACAAACTGATGAAACAGAAGAAAATACAAGTATAAGAAGTAATCTAAGTGTATTTATCAGTACAACAGTGTTTTTATCAACCTATCTAAAAGGAGTCAAGTCAGTTTTTCATCTACCACTCTTTATTAAAATAAACAGATTAAAAATCTTTATTTCTGTTTTCTTTAAAAATTATTATATTTTTTTAGATGCATTAATAAATGCTATGAAGAAAGCTTCCTCAATTAGTCACAAAACAATATACGGTAGTGGTTTTGATTTGCCAATTTGACGTTATTGTTAAATAAACGCAATCATGGTTTATAGCAAAGATTAAAGAGAGCTTATTGTTGAAGAATACTTAAGAACAAGATACTATTTTTTTCAAGATGCGTTTAAGATCAAGTATCCAGGCGTTAGTAGGCTATCTGCTTTTGTTGTTTCAAAATTTTGAAAGACTTTTTAGGAGAATTATTTAATCCAACCCTAACATTATCCTACACTTCTTTATTCAGTACAGTTCGCCTTCTGTTATGATTTCCGTTTTCTACAAAACCTATTTTGTTAAAACCTTTTACAAATCTGTGAATTTTAGATTTGTTTGGAAACACAAACCACTGCAAAAGTATTTCTGCTTGATAACTTAGTAACTTGTACCGAGTCCTGACCTGGGGCCAGAATTATTAAATATGATACAGATTACAATTAAACACATGGACATTTAAAATAGTGGAAGCATTGCTGAACCCCTGGACCTTAACACTAAACATCGACTAGCCAGCTTTATGAGCATTACAAATATATTAAATGAGTATCTAATTATGTGTGCACACCCTTTAATTTACAATTTAGTAAGAAATGACTACTGAAAAGCTGGTACCCTAATATTTTACTAAACGTGCATAATAGCGGCTGGAGCGTGTCGTAACGGATAATTTTATTATATTTAACAGAGACCTTGGCAAATATCGGGTGTTAACGTAATTTGAGATGGGACATGTTCGCTAGAGGCTTAAGGCCCCTTACTTAAAAATTAACAATGCATAACGGAGTACTTATCCTGCGGGGTTGAAGAAGTATCCCTACTCGGGCACCGTCCACTCGTCCTGACTATACAACACACACTGCAGGTTCCCTTACCGGCGCGGCGTGCGTGGGAGTTGATTTGAACTTTGCTTTATATACGGCGGTCTGTGATTGGTCGTGCTGGCCGCGAACCTACGTATCATTGACGTGATGATCCACAGATCATGACAGCCACCCTCCCCGGCTGTGTTTTATGTTTTTTAAAACATAAAAAGTTATTGAGTTTTTTGTTAAAAGAAGTGTCTTGCATCCCCTTAACATTAGAGCTATTAAATACATTAGACAATTGTATTTAATACGCCCGCGCGCATGCGCGCCGTCTTTGTATTTGACGGGACGTGACGTGACGGTGTAGTATAGCCACACCTCTGGATTTGACGGTGGTAGACGGAGGTCGATGGGACGTGACGTGACGTGACGTGACGGTGTAGTATAGCCGCGCCTTAACAGTCTACTCTCAATACATTTTAGATACTATTATGTAAACAAAATTTAATGTTAAAACAAATGATTCACTCTTATAACACAAGAAACAAAGGTGAAGTTGTCCCTTATCATAGACTAAATGTTTTTACTAAAAAACAACATATATGGGCTTAAAAATTTTAAAATTCATTCCACTCCAAACTAAACAAGAAATATCACCTAAAAAATGAAACTAAGTTAAAAGAAAAGTTTTGAACAAATCAATGTATTCTTTAGAAGAATTCTGGTATAAGGAAGAACACTAATCTAATTTTCATGAGTATAAAGTAAACACATTGTTGGTCTATTTATGTATACAGGGTGATTCTAAAATAGGGCGCCAAATTTCAGGAGTGGGTTCCTTATTCAAAAACAATGAAAAAAGTTCCTATAAACATGGGTCCTAAAATTCTTTGTTACCCCAGTAGCCGCCATTTTGTATTTTTTACTTACAAATTGATATCTCCAGAACGGTTTTACCGATGGCATTCAAACTTTGTATAGTGTTTATGTGTCACAAGGTTAATTTAAGAAAATATAATTATTTCATAAAACCTTACAAAAACCAAATGGCGGCTGTTTAAATTTTTCAAATTAAAATACCATAAAAATGGCGCATAATAAGAAAAATTATTAGAATTAAAAAAAGTTGTATTTTTTAATTTTACTTAAAGATACAAACTCATTTTGTCCGAATTTTACATTAATACTTTCACTTTTTGCGTCCTTTTACAACTGGTACATTACCAGTTGATCTTTGATGTTCACCTCTTAAGGTGTACAAGTCCTTGTCAAACAGGTGAATAATATTACAGTCAGCTGATCCAAGTGATAACTATTACCACATTAGGTTTAAAAACTGTTTTCAATTTTAATTGTTAACCAGCTGATAGCTAAAAGTAAAGTTAATATTGTATAAATTGTTTTACGCTTTCTTGATTGATTTTACGTTATTGTGACTTTTGGTAAATGGTTCAGTAGCCTATACGTATCAAGAACAAGCGGGTGATATATGTATGGGCGCGCCAATGGAGTTGGCCAAAGGCAGCGCGATTGTATTTGCCGACTTTTCCTATAGACAAAACAAAATCATGCTTTTGCTTCCCTTTTCGAAATTTGTGAATCTGGGAATCTGCAAGTTAAAACAGAAAACCAAGGAAGACCACGATATATGAGAACAATCGATCTGGAGGAAAATATTCTAAATTGTATAATTTTTAACAAAAGTCACAATAACGTAAAATCAATCAGCGTAAATTTGGGTTGATAAATATTAATTTTAGTTTGTATGAGCTGGTTAGCAATTAAAATTGAAAAACTGTTTTAAACCTAATGTTAATATGATCACACTTCAGCTGACTGAAATATTATTCACCTGTTTGACAGGTGCGACTTACACCTAAGAGGTGAACATCAAAGATCAACTGGTAATGTACCAGGATGCAAAGTGAAAATATTAATTAAAATTCGGACAAAATGAGTTTGTATCTTTATAAAATTAAAAATACAACTTTTTATTCTTATAATTTGTTTGTATTATGCGCCATTTTCATTTTAATTTGAAAAATTTAAACAGCCACCATTTTGTTTTTGTAAATTTTATGAAATAATTATTTTTCCTTATTGACCTTGTGACATATAAACACCATACCAAGTTTAAATGCAATCGGTCAAAACGTTCTGGGATATAAATTTTAAGTAAAAATACAAAGTGGCGATTTTAGGACCCATGTTTATAGGAACTTTTTTCATTGTTTTTGAATAAGGACCCACTAAATTTGGCGCTATATTTACGAATCACCCTGTATATTGTTTTTGTTTACTATTGCACTAATGTCATTGTAGATTAAATTTCTATAACACTTTGATAGTATTCTTTGATATTTGGAATCAACTGTTATTTTTCTTAACATGATGTATGCTTTCACGACACTGTACTATTATGTATTCTGAAACTATTCAAATGTTACATATGTGCACTAAATTGATAATTATGATTTGACTTTGACTAATGTTTCAATATAATATCTTAGCACTCCTTGAATATCTTATTTCAAAGACAAAATGATGCACACTTTCATAACATTTTTGTAGTGCCATAATGTATTCTTTCAAGCATCATAGCTGACCTATTTCTCCAACACATGGAAAATAGCATGAAATCAATTTAGAAAACAACCCCTTAGTCCATCAAACAAATAATGGTACTACCATAGATATTCTGACAATGTTTTGTTTGTACAGTGTTCCAAGGTAACGAAAGACATGTAGATATGTCTGCATTTTCACCTTCAACAACGTTCATTCACATTAAAATGTCATCTCGAAGTAGTTACGCAATAACCAAATCAACTTAATAGACTTGCAATCAGCAGAGAAACAACAATAACAAATATAATACATTCTGATTTTTATACCCGCATCAACTCCCACCATCGCTTAGACATATCATACCATCACCTGCGTGGTTCGGAAGTCACGTTAAGCCGTTGGTCCTTGTATTTCCATTGGTTATTGGGCTATTAACTAATGACCCATTCTAAGGAAGAGTCGGTCTTAGTTTGTAACAAGACTACACCTCATAACTCATACTACCACTCATCCCTCACCACCCACATATTTGCCTTAAAATACCCTCATGAGAATGGTCGGCATCTCAAATAGTGATTCAGTGACTGACGAAATTCATCTAACCACCCAACCTCACAGGAACCCACGTTTGGCATTAACCAGTGGTACACTTACTAGTAGGCATGGGCGTCGAAGGGCTGCCCAGACCAACTGATTTTGGAGTCATAAGAAGTTGTAATAAAGAAGATCACATAAGCTAGGGCCTTCGTTTAGCCCTGCAGTTCCTAATAAAAACTTTAATAATTTGTATTACGTTCAAGTAACAGGCGAGTCATACTCTGATCTAAGATATGACTATAGAAGTGCGTATTTATATCACTATACGAAATCTGCAAGGACGCACATAAGGCATCTTTCACAGATGGGAGCTAACACAGTGGGTAGTCTGGGGGTACCCCAGGAAACAATAAAAATAATAACCCCATAAAACTCGTTTTTGAGTGGTCTGAAAGAAAAATTTACCAAAGTTAAAAGCTACATTAACTTTAATAGCTTGAAAATAATGTTAATAATTTAATACGAACATTTTATTTCAGTGACGGTTTGCCTATAAGGGGTCTTGGGCGCAGCCCTCATGACAAACATTAATCACTAATTTGAAATTAGTAATTTCTTGTGTCAAAACCATGGAAACCTTTCTCCGCTCAAGAACAAAATTGATGCATTACAGTTTTAATTGTGTTATTTTTATTCATATGCTCTCTTTAAATGCGGTTTAAGTACAAAATTCCAAATACTTTTGAATTGCCCTATATAACACAGTGGCACTACCACTTGCCATACCACCTGCCCCCCCAATTCCAATGAGAGTGCAAAAAATGGATTCACTTGAAATTCCAGATAACAAATAATGAAATTATTTTAAAAAGTCTATTATTTTGTTCCAAAATAGAATTTTTATAAAAAACTTGCTTTATTTTTAAATATTAAAAATAATTTTTACTAAAAGTCTGGAGGGCCACGTCCTTAACTTTCCCCCGAGTATGAGTATGGGCGCCCATGGAAATCTGGTTGCCAATTACCAAGATTTACAGTTGGTAAAGTAGAACAGCCACTTGATGTTGTAGGTTCAAGCGCCGTTCACCCCATTCCTCGGCTAGTGGTAGTTGTTTATGAACTCTTCCATCATAGTGCAGCAATTTATACAAACTATAGTTCACAATTAGTAACGTTACAGTGAGGGTATGTGATCAAAGTCGACATTAGAGGAGAAACAGCGGACAAAAGAGACGTTTAGTAAGTTGCTGCGATGTCACTCAGTTACTTGTATGTGTGGAGGGTGAAATCCAAAACCACGTTCTGGTTCCGGTTCAAATAGTGGCCAGCCTTTCACCTACCTCCCAGGAGGGGTTCCGGGTCTTGACCCCCTTCCATTACCCATGTTTAAGGCCCTAAAGATGATGGAAATAGTTTGTTGTATGTAAGTTTGTTCATTTAAAATGCACAACAAATAATATTATTCACAAAACTACTAATGATACATTTCTAATAATAAGCAGGTCTCAATAAACACAATTTTCCGATAGAAAACTCGGAAAAGTGGTTGTAACTAAGGCTCTCGCGTGGTAGCTTGTGCTGTGCACACGGACAAGCACCGATTTGGTTGGTTTCAAATTTCAATTATGTGCATTGGTTGGGTAGGAGGGTATCCCAGGCCCCCGGTAGATCACTCTCTGATATGACGTCATGATCCTGGATCCCTCCCTCTCTATTTCAAAGTCCTGGCTACGTTACTGCCACCTTGGGATAATGGGATTCAACAGGACCGGAGTCTGAAAGCCTAACACCCGGCTACTGCAGGTCGTCCCCGCCTTGGACCATCCTGTGACCAAACTTATGTGATACGAACCACTTGGCTGCCGGAAGACAGGACGTCGCTTCCGTAACCTGGAATCAATTATTAAGAACTGTAAGAGATCTTCAAGAGTCCTTAATTCTCCTTGAGCTAGGTACGACCTGCCAAAAGTCCTACAATTCATACAAACTAATAGAGCTGAGAATCAAAACAAAAATGTCAGCCAACCTCTCAAACTAATTGACGAATTCGACAAATTTGTCTCATTTTCTAAAAATTTGAAGACAAAAATGATTGGACCGAACCGGGACTTGATTCCGTGTCTCCCGCTTTATATTTTAGTCGGTATTTAGTTTTATATCGGTCCAAAAATTTTTTTCTTCAAATTTCTTTAGTAATAAATTAGCTATTTAGCGTTTATACAAATTAAGTACATTAAGACGGTTTAAGTTCCTTGAATATACGTTCGTATACATATACAGGGTGTTTCACGGCAACCCTGCCATACTTCAGGAACTTGTTGCCGGGGTCCGTACGACCAAAAATTACACTATAAGGTGGTATTTAAATCATCAGGTGAGGAGATATCATGAAAAAACTACATTTTAAACATTTTCTTGTCTTAACGACAGATTCTTAATTTTTACGTTTGCAGAAATTAGCACATAAACGTAATTTTTTACTAGATCTGTAGACAGATAAATTTCAAACAAGTATGCCAATTTTCATTTATTTTTGCACTGGTTAAGGCATACTTTTGCCCCTTTGAAAACAAATTAATTGTCAAAAACAACGTATTTAAAAGTTTTTGTTCGTTTTCAAAACGCTCTCACGTGGTAATTACCCAACAAATCTGACTGCAAGTATACCAAAAGTTGTAAAATTTTTCTTGAATGAAACAATAATAAAAAATTGGGGTAAACAAAATGTAAATGTATTTAATAGGCTAAAATCTAGCAAAATAACAAAAAAGTGAAAACCCAGAAATATATAAACATTTGCTTTTTGCCATAAAACCACATTTTAATTTCTTTTTGTTTTAATTACATGATTATAAATCTCACTTTTAAGAAGTATCTGGTACATTTTAACATTCATAACCAATTACCGTTGTTATGACCGAGCAGTTATTGGGTTTTGGATTGATATGACCTGAGGGTTTGCTGGTTGAATCTCCGTTAGTTCTAAAGTCGCCACTTTACCCGCTTCATAAGACCACCATACAAGCAAAAAAGAACCTATGGTAATGAGGAATTAAAGTAAAAATAAAATTAAGATTAAAAAATGTCCGTTGTGAGCAATAACTTTGTTACCTTCCATATTACAAGTCTGTTCTTGTAAACCTTCAGATTTTGAAGAAAATGTCCCACATCTAGAGTTCTGTGCTAAGAGTCTTGCAAACATTCCAGGTGTGTCATTCGGTGAAGTGCACCATCCAAGATAATAGGTCTAATATACTTGTCATTGATCAGCCCACACCAAACATTCACAGGAAACATTTGTTGAAAGTTTGTCTCCGCCATTGCATGAGGGTTTTCTTCGGCCCATATGGAGCCCTATCTTTGGTGGATCTCTAGATGTGGTACATTTACTTCAAAATCGCCATAGTAACAAAGTTATTAATAAATAATTTAAACGTAAAACCAATATTTAAAACTTTTTTGGACGCCCAAAGGCAATGCCTTTATCGTCGGTCCGTTTAAAAATGACAAAAACTTTAAAACTAACGTGTAAAGGCCAAAGTTTAAATATTGGTTTTTACGTTTAAAATTACTTTTATTACTCTTTCCAATATTGAGCACGTTCTTCCTTCAACAAAGTTATTGCTCACAACGGACCAATTCATTGGCCTCCAATGTCACCCGATCTGGCTCTAATAGTCTTTTTCTTGTGGGGTCATATGAAGGCTGAAGTCTACAAAACGAAACCAAGATCTAGAGAGTAACTAATAGAAAGAGTATTGAATTTTGCCCAACAAATAAAAGAAAATCCTCAAATGATTAGAGCTGGAATATCTTTAGTACTGAAGCGAGCCCATCTTTTTCCGGAACCAAAACGGAGGCAATTTTGAACATATCAAGAATGAACTAGTATGAATCACTTTATTCAACGAATATTCCATTGTTTTAGTTATCAATAATACGTGTTATCTTGTTGATGTCGAAATGAAGAAGACCTAATAAACCCCTTATACAATAAAAATAGTTGGCAATGTCTTCTACAAACTATTAAAACAATGGTTTAAATTTTAAATTGATTATATTTTTAAAATAATTTATATAAACAAAATAACTTATACTTAATTATTTTAAGTGTATTAAAATTGTTATATCTATTGCTTTGGCAATGCAAAGAATTTAAATACGGTGGTGTTAATTCCAGAATTTTGTAAGTACAGTGTTTTAAGTACATTTTTAATGCACTATATTTTTGTTTCATTTCATATTTGAAGATCTTTTTGGTAAAACATTTGTTTAATCTTACTTAGGACTTATTTTTACTTTAATTCCCCATCACCAAAGGTTCTTTTTTGCTTGTATGGTGGTCTTATGAAGCGGGTAAAGTGGCGACTTTAGAACGAACGGAGATTCAACCAGCAAACCCTCAGGTCATGAATCCAAAACGCAGTAACTGCTCAGTCACAACAACGGTAATTGGTTATGAATGTTAAAATGGGCCAGATACTTCTTAAATGTGAGATTTATAATCATTTAATTAAAACAAAAGAAATTTAAATACAATTGTATGGCAAAAGCTAAATTTTAAATATTTTTGGGTTTTCACTGTTTTTGTTACTTTGCTAAATTCTAGCCTATAAAATAAATTTATATTTTGTTTACCCCCAACTTTTTGTTATTGTTTTATTCAAGAACAAATTTTACAACTTTTAGTATACTTGCAGCCAAATTTGTTGGGCAATTACGACGTGAGAGCGTTTTGAAAACGAACAAAAACTTTTAAATACGTGGTTTTGACAATTATTTTGTTTTGAAAGTGGCAAAAGTATGCCTTAATCAGTGCAAACAAAATGAAAATTGGCGTAATTGTTTGAAATGTATCCGTCTATAAATCTATTAAAAATTACGTGTATATATTATTTTTTTCAAACGTAAACATTAATGATCTGGCGTTAAGACAAGAAAACTTTTAAAAGTAGTTTTTTCATGATATCTCCTCACTTGATGATTTAAAGACGATCTTATTGTGTAGTTTTTTGGTCGTACAGACTTTGGTAACAAGTTCCTGAAGTATGGCAGGGTTGTCGTGAAACACCCTGTATATAAAGCTTTGCCATTTAACTCAGGAGGTGTTGGAAAGCAAAAAGCTGAAAACCGCACCTTTCTACGATGTTTCGTTCTATTTGGAAAAATAAATAAAAAACTCTCTTTTCATAGTAAGTTCGCTAAAAATATTGTTGTTCGTAAAGTTTTTCACGTGTGTGGTAAGGAAAGGTTTTATAATTTCAAGAAGCCAATTAAAACTGTGTCAAAATAATATAGTTGAACCTTTTTTGAAAAAGAGGGGAATCATTCTTGGAGAAGTTCTCATCGGAAAATTTAACTAATTTTGTTAAAAACACACAACTTAAATCCTTAAAGAGTGGAATTAAAATTGATATTAAATGACATTATTGGTAAAAAATGGAAAGACGGTCTTATTTAACGAGGCAAAGTTAGGAATCTACCACTCAACCTCTACCTTTCCCTAGCGTTATCTCGTAGTCACTTTACAAAAGTGTAAAGACAGCGGGGACAGTGTGTGGGTGTGTATGTGTGTGTGTGCTGCGGGGTGTCAACTCTCGCCAGCGGAGTGATGAGCTCCGGAGTCACGCACGATTCCAATCCACCACGGGTTTGGGTATCGGAATTGTTCTGACATGATCTAACTGAACAAGTTCAAACTGAATTATTAGACTACTGTATATTCAATTCCTTCATAGTGAAACAAAAATTCAATGATCCTAACTTAGGTCTACATTTGCTCACTGGATGACTAGTTGACTACGAGGCAATCTGAACGCGATAGTGGATGGTGTACACTGTACATGTACTGCCACGGGTGCCACCGTAGATAGGACGTACCGCGTACCGCGTACACGACATGCATGGCAGGTGTACCCGCATGAGTCTATAAGTCGTTCAACCCGTACCAGCTCCCTAGACCAAGATAAAACCAGGAGCACTTCTCCAGAAGCATCATTCCCTCCACCACTGTACCGGGTGCACCTTGCCCTCAGGATACGAGTATCTCTGTCACACGCAGGACTCCTCAGCGCACGCATAGTCCGCTCTACCGGTAAGTCGATGACACTGACAACAAACAATACATTTCTTAAAGCCAAAATATAATTTATTATTATTAGGCTTGGTAATACCAGAACATATGGTTTTAAAGATCAAATGTAAACAAACCAAATCATGACAACATAAACAAACCAAATCTTTAACATTAAAACATGTGTACTATAACAAGTACAGAACAAATACTATTACAAATTATAAATTTAGTTTACATGGTTGTATAAATGGTGTCGTAATATTTGAATTGATGTTTGAATACTTATAAGAGAAAAAATTATAAAAATCTATAAGTTATAACAATAAATAAATTAATAACTGTGGTAACATTACATATATAATCAGTTGTATTGCCTATGTAAATATTATTCCAGACTAAGTTATTGTTGGCTTGGTAATTGTTGGCAAAACCGTTTTCTCCAGGGTCATCCGGTGAACTTTGATGTTAAAAAAAACCATAGCTCGGTTAATTTTTAGATATTTCACTTTTATTGATCTTAAAAGAAAGGCAAAAAGAGGGTTTTCATCTCATGTTCATATTTTTTTAAAATAATATCATGCATATAACGTTCATTTGATTCAATGGGTTTTCCATGTTTTCGGCATAGCTTCGTCTTGCCCTGATCAACAGGAATATTGTTAATTTTGAATTGATTGCCTGTTTCAATTCTCTTTGGTTACGTGGGGTTTCCTGGTATACTCTTTCTTTTGTATAGCCTTTTTTTCTTCTTAGTAGCCTATACTGAAAAATCGTAAGGCGATAGATCGGAAGATCTTGGAGTCCGTGGGTGCATCACCACGAACAGAAGTCAGATAATGATGAATCAAATGGATGTCATCTGCATGATGTTATTTTCAAAACACGAAATAAAAATTCCCCCCTTTTTCTTTAGTTTAGGGCCAATAAAGGAACATTTTCAAAAACATCAAAGTTCATTGGATGACCCAGTATAGTGAAATAAAGAGTGAAAAACTCTTTACACGCACACCCACAAGTGAAGCGGATTCTGCTAAATCAATACTAAAACCAACCTTTTCTTAAAATTACAAATAAAAAACATTGGACACCAAGAACCAGCATTTCAAAATAAATCACTTTTTTATTTACTTATTCGGCCTTACTTTGAAGACTCGCGACTATTAAATTAAAGTAGATTCTTAGAGTATCATCCGAAGTTGGGGCTTAACACATTTTGGAACGTTCGTATTTAAGTATCGAGCTAAAAAATGTTTTATTTTAAATGTTTAAACCAACAAAAATAGTTATAAAAACGTTGTGGGATGTTAAATCAACGATACATACATTTTAAATACATTTTTGCTGTTTGGAATCTGTATTAACTTTGTAAGTAGTGATGATAACAAACTGTATGTCGGGTTTGCAGCATTGTTTTATTGGTTTAATAACTGAGATCTTTAGTTTTGTGTATAACAATTAAATTGTGACGTTCTATGTTGCCACGCACAAAGCTTCAGGTCCCAAAATAAGTTGTCTAGTGAAAAATAATGTATAAAGTCATATGTGAAGTTGCCTGTACGTACTTATGCAGATGGTGCAAGCCTATTAATAAATGGCGTGCCGTTAGTTAAAGTTAGTTAATGAACGTAGAGACTATAAACAATATTTTCATTCATCACCAACTTTTACTAAATTCGGCTAAGACTAATTGCATTCAATCTATATAAATAAAATAAGACTTTTGTCTGTACATTGCAAATAACCCATCAGTTTTTGGTTATTTGGTGTTCATATACTTGCATAGACCGAAACTGGTGTCAAAAATTCCTGTCTGTGTCGATCTGTCTGTCTTAACGCGTTTTAAGGCATCTTGGACCGCTTATAACTCGACATCCGCTGAAGCTATGGCGGTGAAACTTCTTTTAAGGGATAAGCCCATCACGCAGTGTGTCTTTAGCTATATTTCATATCCATACAACACCCTCAAAATAAATAGCAAGTAACTAAAGTAAAAATTTTCTTAGGCATTTTGGACCGCTTTTAAGTAAAAGTCGGCTGAAACTATGGCAATGAAACTTTGTTTGAGAGTTAAGCTAATCACTAAGTGTATATTCTATATCCATACAACGTCCACAAAATAAATGACGAGGGACCAAAGTGGGCACTGTACACGATTTTACGGCATATTGGACCGCTTACAGCTGAAAATCGGCTGAAGCTATGGTAGTGAAACTTTGTTTAATGGTTTAACCCATTACGCAGTGTGTCTTTAGCTATATTTTGTATCCATACAACGTCCACAAAATAAATGGCGAGGGACCAAAGTGGGCACTGAACACGTTTTATGGTATAACTTTAAGCCCAATTTCAAAATGAAGGAACAGGTGTAAGGATCGGTAGTTTGATGCCAGTACTCGATCAACAGCCTGCCTTTGTACAAAAAGACTTTAAAGTTATTATACTATAATATTTTATACGTGGCGAAGCACGGGTACACAGCTAGTTCCTTACTAAATAATCTTAAAAAAATATTCCTTTACAAAATATTTGAAAAGTAAAATAATCAAGGGGATAGATCATACACAATATTTGCGCTTGTCAGCTGATAATAGTCAGAGCTGAGATTTCCTTATAGAAAAGCTTTTAAAGAAATCGAGTTCTAAGTTTTTGCACTGTATAAAATGGCAAAAGCTTGTGAGCTTAATACTTTGAAAGTAATTTATTTAGCATAAATTCAATCCAGCATATCTTTTGGGATACACGGTATGTAGCAACAACTGAACAAATCGTTACAGAATCTTAATATTACAAAAGAAAATAATTAGAACTGTTTTACATTTAAATGAAGAGAGTCTATGAAAAAATAATTTAAAGTTAACGATTCATGACTGTATTTTATATTTTAAACTACCCGAAAAGTAATCAACGTAAGCTGTCCCACCACCAAACAACATAAATGTTTGTTTTCTTCTTTTTTTCCTTAAACTTATTTAGTTTTAAAGCAACTAGTCTAGAAAACAATACAATACAACATGCAAAAAAACGTTAAGAAAAGATTCTTAACGACTGATAACTCTGGCTGGGAGCATCGGACGACCAATCACAGACGTGTATCAGGCTGACCAACTATAACAGAGAACCCAAAAATGCCTATTTATGCACAGCTAATAGAGGAGAAGAAATTCTTTAGAGCTTTGACGAATGAGTCAGTTTTCTTTCTTACAAAGACTTTAAAATTACTAACAAAGACTGTAGAAAGTTTCCTACACGATGAGTCACGAAAACATTTAATAGGCCTAAGCAAATCGTTACTTTTATGAATTTTGGGCAACCCATACATTCTTATTTCATTTTTCCAAATGTAATTCGCCAACAGTGTGATATCGAACTGTGCGCCTTTTAGTTTGTGCACACAGCACTTGAAAACTAGCGATCGCCCATCACAGTAAAAGGTGAAACAAGTGGATATATACGAAAGTGTTAGTGATCTAGTATTGTCCAGATGTACTCGAGCACGAACTGAACGTTGTTTTTTATTTTTCAGAGTGGTTCTTCCCCTGTTCTTCCCACGTTCTTGCCACTAGTCCCTCAGTGGTCATGGCGCGCTCTACGTTCATCCTCCGTAAGTCGTCATACAGTATACACTACTTGCACATAAAATGTGCTGTCTTTTTATTGTTAAGGTGGAACTTGACTTCTTACTTATATATCATAGAGGCTTTTCCATCGCGTGACCTCGGTTTAAGTTTCTTCAGCTTCTTCTTTAAACTTGAAACATTGGGGTGTGGTCAAGGGCTAGCGTGTAGTTTATTCCTTATTAACGCTTCCTCATTTTACTCGTACTTATTTCTCATTCTAATTTGTGTGTTGACTAGCTAATAATTTCTGAATATGTAGCGGTATTTTTAAATACTGTTGGGTAAAGTCTTAGGTTAGATCTTAAGTTAATTCTTAAGTAGTTCCTATATTAGACATTAGTGTAGTCATCTGAAGACGAGTGGAGTTTTTAACTAACCGAAACAATAGGAGTAGTTTTTCTCCAGAAGTGGCTGGAAAAGTCCGTTTCTTCTTTTTACTAAAGTACTATAATTGGATGAATACGTTTACCGTTTAGAATTTAAAATATGTACAAGGTTACGGAAATTTGACCTTTAATATTTATTATTACTCGCATAGCTTCAAAGCCATATCAACGCACGGCAAAACTTTTTGTACTGTACGTAGTTATACTAAACATAAGGTAATGGTTAAGTAATAAGTAGTTAAGGTTATAGGTTAAGTTTAAGTAATAGTTATAATAAACTATTGTAGTACAAATACTCTGTTTTTTGAGTTGTAATACTTGTTGTTAA
This sequence comes from Matsumurasca onukii, assembly GCA_018831715.1. Lineage (NCBI taxonomy): Eukaryota > Metazoa > Arthropoda > Insecta > Hemiptera > Cicadellidae > Matsumurasca > Matsumurasca onukii. The sequence goes on from CM032064.1 coordinate 12,960,555, forward strand.
GTTTTATGCTTATCAACTAGTTTCTTTATTGTTCAATATTTAACATTGATGTTGTTTAATGCACGTTTATAGTCATACAATCTAATGAATGTATGTTTAATGCATATGAACTATTGATGGTACAGACTACAGGCACGACAAAAAAACCTTTTCTTATAATTGACCGTAGTCCACCTTGTTGGCTCAGGGCTTTTGCGAATTCCATAGTTAAGGTATGATTGGATTAAAACTAAGTAAGATGTTCTTAGAATATTTGGCTTACAATGTTGGCAAAGGTTTCTAAGCAGAAAAGTTCCTGAGGAAATAATTTTACCAAAATAATCAATAGGTTGTCCCACGAAAAATTACTGTTGTTAATGAGATCCCGAGAAATTTAGTATATTTTACTTGTTCAAGTACATTATTATTTAAATAAGTATTCATTTTTTAAAAGTTTCATATAATTTAATTATTTCAAGAGTGCTTTCGCCGGTCAAGGCATCATCAGTTAGTTGTTTACAAGACTATAACTTGTTTACTATTCTTAAAAATGAATACTTATTTAAATCCAAACAAGTTTCATCAAGAATTCAATGAAGAACATTATTTATATCCGATGGACCAAAAACAAAGATTAACCGGCTCAAATTAAAATTAATATAGCGTGACTTAGTGTAATTTTTGTTAATATTCAAGTTTTCAAAATATTGAAAACTTACACAGTTACAAAAACTCAAAGCCCCGTTTTGGGTGCCATTGTACCCGATTTGACACTTTCAAAAGCTTGGATCTCTAAAAGTTGAAATAAATTAGGATCCGCTTTAGCCTTGCAGCGACGCTCAACGCAATGGTATGCACTAATCCAAAATACGCCCACACTATTAAAGTTAAGCTTAAGTATTTACATTCGTTTTAAAGCTAAGAAGCTTTCCCATACACATATATAAGCGTTTTTTATTATTTTTTGAACTATACACGTGTCGGAAGCTCCTATAGTGTCCACAAATATTTTGTATATTAATGTAAAAAGTATTTTTTTGTGGTGAAAAACCTCCCGCTGAAAACCCTTGCAGGCGTTTGGTGTGACAGGCCGACGCCCGGGGGTCTCGTACGTGCCCAGTGTCGTGTGTCCCTTGGGCGGACGAACTTAGGCTTTCTCTGATGTGACCACTAAGGACACAATAACTCAATTTCCTATGATATTTCGCTAACCCTCTGTACCTTTGCATTGGATTGAAATGATGTTGTGTGCAGAATGCATAGTGGTGAGTGGAGTGCTGGCAGTGGTGTGTTCCTCTCCAGCGGCACTGTTCGACGACCAGTTCGACCCCTTCGACGACAGGTAAGCTAAGAGTCTTGCAACTATACTGTTAGTATGATAAGTTGAAGTTACTACTGAGAGTCCAAAAGGCACCTTCCAACCATCATGTTTATAATCATACAGGTATAGATTTTCCCTTTATGGTGCGTTTTACCCGATTACTTGACTCTAAACTTTGACCACTCTTGGAGTGTGTTTTAAGGTGAATGGTGAATGTGAGGAGTACTTTAAAGGATGTTCGTTAGTAAGCTATTACAGACAGACCAGATCTAAACCTACAGATCAGAAAAACAAACATTGACCTGGTAATTGAGGCTCTTAAATACGACCACATCAAACTTGCTTCCCTTTCAAACATCTCAGTAACAAAATATTCGTCTCGTGGTCCTCACTTTAACTACTGGGGGAAACAAACTCTGCGTGGTTTGATTATAAACAAAGTAAAGAGCCCAAATTCAAATTTAAATTTAAACAAATTTAAATGACAAAGAAATCCGTTCTGCTAACAATTAAACATGTAATTTTGGTCAGATTAATAAAGATACCTGTAAGACAACTGTTTTACACAATAATTTTAAAATAATTCATATCAATATCCAGTATTTAAGGGAAAAAGTTGACATATTTCATATTTTTTTTACAATCTGAACAACCCCATATTATTGTAATTACTGAACATGGATTAAAAAGAGGAGTTATATTGTATAAATTTTTATGAGTATCATGTAGTTTGTGACTTCTCAAGAGTAGACCACAAAAGTAGTGGTGGAGTAGCCATCTTATCTGGAGTGATCTAAGTGTAAATGTTGTAAATATGAGTAGTTTTAGTCAAGAAATGGTTTTGAGTCAGCAGGGTTGAAATCGAAGTAAATCAGGAGTTTAATTTTGTTTTATTTGGTGTATTGCCTAATGAATAAAATAGTTTTCAATATACTGTATGGTCTACTCTCGAAGCATTTATCAAAGGAAAAATGTTGTTTTGTAATAGGTGATTTAAACATAGATTGGTTTAAGCAAAATGCATACACTTATAGATTGAATGATTCAATGAACGAATTTAATCTCAAACAATTTGTAAACTCACCTACTAGAGTAACAAGCTCGACATCAACTCTCATAGATCACGTGTTATCAATATTGAGCACGAATTATTGCGGGTAGGGGTGATAGGCACTGGGTTGTCAGATCACTTTGCACAAAAAATAACTATCTTCAAAATTCACTAGCACAAATTAACTATCGTATCACTTCTCCTGGGACGTTTTATGACACTTGTTTTAAATCTCTTGAACGTTTTACTTTCAAAGGAAAATTGGAGTATGTCACAAAAAGCTACCTGCGCTGAGGAAAAACTTAAAATTTCAATATAACTTTTCACTTGCCTGCCCAATAAAAGAAAAACCCTACAGTAAAACTGTAAAGCCTTGGCTCTCAAAGGCATAATTATTTCCTCAAAAACTTAAAGAGCTCGATTTTAAAGAAAAGTTAATAAGTCACGAGAGTTCCAAATATTACTCAACGTATAAAAGAATTTACCGCAAAGTTATCAGTTTCGCTAAATCGTCCTACCTCAGTAAGCGGCTAGCATCGACTGATAACCTAGCGAGGGATGCGTGGAAAATAATAGACTCGGACAGGTCAAAGAAACAGGTTCCGGTACCTTCTGACATGCCAAGCCCCGAGACATTCAACCATTACTTTGCAAACATTGGTAAATAAAAACAGTCATTGATAACAGAACCCGTTGTACCGTCACAGACCGACGTAACCTGTCCAAACACACTCGCCTTACTTCCGACAGACTCGCGAGGTTTAGAAATAGTTATGGGTTTGAAACATTCAAACTCCAGTGCTGGCTACGATGGTTTGAGTCACAAAACCATCCGGAATTGTGCGAATTACATCTGTGAGCCTCTTGCTGATATAATAAATAGTTCTATGACGGAAGGTGTATTTCCAAATGAGCTCAAACAAACTATTGTATGCCCAATATTTAAAACAGTGATTCCCGCCTACCGGAAAATGGAGGCCGGTCGCAAATATTTCAACCATTTCCAAAGTGTACGAGCATGTTTTCGTGCAGAGACTTTTAAACTTTGTATTTCAAAATAACCTTTGTGTGAGGGAACAATTCGGGTTTATACAAGGAAAATGTACTTCTGATGCCATGGTTGACTTTGTAACAAAGGCAGTTAACGCGTTAGACAATAAAAATAAAACCGTAGGAGTGTTTTTAGATTTTCAAAAGGCCTTTGATTGCTTGGACCACAGCATTCTCTTTGAAAGGCTATATAACCTTGGTATTCGAGGCCTATCTCTTGATTGGATAAAGTCATATCTACAATTCAGGATTCAACGAGTCAAAAGCAAACATAACAATATACAATCTGGTAATATAGAAGTTAATTTCGGAATTCCTCAAGGCTCAATTCTTGGCCCAATTTTATACATTCTGTATACAAACAGTATAACTAAAACAATCAAAAACTTAAATATTACTACTACTTAAATATTATTATTTAAATATGTATGCTGATGACGTGGCTCTCATTTTCGAAAATAGTACGATACACGGTTTAGAAATTGATAGTTTTTTGAAATTAACCAGTCTTTACCAATACTTCAACAGTAACAACCTACATGTGAATCCTAATAAATCAAATTGCATTCAGTTTTCAAAATCAAATCACAGCGAACAAAGCCCCGTTATATGTATGAATGATTTTGAGATTCCTTTAGAAACCGAAATCAAGTATTTGGGTGTAATATTCGACGAATCATTCTCATGGACTCCACATGTAACTACGCTATGCTCAAAACTTTCTTCCCAATTATTTTTGCTAAGTAGATTTGCTAAATATCAAAATTTGTTCTTAATGCGGTTAATTTACTCTTCTCTAATAGAATCACGTTTAAGATATGGAATCGTTCTTTGGGGCTCGACATCCCAAACACTTTTGCGCGTTTTCCGTTTACAAAAAGAGCTATCCGTATAATTTCAGGAACATACAGAAGAGCGCATTGTAGAAACTTATTCAAATCATTGGTTTTTTTAACACTAGCATCAATATATATTTTGGAAATTGTTGCTATACAAATTTAAATCAGAAACTGTTCTCACTGGTGTAGAGACGCATAACCGGCACCGGTTTGGCCACAGACAACACCCTCATCGTTTAGAACTGGCATCTAAATTACCTCAGAACATTGGGCCTAAATTGTTTAATAAATTGCCACTGCATATAAAAATGAAAATTCTAAATCAAAATTTAAATCATTGTTAACAAAATTTCTTCTAGGACAAGCTTGTTACTCTGTAGCTGAGTGTTTAAACCAATGTTAAACTATTAAATCATACTATGTAGATAGCTGTACAATTTGAATTGTTTTACTAGTAGTTTAAGTTTTTTGTAAAGATCTAGATTATTTTATTGACTTTTGTAATGCAATGTAAAATTGTCTTCTACAATAAAGAAATTTGAATTTGAACCACGCGCATGCAAAGCAGTCTTTTTGGTTGGAAGAGACGCGAACCTTGAAAAGACGAGGAAATCAGGATAACCGAAAAACGGCCGTATAGTAATGGAGTAGTAAAGGAGACTTTGTCTCAGTAGCTGAACGTTTCTGTTCGATTAGTATTATCATAATGTGCAACAATATTTTATAGGAGTTCCAAAATATTAAACAGTACTTTAGGGTGCGTGTAGGAGGGCATGTCTGTTTGTGCTTTACATGATACTTGTTCAACTTAAACACGTTGCTTTCAGTTATATTTTTTTCTTATTATTATTTCTGTACAGCTTCTACGAGCCAGGACCGCCGTATTTGGGAGACGTGGCTAAGAACATCCCCCGAGTCGGCAGACGCAACGACTTCTTCCTGAAAGCAGCCAAGTCCGTTCCTCGCATCGGACGCCGGAGCTACGCGGATAGTGACCCCAAGGTAACCGCTCGTACTCCCTGCTTCCGTTCTCCCTATCCCTTGCTCCCTACCCCTTGCTCTCTGCTTTATGTTCCTAGTTCCTTTTCCTGTTCTCTACTCCCTACCCCCTGTTTCCCTACCTCTGCTTACTGTTCCCTACTCCCTCCCCTTGTTCTCTGATATCTGTTCCCTACTCCTTGGCTATGTATAAATTATATGGTTTTGAGCGAACTATCGTTTTTTTGTAGAAGACGGAATTTGAAAAAAATAGTGTTTTTATGGTACATCACTTGTATTGTGATCTTAGTCTCAAGTTATATTTTATGATTAACCATAAGCCGCGCAGCAAGTAGATAAATGTGAGAACTTGCTTTGCTCAGCTAACAAATAGTTAAGCTACAACTTTTTTGCAGGGCTTCTCAAACGTGGCAACTTGTTTCTTAAAGGCTTGAGGTATAAGAAGGGTAAAACATCATACAACCACAGTGGCTAAATGTACCATTTTCTGTCTGTCTGTCTGTCTGTGTAGGGGTTCACTAAATAACTTGTCCGAAGACTCATTTGATTAAGTTCAAACTCAGTCTACTTTTAAGACAAGCTAGTTCTTCTGAAATGGTACATTTGGTATCCATGGTTGTATGATGTTTTGGACTTCTTATGACCTAAAGGGACATATCCCCAAGGGATTTAAAATATTTTACTAAAGCCCTGTGTACAATCGTAAAAACACCCCACCATTAAGCAGTTATGTTTTTGCGTTGAGTTAAAGCTTCAGAAAAGGTCTTTCTTGTAACAACTTCTGTAGGCTAATTGACATTTAAGTTTGTTTCGTAACATCTCAAATCCAACTACTTCCGTCAAGGACATAATCCTCTGGTCTTTAGCGGTTTGGGTATAAGGCTTCCAAAAGCCTCTCTAAGACAATTTACAAGATTTTGAAAGCCATTTTATGAATAAATAGTAATCTATTACCGGCCGGGACTGCTAGGATACACCATTTTTAATTTAGTACTGGTGTGTTGTGTAACGAGCCGGTCTCTAACTTGAAGTTCTGTTATACTAACAACCGACTCTATGTTGTGACAGGTTGGCCGGCGCAATGATTTCTTTTTGAAGGCAGCCAAGAGTGTCCCGAGGATCGGGAGGAGGAATGATTTTTTCCTGAAAGCTGCCAAGTCGGTGCCCAGGATCGGCCGTAGGGACGAGCTCTCTTCCCTGACTGTCGAGAAACGCTCGGCTCTTACCAACTCAGTAAGTATACCATCAGGTATCAAAAACATGGACATTGCTACTCACTAGCCAGTGGCTACAGAGTTATTGGTGTAACAATAGAGCAAGGTAGAAACTAGAGCAAAGGTCTTTGTGTTACTACTCAAACCAGAGCTAAATAGTTAAAACTTGAACACTTTGACGGATTTTAAAAATGTATACCCCTTCTGGTCATGACCCCCTCCACCCACTAGAGTCCCATGACCCATTATAAAACTTCCAAAATGGCCCTTATGGGATATAATGTATATACAATCAAATTTGTTTTATACAGGATTTGTGCAACCATACAGCAAAAAGTAATATACTATTAATACTGTTTTGTAACAATAAGCAAAAGAAATAATACATTGTTGCAAACGCAATTGTTATTTACAAACTCATAAGTATTATTCATAAGTTGAAACTTTACACAGAGATGTCTGTTACACAGATTGAAGGAGGCGAGATGTCTGCGTGGCCTTGGTTCCGGAATCCCGATCTCATCCCCAGGGCCTTCAAGAGAAGTCAACCCTTTGACGGTAAGGAGGTATACACTCTACATAGTACACCATCAACAATCAAAGTTAACACTCAAGGCTTATCCGATACCATATTTAATACGACTTCAGCCGAAATGTGATACAATATCGTTATCAATATTGATTTGGATGATATTGCCATATCAATAACCGTACCAACCTCAATAGTTTTTGTTCGGCTACAATATTTAAACAGTAATATGTTATATTTTAAGAACATATAAGTTATTATTTTTGGGAATAACCATGTGAGGCTAAGATTTGAATTATAAAAAGGTTATACTCGTAAAAGAGTAACGAAACGTAAGGTTAGTACAACAACATCAATAATATTTCCATCGTACCAAGACCGATTGACTGGGACCCGTGGCGTGATCCTGTAATCCAGCTTCATGGAGGTCAGGTTTTGAGGATGATATAGGTCTAAAGCGGCTCAGATAGTCTCAGTGATCATCTGATAATACCCGAATCAACTCCCACCATCGTTTAGACATATCAGACCATCACCTGCGTGGTTCGGAAGTCACGTTAAGCCGTTGGACCTTGTATTTCCATTGGTCATTGAGCTATTAATTAATGACCCATTCTAAGGAAGATTCGACCTTAGTTTGTAACAAGACTACACCTCATAACTCATTACTACCACTCATCACACTCATCCTTCACCACATATTCGCCTGAAAATACCCCCATGAGAGTGGTCGGCATCTCAAATAGTGATTTAGTGATTCCTAGGTAAGCGGCAAACGCGACGAAAACAAGACAGGAACATCGTGATTGGCTGAAATATTTCAAGAGCCAATCAGAACGCCAATCAATCTTCTTTTTCTTTGTATCTTCGGCTGCGTTGGCTTCTGTAATCTGTTGATGCACACTTAGGACTCGGCCTTGAGATGTGAAAGTACTTTTGCTTTGGGACACCGACCTCTCTTAGAGGGTATTTTTAGGTGAATATGGAATGATGGTGAGTGTGATGAGGGTTTTGATGGATGATGAGGTGTAGTCTTGTTACAAACTAGGACCGACTGTTCCCCAGATTGGGTCGTTAATTAATAGCCTAACGTCCAAAGCTAACGACCAACGGCTTAGCGTGACTTCCGAGCCGCGAGGAGTGGCCATCGTGAAAAGTCACTGCGAGGCACGCACTATACCAAAGTGCTATGGCCAACCCCAAAGTACATACTTCTGACGTTTACAAACAGTTCTGAAAACAGCTGAGAACAGACTTGCAATACAGAAATGTTCTACAAGTCTACTGAAACCTCTACTTACTTGCAACGAAGGTTTCCTAAATTTTACTCACTTTAGCGGTTTTAGTTTAACTAATCTTGACGATGAAACCTTGTTCAAAACAGACTGTCCAGGGCCCTTGCAGGATTTGTGTTTAGGGTGGGCTGATTCAGGCGGATTGGGTAAGTCTAGCCGGAGGGTGTACAGAGTAGGGAATACTTTCAGTGCACGCGGCCGGTCGACGGAGAAATGTTGGATCTAAAAAGGGTTCAAAAGTAGATTTTAAAGAACTGAGGTTAACCTGTATTTTGATCTCTTATTGTACTCGTAGTGTCGTTTAGTAGAATAACCAATGACTCATTTTAAAGTATGTTAAACTGTCTATAATTAATTTTCTTTGGAACCCTCATCCGTTTTGTTGTTAATGTTATCAGGATTGACTGAAATTGCATTTAGAAGAGCTTGACATACAATTTCGTCTAAAGTGTTACGATATTTCATCTCCCATTACAATCCATAGTTGTCTTTAATTTACTGTCAACAATCCTTGACAAAGGCTGTGGCGGATTGGTATCGCGCGCGTCTCCGGAGCTCATCACTCTGGTGGCGCGGGTTCGATCCCCGCAGTCACCACTTACAATTTGTAATGTAACGGTGACGCTAGGTAAAGGTCGAGGTTGAGTGGTAGAGAGGACTTTGTAGTCCTAACTTCGCCTCGTTAAACAAGACGAACTTTACCTTTTTTTATCTATGGACAAAGTTTTCGTTCAATATTATTAATTTTTCTTTTTCTCCTAAATTGCGCGATGGAAGGGGGAGGATACGGTCGATTTTATGTCCCCTGGACTCCCCTCCCTCGGTTACCTTTCTGATGACCACAGATTGTTTTACTGTACCAAGGTTACGAGTATATGTGTGTTGTTGCGTGTTACAGGGTGGAAGCGGTTGCCTTGAGCCCGGACCACGTCATCGTCTACGGAGCCGACATCCACAAGGAGGTAGAAGAGCCTAGGCTTCAGGCTGAGGTCTAGAGAACACGAGCTCGGCCTAGCCTGCGATTAGATTTTTTGTTATATTTTTCAGTTTTGTGTAGTTGGTACAGGTTTTAATGGATCAATATTAAACTCTGTATTACAAAAAAATGTCGTTTCCATACCTCAATGTTGCCTTTTTAAATTCCGTCTGATCAAGGTAATATGTGTTAAATTGTAGCGCGCGGAAGCGTGTTTCTCAAACTCCATGAGCACGAGGAACTGAGCTTCCAACAGAAATATCGAGGCTTGTGGCAACCTATGATTAAGTTTTAACAAATAGATATGAGGCTTAAAACCTATTTAAAGATATCTTTCAGAAATGACAAGATCATAGTTATAAAATTGGTTTAGGTTACGAAAAACAAATATTAAAATTTTATAATTTTTAATTGTAGTTGCAAATATTGCACAAATAAAATGTTAAGTAGCATGAAGCTTTTCAAACACAAAGTGCTTATGTGTCTCAGATGTGTCTCTAAAAATAAACACTGTGTTTGAAAGACATCAGGCTTCCCAAACCATTGTAGTTTATCTTTGTGGAATTTTTATGAACATATGTTTTTCTTTTGTTGTAAAATATTTGTTTATTTTTGTCTCCCCTCTTAGAGTAAATAAAGTTAATATTAAACTATGTATGTAGTTCAGAACGTTTATTCACTTTTTTATTTACTCTAAGAGTGAAGAAAAAAACAAATCTTTTACAACAAAAGAAAACATATGTTGACGCTCAATCAAACTATTGGATTGAGGTGATACGTTCAAGTAGATGAAAACTGCTCATCTTAAAGTGTCATCTTATTCAACACAAAATGTGAGTTGATGTTTTAACTTTCGATCTTCTTGGAATGCGAACCGCAATAAAGGAGGATCCACACTGTTCTGCAGCCGAACTTGTCTATGAATTAATCTCTCTCTCTCTCTTCCCGGAGAAATATTTAACAGCCACAACAACTTATCTTTAACGGAACCAGATTTTCTTAGGAACTTACAAGGTATTATTAGAAACTTGAAACCAGTACCTACATAAATATAAAATATATGTTCCCACCCATAAACACTCTGTTTGGAAAAAGAATTCCAGAGTACGAAGTTCCGACCCTGTACAACACTTTACCAACGGAAATAGAAAACACACGCAGTCCTTCCGTATTTAAGAGAACACTTTTAAAGTGGCTTATAGAGAAGGAAACAGTTACCTAAATTTTAAATTCAATACCGAAATAAAATTGAATACCTCAAGATAGGATAATCCAAACGGAAACAAGCTGGGAATTTTCACACCTCCCTTTCACACCATTTTTCACCCATCACCCACCATATTACCCTTCCTTCTCCGTTCTCACCATATTTTAAAGCACAACCACAGACAGTAACACGCACCACAAGGAATACACCGAAACTGGTCACAATATCTACACAACATCCTCCTCCACAAGACAGGTAGAGCAGGTTTATACAAACCCAAGCCAGGGGACAATAGAGTGACTGTCAGGAATCTGCCCTTTTTCGTAATCAGAATGTGTTATCAGTCAGGCGAGATACAGGTCAGGTCAGGTGTGTTGTCAGTTGGGCATAGTCTAGCTGATAACGTCAACGTAATTCCATCCGTCCTTATCAAGTATATTGAAAATATGTATATTATTGTTTGTAAGTAGTAATTATTTTATTTATTCAGATTAACCAGAAAGATTAAGTAATAAAAAGAGCAAATTTTAAATGCAAATCTAAATATATATATAATTAAACCATAATTATTCATAATCATTTAACATAAAAATTACGGATGCCACGGTAGGAGATTTTTTGTAATTATAAACATAAGTACAAATGATGTTAATAGTTAAAACCGGCCTGTCAATCAAGTTCTTCTTGGACAGGTCATGCTAATAATACTGTGAAAATAAATAAATAAATAAACATCGCACCCGGATCAAGAAAAACTTTCCACTCCAAAGTGCACGACTGTGCGTTTATCCATATAAATTTGCATACATCACTATTTGAGATGCTTACCTCTCATGAGGGTATTTTAAGGTAAATATGTGGAGGATTAGGTGTTAGAGTGGTAGTAATGAGTTATGAGGTGTAGTCTTGTTACAAACTATTTAGTGGTAAGAAGAAAGAAAGGATACGAAAATGGACAACCTTTGCTTGAAAATGCTTAGTGTGAAAACACATCTAGGATCTACGGGCAATAAGGTATTATAGTACTTAAAGGGTCTAAACTGGGATGAATAAATTATCCAAATTATAAGCAAGTAAAGGACAAATTAGCTGAAAAAGTAGCACTACTATTTGACGAACAACATTAAAACTATAATTAGTTTGAAATCTTTTGGAAGCAAACCACTAAAGATATTTTAGTACATTTATATAGAAATAGACAAACTGAAAGAAGCATCCTTTATACATTTATTTAAACCATATGGTTTGAGATTATCCCATCTTCCTGGTGGTACAAGCATCACAAAATTCGAAATTGCCTACAAAAACAACGCTTTGTATACAAACAAAGTACAAAATTAAAAGATAGTAAATATTTACAGCTAGTTGATTTTTAACAGTGTACAAAGGCTAAAACTATATTTTTTCCTTGCAGCATTATAATTGTTAATAAATCGAAAATTGGATTATTAACATCTACATTGGTGCTATTCAACAAATTGCCTGCACTTGCTTTTTGTTCAATATATTGAAAATGCCTCCTTGCAGTTCATTTGGTCTCCATCATCTACTTCAAGAATACTCATAGGCTTTCATACTTGTGTAGGAGTGTGGCTGGTTTTGGAGGTGCTCAGCAAAAAGATGATTTCATCGATGTGAGTTGTAGATCTCAAGGCTAATATGCTCCACAGGGGCCTAGATTTAAAGACCTTCCTGTTTGTCAACTAACAGCTGGGACAGTCATGCATTGAATTTTGTAGATCCCGGATTGTCGTATTTATTCTGATTGTCTGTGTGGGCCTATTAACCATACTGTTAATATTTGGGAAGGCATTATTCTTTGTTTGTAGCTTAGTTTTAAGTTGATGAACTGAAATGTTTCCTGGCTGGCTTAATAATAATTTGTTGTTCAGGGGACACGTAAATCTGGTTTTCATCCCTTTATATTCCTGTTGGTTGGTTTGTTTAGACTATTTGGGTTTATTCTTAACATGTTGTTATTAGCTTGTCATATATCCATTTTTAATAACAATCGTAAATGGTTCTTTTACATTAAAAATCTTTGTCCATTGGAATGTTGATCAGTCTGTTTAACAGAAATTGAAACCAGCCATTTTTATTTAAAGGGTGATTTGAATTACTTGAATAACTAACTCAGTATTGTTCCCTTTCTGTGATTTTAAACGCATGCTTGTTATCTTTCCGAAATAGTTATATTAATACTGTAGTTCAGAACGTTTATTCGCATTTACTCTAAGAGTGAAAAAAAACAAATCTTTTACAACAAAAGAAAATATATTGACAACTCAATCAACTATTGGATTGGTGATACATTATGGGGCAAGTGAAATGAAAACTGCTCATCTAAAGTGTCATCTTATTCAACACAAAATGTGAGTTGATGTTTTAACTTTCGATCTTCTTGGAATGCGACCGCAATAAGGAGGATACACTGTTCTGCAGATGCTGCCGGACTCTTCCGCCAGGAAATTTCCACACACCACACATCATTAAACGGACACTTCCAGATTTTCTTGTAATTAAGTATGCCTAGTTTGACAGGGGTTACCGGTTGTTGACGGACATTTCCACACCCCACTCTAACGCGAGGGGCAGGCACTAAGGATGGACCTGTTCAACAAAAAAGATTAGAAAATACAGCTCAGCTTTCTTTAACTATAAGTATTTTAACTACCGTATAGTAGATGGCGAACATTCATCCCACTGAGGTGACACGGGTCAAAATGTATCAAACATACATGAGATGGTGATGCCCCGATTTTGTACAACTTGCTTAAAGCAGACCCGACTTTTTTTTTATTACAAGGCCTTTTTTTGTAATATTATGTTTAAGAGTAAATAGTTTTGTGAAAGATTACATCAACTGTATTAAATACTAACCTATTACATTGATTGTAAAAGGTTTATAAACAATCTTAACAAAATTAGTTGATTAAAATTCATTTAAAATCTCGTTTCAATCAAAGGAAATATTAACTTTTAAATTTGATGAGGGTTAATCACGGCTTACTAATCAAAACTTTATATATATATAAAAAACTGAAGAAACACAGAAAAATATATGTAGTTATGTATAACTTTTGGCTTTTTTAACATGTTTGTAGGTTTTGGTCTGATAAATTTGTCTTATAATCTGATACCAAATACAAAATAAACTCAGCCACTAAACACTTTGCTGCCCTAAAATATTACGGTATCGTTTTGAATTTACTTCTACTTTATCTGTGCAAGAAAGTTGAGGTAATTTCGAAACATTGACATAATTTAGTTAATCCTCGGATTGGGTAGCGGGTGAAACTGTACGTAAAGGATCCCTATGTGAGGAAGTGTCCGTGTGCGAAGATGGAGGATGCCCTGTTCTGCAAAGCCAGACTTGTTATAGTTATCTCCCTCTCTCTTCCCGGAGAAATATTGACAACCACAACAACTTATCTTTAACGGAATCCAGATTTTCTTAGGAACTAAGTATTATTAGAAACTTGAAACCAGTACCTACATAAATAAAATATGTTCCCACCCATAAACACTCTGTTTGGAAAAAGAATTCAGAGTGGTTCGACCCTGTACAACACTTTCCAACGAATAGAAAACACACGCAGTCCTTCACGTATTTAAGAACACTTTTAAAAGTGGCTTATAGAGAGAAACAGTTACCTAATTTTAAATTCAATACCGAAATAAGATTGAATACCTCAAGATGGGATAATCAAACAGAACAAGCTGGGAATTTTCACACACTCCCTTTCACACCATTTTCACCTCCCAACCTACTAGCTTCCTTCTCCGTTCTCACCAAAATATTTTAAAGCACAACCACAGACAGTAACACGCACCACAAGGAATACACCGAAACTGGTCACAATATCTACACAACACTCCTCCTCCACAAGACAGGTAGAGCAGGTTTATACAAACCCAAGCCAAGGGACAATAGAGTGACTCATGTCAGGAATCTGCCCTTTTTTCGTAATCAGAATGTGTTATCAGTCAGGCGAGATACCAGGTCAGGTCAGGTGTGTTGTCAGTTGGGCATAGTCTAGCTGATAACGTCAACGTAATTCCATCCGTCCTTACTCAAGTATATTGAAAATATGTATATTATTGTTTGTAAGTAGTAATTATTTTATTTATTCAGATTAACCAATAGAAAATTAAGTAATAAAAAAGAAACAAATTTTAAATGTCTAAATCTAAATATATATATAATTAAACCATAATTATTCATATATCATATTAACATAAAACCCACATATGCCACGGTAGGAGATTTTTTGTAATTATAAACATAAGTACAAATGATGTTAATAGTTAAGTAATGTCGTCAAGTTCTTCTTGTGACACGTCAATGCCTCTAATACTGTGAAAATAAATAAATAAATAAACATCACACCACGGATCAAGAAAAACTTTCCTACCTCAAGAAATGCACGACTGTGCGTTTTATCCCCATATACAAATTTGCATACATCACTATTTGAGATGCGGTACTCTCATGAGGGTATTTTAAGGTAAATATGCCGGAGGAGGATGAGTGTTATGAGTGGTAGTAATGAGTTGACTACAGCTGCTATGAAAATTCGATTCTATTTTGTGTCTAGTAATTTAATGGCTGATGTTAGCTGTGTTTAAAGAATAAAATGATTTTGATTATGAGGGGTGTAGTCTTATTTCAAACTATTTAGTGGTAAGAAGAAGAAAGGATACACTTGAAAATGGACAACCTTTGCCCGAAATGCTTAGTGTGAAAACACATCTAGGATCTACGGGCAATAAGGTATTTATAGTACTTAAAGAGGTCCTAAACTGGGATGAATAAATTATCCAAATTATAAGCAAGTAAAGGACAAATTAGCTGACAAAGTAGCACTATTTGACGAACAACATTAAAAACTATAGAGTAGTTTGAAAGAAATCTTTTTTGGAAGCAAACCACTAAAGATATTTTTAGTACATTATATAAAATACAAAACCAAAAGTTTCGTCTACGCTGTGGTAGACATCATCAGTTGTGTAGACAAAGAAGAGTGAAAATTATAAAATAGTTTTAAAATTTAGGATAATAACACAAAACATTCGTAAAAGAGCTAGCCTAAAAGTAAACAGCACAAGCTGACCAGTCACCCATCATCAAGTAACCTTTTTCTTTAGACTTTTTAATTTTATAACAAATAGCCTAGAAAACAATACATACGCAATTACACAACAATAGAAAAAAGAAACAAGTCCACGGCCAGTGACAGTTGCACACTGACTGACTGCGACCAGACGGAGAATTTGAGTACTTTATCCCAAGAGGGATAACTAAATACCCTGAACCAGATATCACCTATTCAGAGTGGATCTATGGCAGATTGGTATCGCGTGCGAGTCAGATCTCATCTCTCTACTTGCGCGGGTTCGATCCCCGCAGTCTCCTCTGTCAATTTTGCTTATGTGACTAAGTGGTAAATCTAGGTAAAGGTTAATATTTGCTTGTTACTACTGTAGGTTGTAGGTAGTAAACCCATTGATTACAGGTAATCTAAAATATCTTGGTGTTCAAAAATTCCCCCATCACCACTTAACTTTGAACGGCTGAACATTTCTAAACTTGCTTTGGTATTGGTAACCAAGTACTTTTAGCGTGGTTTTGCCCACGCCTCAAAATGAGGGGTTTGGGGGTAAGTCGAAAATGTCTTGTAGAAACCCTATTATTATTTTACCTTATTCGAAAGGTCCTAAAAATACAAAATAACGATACACTCGAAAAAATTCCGACGCCTCATTACCGGATGGCGTTCAAAACGAATATCCTCACAAGTGTATATGTCAGTACCGCGACCCGCTTTGCAGAACACAAGAACGTTTCAAAAATACATCAGATCAGACAAAAATCCCACCACAGAAGCGAATAATCCTTTTTAATCTTTACTACAAATACCTCTTTCCTTTTTAAACTAACTTTTAAAAACTTTTTCTTTCCACAGGTTGGCTAGCTGCCTTATCAATGTGTCCTCGTCGCTTTTGAACTTTACGATGTTTAGTTCGCGTACTTCAACCGGTAATGTATTGAAGATCTTCACATCAGAGTAGGGGTAAAGCCTTTTGCGTGAAAGTGAGTCGACACTCAGGAGGTCTATGTTCTTTTCAGACCGTTACTGTGGCTATTGTAGTTCATACCTCATCTCAAAGTTGTTTAAATTATCCTATGAGTAAGCAAAGGGCGTTGTAAACGTACTGGCTCACTACAGTCAAAATTCCCACTTTGCTAAACAGGGGCCTACAAATTGGTCAGAGTGGCCGGAATGTGAGACAACTCCTAACATTGCTTTGCAATAACACATCATGTACAACAGGGAATCACCCCATATTACAAGTCACAGTGTGACTATGGAAAAAGTGTAATTACACGGTCTTCAGATACGACTTTGGCAGCGTGAATTTGGTTGTGGGAGGTAAGATCACGTGATATTTTCACACATACCTGGGATATATGTTGCAGGGACAGCTTTAACTTAGCGTCGATCAGGCCGACATGCAGCCTGATTCACTTTCTCCTGCTCTTCAGTGAACACAGGAATTGGAGTCTTCTGTGAATTCATCTTCCAGCTGATTACAGGTGAACCACTCTTTGGCCTGGGAGGGAATCACTTCGGCCCGCAACGCCACTCCAAGTCCTGTCCTCTGGTAAGCAAAGGATTGGTATCATCTACAAAAGTAGAGTTCTGCCATTTAGATCCAGGTCTGACCATTAAGGTAAAGAAGTAGTGGGCCGAGAACGGAGCCTGAACATAACGCCATGTGCCCTGATGCTGGAAGAAGCGTTTATGTTCTTTATACTGTTGAAAGAACTGCGATACCCTTAAGCACCGCACCTCCACGCCCTATTCTTTGTTTTTGTAGAAGAATCCCCGCGGGACGCACCACGTCAAAGCTTTACTAATCCTGAAGACTTAGCATGACGGACTCTTTGACAGAAGCATTTTACCGATCTACGACAAGGCTACACAGCGCTTAGGTATGAGCGAACTTTACAAAACTTTGTTCATCGGTTAATATTTGTTGCCTTCAAAGGTAATGAAGGAATGTTGTCGTTATTGAGCGTCACCCCTATATTCATGGCACCTTAACGTCTTAATTTAGGGGATTCCGATTTTTTATTTTTGATACAAAGCATTCACGCTACTCTTATTATACTCAATTTTACTTGAGAATGTTGCTCTTGAGAAATGCTCTTACAAGGCAGGCAGCGCGCCGTGCGGCTCGAGTGGCGAACCACACACGATTTAGAGATCCGATTTTCACCCACAGTAAACAATAAAAAACATAATAAAAATACATACATCATCGACTTGCGCTTTGGATAGCATATCAACAGCTTTACAACATGCATTACTTGTGGTATTGATGTCTCTTTAGTGAAATAATAATCCTAACATGTTTTTTAGAAATACTCAAATTGGTTCGCGGTAGTCTGTTTGCGTATGTGTGTAAATGGTACGTCTCTTGACGGCAACGTGCAGTTACGGATTTGGGCAAAGTCACAATGAGTACATAGTAAGGCTTCTCCCTAGTGTGTTTTCTCACACTTTTCTCAGTGTTTTGTCTCCTACGTCGTCTTATTTTGCCCCTCTGGCTCGGGCGTGAGCTAAGAGGGGCTAAAACTCATACAATAGCAATCAGGGGTGGCCTGAGCGCCACCTGATCACATACACAGCTGATTAGACTAGGCGGGGTGAGATTCCAGATCCCGAGACGTCTTGTACTTTTTTGTTTACTCAAAAACTATGGAAAACGTACGTAATAATATTTAAACCTCAGTTACAGGCTCAAATGGAATTTTTACTTCTCAGGTTACGGATCCAGACCAAAGACAATACATGTATTGTCTTTGTCCAGACATCTACACTATTGTTTTTTATTGTGTTTTGAAAAATATAGTGACAGCGTCCATTTATTTTCTTAAAAAATGAAAAATGTTTTGAGCTGCCATTTTGTACAGAAACGTCGAAAAGTTTTGTTAATGGTACCAATGAGTTTGTGTTTTCATACCCTTCTAAATAAAGTGTCACTATGTGGGGGTTCATATTTAAAATATTTATGGCCCCTCCCCCGTTTTTGGGAGGGTGGGTAACGAAAAGTACGTCAAAAGAAACTTCAAGACCCTATAAAAACGTTCCCCAAAGGGGTTTTCAAAGTTTTTCCTCTTGGTGGGGTGGACATATAAAACTCACCCTGTACATTTCTTTTATTATACTTTACCCAAACCGATGAAACAGTATGTCAGAGATTCTAAATAATTCCAAATGAAAAATTATTGTTTATTACATTAAAATATTGCACACATGACTGTGGTGATTATATTTTCACGGAAATGCTTGCCACAGGAAATGCACCTTGATTTGTATTGGGCTGGTTCAAGTACTTCTACATAGCGTTCCGTCCACACCAAGTGCAAGTCAGGTCTCACGTGCTGGTGACAATCATGCTGCAGCACGTAAGGGAACAAAGCTTATCACATCAAAATACAGTAGTTGTATTTTACTTTCTTTACAGACAATTTACATTATAGTGCTACACACGAACTAACCCCTTCTTTATTCTATGTTATACTAGCTGAGAGTACCCGCGCTTCGCCTCGGGGCTTTATTAACATAGCTGTGTGTATAAATTAAGAACATTAAACATTTAAAGTAAACAAAAAAATAGTTTCCTGTATATCCTTAGAAAAACTATTTAGTTTGTCTGTCAGTTCACCATCTTCTCCTTATAAGTGTTGGCTACATAGTGGGAGTCATAGTTACTTCTTCCGTTCCGACCATTTTTAGAGCCCGTTTTGGTTTTTTGCAATTTATTTTGAGGATGTTATATGGACTTCAAATGTAGCTAAAGACACACTGCGTGATTAGCTTAACCCTCAAACAAAGTTTCATTGCCATAGTTTCAGCCGATTTTGACTTATAAGCGGTCCAAAATGCCTAAAAACATTTTCAGAGTCCACTTTGGTCCACTATCACATATTTATTTTGCAATTTATTTTGTGGATGTTGTATTGATACAAAACTTAGGTAAAGACACACTGTGTAATAAGCTAAAATCTTTAACGCAGTTTCACCGCTATAGCTTCAGCCGACTTTGGGTTATAAGCAGTCCAATATGCCTTAAAAACGTTACAGACAGACAGGAATATTTTTGATGCCAGTTACGGTCTTTGCAAAGTATATAAACACCAGATAATCAAAAACCGATGGATTCACCCCAAGTCATAATTTATTAGAAACTCTGTATAGTCGTTAAGACTTTTAACTGCATGTGAAATGACTGGGCTCATTATTAAACATAGATTGTCTAAAAGTAAACTGTTATTTGCTACCCTAAAATAGTGGCGAAGAGTGTCATCAGACAGCCACTTCTTCTTGAGAAGTTCCTCACACAACAATACTAGGGGAGAGTTCATGTCAGTCTGGCACTCTGATGATACAGTATAATTGAGAACAGTTGGACCATCAAAGTACTTGCATTTACTCCTTTTTCAATTGTGGTTTCACAAAGAGTATCACCATTGAAGGATAAGTCTGTTGATAAGTCTAAAGTTTTACCTCAGGTGTTTTCTTAGTTGAAAATTAAAGTCATCAATACTATATTTAAGACAATTTGTCCTAATGTATTCAACCATAGCTGATTTTGATCTAATTGATGTGCCATTGGGAGAATTAAATTCAACATCTATTTCCCCTTACTGAGTCCTGATTTTCTAGGGACCTCAATTCTTTCCCATCCTTTTGGTAATGGCATGTCGATAGCTGTTGAAGTACAGTTCGTCAAGTTTAGCATGGCCGGTGAGATGGGCTATAGAGCCATAAGCGGCCAGCAGGAAATCTCAAGGCCACCGGCCATGCTATACCTAACGAACTGTAATAGCTTCTCAATTCACCATCACTTCAACACCGCAAACAGTTTATTGTATCAATACAGGATTTTTAAAATGTTCTGTAACTTGAAATGTGTAGGTCGGTAACGAAGATTTTCAAACAACTAGGAGTCGGTAACAAAGATTAAACAGACTGTCTACAACATAGCTCTAGTTAGTTGGGGAATTGACCACTATGATCACTAATGCTTACAGAATCTTCCGAAACATTACACAGAAGAACAGAGTAAAGACTAAAGCTTGCACTGCTGTGCCGAACAGCTGGGCTGTCTTCTGCCAAACAATATTCGTGTTTGTACTCAATATTAGTGCAGAAACTTGAAAAGTCCTTTATAACTCAATGTTAAAACTGGTGAACAAAATATATTATGGAGAAAAATATGTAAGCAATAGCTTTAAAATGTATAACTGTAATATGTTTACCACACTTACAGTAATTTCATAATGTACATGCACTATTACCACTAAAATTCAAATGATAACACAGAGCAAAATTTGGATGCCTAACACAACTTGTTCACTTGTTGCTACACTCAACATTCTCAAGTAAAATTGAGTATAATAAGAGTAGCGTGAATGCTTTCTTTGTATCTAAAAATAAAAAATCGGAAATCCCCCTAAATTAAGACGTTAAGGTGCCAATGACGTCGTAAGGGTGACGCTCAATAACGACACATTCCGATTTTGACACATTGATAAGGCAGCTTAGCCAACCTGTGGAAAGAAAAGTGTTTAAAAGTTAATTTAAAAGGGAAAGAGGTATTTGTAGTAAAGATTGAAAGGGATTATTCGCTTCGTGGTGGGATTTTTGTCTGATCTGATGTATTTTTGAAATTGCGTTCTTGTGTTCTCTGCCAGCGGGTCGCGTGTACTGACATATACACTTGTGAGGATATTCGTCGGCCTCACACGTCACTTGTGAGCTTATCCACCCTTTCGAGCATATGCTCAGAACGCCAAACCTATTCCACGCGATTTAGAAGACTCGTAGGTTTCAGAAATTATGTTATTTTTATCTTTTTCAAATATTCTCACAAGTGACATTTTCAGGTATCATCATTGGTTCCCGATTTGCCCACCAGAGCCGTGCTGATAACGGTGTTCTTCGGCCTGTGTAAAAAAGGTACTTTCGAGAATATTGTGAATGATATCGTGTAGCACCTTTTTCGAAAGCTCTTGACACCCTAAAACTGAATATTTAGTTGGGTTTATGCATTTTTTCAACTAAAGCTTTGGTAACCATTAATATGAACAAAAACATACACGTTTTGGTCTGCCATCCGGTAATGAGGCGTCGGAATTTTTTTCGTTATTTTGTATTTTTATGACTTTTCGAATAGGTTGTAACACAATAGAGGTTCCTACAAGACTTTTTGGACTTACCATCCAAACCCCTCATTTTGAGGCGTGGGGCAAAACCACGCTAAAAAGTACTTTAAGTTACCAGTACCAAAGCACGTTTAGAAATTTTCAGCCGTTTAAAAGTGAAGGTGGGGACAAGGAAATTTTTGAACACCAAGTATATTTTTTAGATTACCCTAATCAATCTGTGGTGTTATCGAGTTGACTATAATCGTCGGAGTGTATTTGTAAATATAGCGTTGTAGTCAATTATTTTCATTGTTGTGTAACTGTAATTTCATTTTTGCGTATATTTATAAACGAGTATCATTAAATTAGTTTGTTACTATTACAACTGTTCATTTTCTATTCCATCTACCCTACCTTACCATACCCAACAGTCTGTAAGTGCTGTGTGCGAAGCGGCGAACAGCCGCCAAGAAGAGGCCTGCGTGGGTCTCAATAGTCGAATCAGTCGCGAATCAGAATAGGTAGGCCGAGCACACAATTTTATCTAATTCCAATAGAAGTCACAAGTGCTGTGCGAAGCGGCGAACAGCCGCCAAAGAGGCCGCGTGGGCCTCAATAGTCGAATCAGTCGCGTGAATCAGAATAGTAGGCCGAGCACACAATTTTATCTAATTCCAATAGAAGTCACAAGTGCTGTGTGCGAAGCGGCGAACAGCCGCCAAGAAGAGGCCTGCGTGGGTCTCAATAGTCGAATCAGTCGCGTGAATCAGAATAGGTAGGCCGAGCACACAATTTTATCTAATTCCAATAGAAGTCACAAGTGCTGTGTGCGAAGCGGCGAACAGCCGCCAAGAAGAGGCCTGCGTGGGTCTCAATAGTCGAATCAGTCGCGTGAATCAGAATAGGTAGGCCGAGCACACAATTTTATCTAATTCCAATAGAAGTCACAAGTGCTGTGTGCGAAGCGGCGAACAGCCGTCAAGAAGAGGCTGCGTGGGTCCCAATAGTCGAATTAGTCGCGTGAATCAGAATAGTAGGCCGAACAATATCTAATTCAGAAGTCACATGTTGTGTGCGAAGCGCGAAGCGGCGAACAGCCGTCAAGAAGAGGCCTGCGTGGGTCTCAATAGTCGAATTAGTCGCGTGAATCAGAATAGGTAGTAGATCAAGGTTTTCTGTGTCGCTCCGATCTTCATTTACAATGAAAATCTAAAACTATCTGAGCCAACTAGTTGTTGCGTTAGTGGAACTTCAATTATTCATCTCAGTATTTGTAATTTTCAAAACAACACGTCACTTAAAATATGAGTGGCAAATATGGGCCGATGAACACCTGTACTTAGCAATTATTCACACGATGTTAGTTTAGACTGAGACAACTCTTCAGTATAATAACTTATGGAGAAGATACTATTAATTATTATTATTGTTATAACGATTAGTGTGCAAAGCAATTGGGCTAAAGGCAGGTTAGCCAAGTGAGCCACAGGCGAGCCAGAAAACTGGTATCGTGTAAGTCAGTGCCCGTGTACAATCAATCGTTGTTGTATATAGTACCTCGCGCTTCAGGAGGGAAATCTCGGTTTGTAGTGTTGGCAGCGCTAGGTATTATCTGCCTGGCAACAGTACATTGACCAAGAAATGCTTGTTCTGTGGACTGTGTTAAGTGCTCTTTGTGTGGACCAACCAATCACCACACTAACCAACAGGCAACAGCAGTGAGCGCATCACTGACTGCTGACAAGGTTGTTGTCAGTGTCCACAAGTCAAAATTGGCAGATAATATCTGCTGTAGGGCGAGGTTGTTTTATCAGAATGTGCTTAAATCGGTCGTATTGTTTTTTGTACACGGAAGTTAAAAGTTGACATTTCATTTTCGGTAAGTAAAAAAATTTCTTTGTCATGTTTTAGTTTTATCTTCAGGATTGGATTGGATTCGTGGATTGTCACTTTCCAAATCAGCTGTTCTTGTACAGTCACGTCAGACTGCCCTTCCAATAAATAACATTCATATGACTGAATTGACCCATTATAATTATGGTTTATCAATAAGACCTATGGTGAAAGTTGTACATTTTAAGAACTTTATTATTAATAGTTCTTAAATTTACTTTAAATGTTATTAGTTACTTTATGTTGCTTGCACAACAAAGAAGTTGACTGTACTTTCACTTCTGACAGGACTTGTCAGTCGACGCGTCCTTTATTGTACATTGAACTTAAGTTATTAACAATATATTTGGATATAGATTATTGAAATAAATAAATTGTCTGCCTGCGTGTTGTATTTTGTTTATTAGGTTAAACAAAAGATGTTGAAAGCAGGTGTAGGCCTACGATATATTCTATTGTTTACTTTTGAAATATTGATGTGAATACCTAGGCCTAGGACTAGGAGAATAGAGTACAAGGTGGGCTTGTGACAAACAAATGTGAGGTTAGGTAGGCTGATGCTATTAAAAAAATCCAATCACAGCTGCTGAGGAGTTATTTATGTAGATTGGTCTTTCCCATAAGGCACATGTGAGGACAAATTTTTAGATTTGTCTGTGAATCTGGAAAATCCTTTGTAACACACGCTTTTGTAAGTCCACGGACATGGACAGCAGGACGAACAGCTGTTTTGCAAAAACAAACAGATTTATTTAATGCCCATCCTTCTGGATATACTATGTAAAATAATGTTGTTCTGAAATAAACAGTAGGCTTCGTCATGGTCACCTTGAAGACACACACAAACATAATTACAATTAAACACGAACTGTACAGTTTTTTACAATTAACACCTAATCAAACGGAAAGAGCGATGCCGGTCAGAGTGCGCAGGGGACTGGACTGGAGCCTGTCTTGGGGCCATAATGAATAATTTTTATAAAATGTATATTAATGACCGATTATTGTGACTGTTATATTTTTGTAGATGGTCCATTTGGCTATAATTTTCTAACCAAACCTAAATGGCTGAACTTTTTCTTAGTGGCCCAATTTTTGTCCGTAGTTAATGTCTCAAGCAATGATTGTTAGTGACCATTTAGAAAAAGCCATCCTTTATAAAAGGCTCTTTTGCGTACACAGCTTGAGCAAACTTTAGTAGGTACTCTGTGGGTGAGAATAATCTGTCCAGA
Source organism: Matsumurasca onukii (assembly GCA_018831715.1). Classification (NCBI taxonomy): domain Eukaryota; kingdom Metazoa; phylum Arthropoda; class Insecta; order Hemiptera; family Cicadellidae; genus Matsumurasca; species Matsumurasca onukii. Next base: position 12,985,361 of record CM032064.1, read on the forward strand.
ACAGCGGATATGGACGGCCTTCCTCATATGTGGTCTTGACAGCAGGCCTCTTATCGGTATGAGGGTGAACTCAAAACCAGAGATTATTCCTTACCTTATATTCTATCCACGTAAGGCCTAGGACCAAGTAGCGGAAATCATTTTTCAAAAGCCTGTGCTCTTGACACTCTTCACTTCACTACTTACTTGACCAAAAGGGTTTATGCTTTGCTGAAACTAGATCCTGATTACACACTGAGATAAGGTCTTACAAGGCTCACGAGGCAGTTAGGCTATCAGGCCAAGTATGTGGTTTCTACCAGGACGAGGTTTTCCTGGGCAAGTTTGATCCTCCCGGACAAAGTCAGTAGATGTTAAATGGGAATTCTCTCTTAGCCCACATCTTCGAAAAGCAATAGGAAATTAGCATTGTGATGGACCCCTCATATGGGGTTGGGTCCATGTCCTGATAGACTGACTTTTTTGGTCGTGGGCTAAGAAGGGTAGTATACGGTAAAAATGGGGGGAACTTAAATTCAGTCAGTGAGTGGGAAATTTCAGTGGGGGAAAAACAGAGAGTGCACAATAGAGCTGCTAAGGCTAGAGCATATGCTCAGAACGCCAAACCTATTCCACTCGATTCAGAAGACTCGTAGGTTTCAGAAATTATGTCATTTGTTTCTTTTTCAAATATTCTCACAAGGGACATTTGTAGGTATAATCATTGGTTCCCAATTTGCCCACCAGAGCCGTGCTGATAGCTGTGTTCTTCGGCCTGTGTGTGCTAAAAAGGTACTTGCGAGGATATTGTGAATGTTATCGTGTAGAACCTTTTTCGAAAGCTCTTGACACCCTAAAACTGAATATTTAGTTGGGTTTATGAATTTTTCTAACTAAAGCTTTGGTATTTTCTTCACTGAATTCTTGATGAAACTTGTTTGGATTTAAATAAGTATTGATTTAAAGTTTCATATAATTTAAGATGCTGCTGAAGGCATCATCAGTTAGTTGTTTACAAGACAGTAATGTAAACAACTAACTGATGATGCCTTGACTGGCTTAAAGCCTTGAAATAATTAAATTATATGAAACTTTAAAAATGAATACTTATTTAAAGCTTTGGTAACCATTAATATGAATAAAAAACATACACGTTTTGGTCTGCCATCCGGTAATGAGATGTCAGAATTTTTTTCGAGTGTATCATTATTTTGTATTTTTATGACCTTCCGAATAAGGTTTAACACAATAGGGGTTCCTACAAGACATTTTGGACTTACCTCCCAAACCCCTCACTTTGAGGCGTGGGTGAAACAACGCTAAAAAGTACTTTAAGTAACCAGTACCAAAGCACGTTTAGAAATTGACAGCCGTTCAAAAGTTAAGGTGGTGACGGGGGGAACTTTTGAACACCATGTATATTTTAGATTACCTGTAATCAATGGGTTTACTACCAACAACCTACAGTAGTACAAGTTATAAAACATACCTTTACCTAGAGTTACCACTTAGTCACATAAGCAAAATTGACAGAGGAGACTGTGGGGACCGAACCCGCGCCAGCAGAGAGATGAGGCCTGGTCTCGCACGTGATACCAATCCGCCATAGATTAGCTCTGAATAGGTGATATCTAGTCTTATGGGGATATTTAGTTTATCCCACTTGGGATAAAGGTACTAAATTCCTCGCTCTTGCGGTTGTAGTGGGGAGTTTATTTTATTTTAATTTCGTGTATCTTGCGTATGTTGGTTATGCGCCTTATCAAATTATCCAAATCGGAATGTGTCGTTATTCAGCTGTGTCGTTATTAGAATGTGTCGTTATTGAGCGTCACCAAGTATAGAACATCGTCCAGACATCCACAGCAAGGAGATTAAGTCCCTAATTTTGCATATGAATCCATAAAATCATGATGAGACTTATAAATTGATAGCTGAAATTTGTGGTTACGGAACGTGTCATTCGGGACCAGTGTCAAGCCACAGCTTGGACCATAAGCTGACTCAACTTGAGAGCTTCGAGTCGCCTGTTCAGATAGGCTCCAAAAACTGTGCTCCTCGCAAAACCAACTGTTAAAAAGATCATTCATTTCAAATTGACTACACTATAACTCACATTTTGTTTGTACCTAGCTAATATGCATTTAATTCCTTGAGCGGTTCCATATTGACTTACAAACATAAACTATGTTCACCTGGACAAGTAATTTGTGTGCGCTCTTTTCTCGGTATTTATTATAATGTTTTGAATGGTCCCTATCATTGAAGCTTCACATTTTTAAGTAGATTTCTTTTCAATAAAATTAGGTGCTTGTTTACTTAAATGCATCTTTCATCTTGATTGGTCGTGATGTGATTCATTGCACGTAGCAACTAACTCCAGTCAAAACACTATCTTTCTTCTTTCAATCAAAACATAACTCGCAGACGCTGCCACAAGGCCCGGCCTTACCGCCCGTCCGTCCATAGTTCATCAGCTGTTTACTCTTCAGGTTAAAACACGAAAAGTTCGTCATTTTGTTTGTGACATGTTCCTTTCTATCTCAAGAGTTAAGTAATTATTCGTTTGAGTTGAGTTATTTGTGCCTGGAGGTGTATAGGGCAGGGCAATACTGTAACATGAGCTTTTCTAAATCAAGTAGGGCAACAATTCGGAAATGGACAGCTGAAAAGCAACAACAAAAGGAGGCCGTTCATAAAAAATCCACAAAATAAACGGGTTTTAAAAATTACCTAGTGTCCAAAGGTTTCCATGAACATTTTATATTAAAAAATAATTATTTCTATTCATAGTCATATTACTGGTAATGTAGTTAGTTATTTTTTTCATGGCGAGTTAACACTGGCCCACTATAAAACAAGTTATTTTGCTTTGAAAATTCAAAAATTTTCCGGGGAGGCCTTTGTACCCCCTTTGGGTTGGGTGGTATGCCCCCCAGACCCCCTCTGGGAGCCAGGCCTGCCCTGCTCACGGTCTGCCCAAGGGCACATGCAAGCTCGAGCCGCCCCTGGTCACAGTTACTCATTTTCAATTCTTATTTTGATCTTAGTTTTTATTTAGTGCTATTTTGTTTGATAAGACAACTATTTGTTTGAGAGGAAAGTTCCACAAATGGCCATAATATCTGGAGGCTATGAAATATCTACTTGGAGGTGTTACCAGCTTATATTAGATCACAACTGTTTTCCTGAGCAGGCTACAAAACACACTAATTGTCCAGCAAAACAACATCACCTGTTAGTTCTATGTTTAGAAAAACCAGTTTTGACAACATTGTTGATATTTTATGATTTGTGTGTTATTATGAAGTTTTTTTTACCTTCTTATAGCATTTATTTCTCATATCTATCATGACAGCAGTCACTGAATAATTAGATTTCTTGCAACGTAAAAGTTTAATATGATACAAAAAGTAGAGCTTCAACACTTGTTGAATAGATAGATGTGTTGCGATTCAATCTTACCACTTGTAGTAGCTTAGTGTCAATTAAAATAGTGTGCCCTATAAAATTGAATAATGTAGGTTTCCACCAACCCATTTATCAATTATTTAAAATTGCACTTTTACACTGTATGTGACAAAATGATTAACCTCTCTCTTTACTGGCATGACTTAAACACAAACGTAAACAAAAATCATCACAATTTTGTCATTTCAAATCATATAATCTTTATGACATCAGACAAGGACCTTGAACTCGTTAATAAACTTTACTGTAACAATACATTTGATACGTTAAAACAAAATACAGGAAAAACTACACAGAAAACTTTGATTACTTTCTGCAATCACTTATTACATATCATGGTAACTACTATTCATACCAAGTAACATAGAGTTACAGAAATGTTCCACACAAAGTAATATAGAGTTACAGAAATGTTCCACACAAAGTAACATAGAGTTACAGAAATGTTCCACAACTAAATTGTTTGTTTGGTTTTACTATATTAAGTTTAGTTTTAATTTAATGTAGTTTGGTTATAACTTATTATTCCTTTGTTTAATTGATGTTATTTTATTGTGTTTTAACTTGAAGTGAACTGTTTCGGATTATGCAAAATGACACAAAAATTGTATATTTTGTTTTAATGTCTTGTTACTCTGGCTATAGTATGCTTGACAAGATTTGTGTTTAATAATCTTTCTAAATCATCTACTAAATTCTTCATGTCGGTTTCTATTTGTACTAAACACATAATGTCATTAGTAAATTTTCAGTAAAATTAATTAATTTTCTCTTACTTGATCATGTTATTTTTTGTGGTCTGCCCACCTACACATAATCCTATTGCATCCCCCCCAAGGGATTTTGATATTCCAGCTTTAAATTTTCTTATAAACACAGCAAAACTAGACAGTGCCCTTGATATTCCAGATTTGGGTTAGCCTTGATGTGATGGCATCTCCATTACTTGTAATGGGGGAAGTAATATTGTTGTCGCTATGTGTAGAGTATGTGTGTGTGACAGTGCCGAGCCAAAAGTAGGACAGGCCAAGATATTTACAGGGAAGACGCCCAAGTGCAGTAGCAGCAGCACAGTAACCATAAGTCAACATAAGTTATGCAATATTCACTGTCCTGTGCTAGTGTCTTCCATTGTATACTGACATTACTCTGTCCACGCCTCATGCTCCTCGGCTTCCTAGTCAGTGAATTTCCACAGGAAATAGAGCTGTTCATTTCTCTCGACAAAGATAAAGAAATCCATAATACATATATACAAACCTCTGTGTAACTCACTCACTGATATATACAAATGTTTACCCACTTCTAGATAAGCTAGAAACTTAAAATTTGGTATGTAGGTACCTTCACCAACTCACCGACAGAAAAATTACCTAAATACAAAATTTTAAATTTCAACATCCCTAAAAACAAATAAAAACCAAAATGGGGAAAAATATTTTTTTAAACATCTAGTGGGTGAACGGTAAGTCCTATCTAAACATCGGAAAAGGAATCGGATTCGATTGCTTATTTAAGAATCGAGAACCAATATTCTGGTATCGGAATCGTGAATGGAAAAATAGGAATCGACCCGTCAGTACTACGAACAAATGTGGGCGCTTATAATAGATATCGGAATCGGGAATCGAAAAAATTAGGAATCGACCCAACATTAGTTTTGAGCTTCCCTACACCTCCTGAGTCAACACTTAACACGTATCTGTATATGTACTCTACAGGTTAAACTGTGTGTACGATTTTCACGATATTTGATACAAAAGTTCCTTTTGTAAATCTCTAGGTTACGTTCGTTAACAGGCGAAATCGGTCCATCGGAAGTGACCTTTGGTGGGGTTCAAGGCCCAAAAATGGGTACAAATGCTATAAAACCCGTGTTCGATATCGACGAAACTTAATATACACACGTATGATACTGTATTAAGGACGGTATCATACCCCTCAACAGGGCACTTTTGGTGTAAACTCTCTTCTCGTTACAAGGAAATTGTTAGGATTCACGGTAACGCGTGTGGCTATGTTTCATTTATTTGTATTGGATACAAAGCAATTTACTTATTTTTGCATTGGGTATTTCATGATGGCTTATTGGTGGCAAAGTTGGTGGACGAGGTTTCATCTGAGTTGGACTTGCACCTGCTAAATATGCATCTCTCGGTAGTGAACTGTTCTATTTCAGTCCTTCCTTATGTCAGGGGACTGATCAGACCATCTAAACCTAGGTGTTAATTGAGCAAGAGGCAAAACAGATTTTGTATGAATATAGATCAAGATTCGTACTACAGTGGAACCCCCGATATCCGACCTCCACGGGACCGGACCGTGGTCGGAACGGCCAAAAGGTCGGATATACAAAGGAGCAATAAAACACGTTTTTCAGGTCAAAACCGCCCTATACTGCACTAAATTACAGTACAGTATTGTACAAAATGCAGACTCAATACACACAGTGCTGCTTGATCGTAATTACTGTATTCAATACAAAACCTCTCTCTTGGGGGGAGGAAAAAAGGGACTCTTGACTCTTCGCCGGCAGAAGACTGTCGGGCACACGGTCGGATATACCGAGGAGTCGGATATGAGGGGTTGTACATCCGATTTCAAAAAGATGCTAGTAAAGAACCAATGATGATACCTGAAAATGTCACTTGTGAGAATATTTGAAAAAGAAACAAATAACATAATTTCTGAAACCTACGAGTCTTCTAAATTGCGTGGAATAGGTTTGGCGTTCTGAGCATATGCTCGAAAGGGTGGATAAGCTCACAAGTGACGTGTGAGGCCGACGAATATCCTCACAAGTGTATATGTCAGTACACCCGACCCGCTGGCAGAGAACACAAGAACGCAATTTCAAAAATACTTTAGATCAGACAAAAATCCCTTTTATTCTTTACTACGAGTACAAATACCGCTTTCCCTTTTAAACTAAATTTTAAACAATTTTCTTTCCACAGGTTGGCTATGCTGCCTTATCAATGCGTCCAAATCGGAATGTGTTGTTATTGGAATGTGTTGCTATGTGCATACAAGTCTTTTCTTCTCTTTTTATTAGGTGAACCAACCATGTGAACTTGATTTTTGGGTTGGTCATGCTTCCACAATAAATTGAAGTTATTTTTCCTGTATCTCTATTCCAATTCGTATTTAATCCTTTGTTTGTTGACGACGGTAGAACTTCTGAGGTTGAAATATTATTACGGACGTTTTCCATCGTATGCATTGACCAAGAAGTACACAACGTTTCGTGATCTAGAATCTGATCCCGTCTTCAAGTGAAGAGTCACCTAAACCATAGCATAGGTTACTCTTCGCCTGAAGACGTGATCACTGATCAGATTCTTGATCCCGAAACGTCCTGTCTTGATCACGAAAAACGATGGAAAACGTCCGTAATAATTTATCAACTCACTTCAAAATATCCCTGCAAATGAAGAGTGGTGAAGGAGAGGATGTATTGGCTACTAAAGTATTTTTTCTGAGGAGTCAATTCCCAAAAAGTAGTTTTAGTTTACTTTCTGATAAATAATCACGAGCGTAAGTGTTTTCGTGCGCTCGGACGGGAAGCACTGGGTTGAAAGGTTAAGGGGGGTGCGCTCGGGTCTTCCTCTGCAGACGTCCGACGACCTAGACGTCACACTAGTGAAGGGGTGCAGAACAGAGCATTTCTAGTCTGGTTTGACTGTTTCTTTCCCACAAGAGGTGTCCTCATTCTGTTCCATATTCAATGATAATGTAGCCTTCAGCCCAGCCACATAAGTACGATCGCTTACTATAACCGAATCTATTTTTGTTCTTCCATGTAATCATCTAGCTTTTATTTTCAAATTTCAATTAAACAAACCGCTATGAAATGACGTGTAAAAAAGGTAAAGTTTGTCTTGTTTAACGAGGCGAAGTTAGGACTACGAAGTCCTCTCTGCCACTCAACCTCGACCTTTACCTAGCTTCACCGCATAGTCACATTACAAACTGCAAGTGATGACCTCGGGGATCAAACCCGGGCCACCGGAGTGATGAGCTCCGGAGTCGCGCGCTATACCAATCCATCACGGATCCGCCAAAATAGAAAAGTCCACGTGTAGAAAAATATATGCGAGGAATTTTTAATTGAGTAAACACTCTAGTAACAGCGTACTAGTTTTGTTTTTTGACTCAAGGAACAATACCCTGGAGTATTATTACCCTCTGTATTATTTAGTGGCAAACTATAAAATGTCCACTCGACGTGACGAAATGAACGCGTAGTGTGTATGGGTTGCCCTAGAAGTGGGGATCGCGTCGCGCCCTCTCTAAACACTATAAACCTCAGTGCCAATGACCTTACTAACCCCGGTCTGAGTCTGGGACTGGGACTGGGAGCAGAAAAAGTAGAAGTCGGTCCCAGCCGGAGTAGAGCCATGTGCTGGGCACTGGGGAATGGGGAGACAGCACACACACTACAGTACGTATACACAGCAGTAGGTCCACAGACCACAGGCAGCAGGCTTGCTAGATCTCAGTCTCACACTGTGTCTGTGTAGTGTCACACTCGTCCTTCGTGCTATATTCCTTTCCTTTCAATGCGCAACTTAGAAATTGCGACGTGTAATCAATGTTAATAAACATGTTAGCAAGTGGCCAGCGTTCAAAAGTCTCAGTCTGCTGACACTTCCCTGTCTCTACATTCTTGAAACATGCTTTGTCTTCAAAACCAGATGCGATTCCATAATAGGTGTAGAGACACTAGAGGCAGGGGAAACTACCGGACTGGGCGACACAGGACTGTGGTTTACGAGCGTTTGCCTTCTCAGGCAAGAGCTCGTTTAGTCAACAAATTGCCAAATTCGATAAAATGTGCTCCAACGCCACAGGCGTTCAAATCCCGCCTGAAAGCAGTTTTGGCCGCGAACACTTTCTATAGTTCAGACGAGTTCTTGGCACACCTATGGGGACCTTGTGAGAAATGTCTACCGGCCTACTGATGCTTAAGTGAAAGAATTCGAATGAATGAGCCAGTATGACTGTAAGAATTGTATGTATGAATGAGTTATCGATGTAAGTATGAGTCAAAAAAATGTTTGTTTTCAAAAAATTTAAAACCTGACGATTTCCATATAATGTATGTTTTTTGCAACATAAAGCTATTTTTATGTATTATTTATGTATCTCAATCGTTAACTTAATCCAAAGTCTAGACCCCTTTCAAACATACATAGCTTACATTAATACTATCCCCATCAACTCGAATCTGCCCAGTCTATTCCCATCAGTCTGTTTGTTTCTTGAGTCTCACAATTGTGTGCCACAAACTGGTTTGAATTGTAAAAAACGTCTGCGACCAAAACTGATTTTAGACGAGTTTTAAACGCTTTTGGTATCGGGGTGAATTTGATCGCATTTGGAGGTCTGTTGAAGAACTGAACTTATGCCAGTGAGGGCAAACGTTCATGAACTACCGTTGTGTGTCTCCTAGTTCGGTAATTCTCCTTGTCTCCTTAGAGATCGTATTTACATTTGAAAAAAGACACGTTTCTAAAATGTAGAGACAGGGTGCTACAGCTAGTTCAATGTTAAAATTTTAATGCAACCTTTGTCGATCGTATCACGAAATTAACCGTTCTTCTTTAGTCGCCCTAGCACGCATTTTGTTAGTAGCCTATTTCCCTATCTTATAACTTAGGGGTGGCCGCTCGTTCTTGCAGGCACCAACAACCCTCGGGCGAGGGGGTGAGTGGAACTCTTCGGAGAGCGAAAGAGGGAAGAGAGGGTGGGAGGCTGCACCCCTAGTTTGAGTAGTTCTCAGAGAACTAGTTCAGTTCACTTGTGTTGCCACCGTTAGTAGGTGCGTGTAATATAGCAGCCCTTCCAGTGAGAACTTCTAGATTCTCTAGTGGTATTGCTATAAAACCGCTTTCCACGACTTCCGAAGTACCTGAATTATATTCACTTACTAAACAGTGGGACACCGCTTATTTGACGTAGTATTTGCAGTACTTCAATTGATCATACAGATGAATTTCGCCCCGATACCGACCTCCTTTCATGACTTCCTGTGCTCTGAAACTAATCACTGCTGTGTCGACTCTTGATCTGTTACATCCGGTGATATGTATGTGACATTTCACATTTACGCACTGTATTTATTAAACTCTTTACAGAAAGGCATATTCAGCTAATGAAAACGTGAACATTGATGACAGTACTCAACAACTAATGTTGACCAACTTGTTCACTTTCCTAATAGACGCATTTTAATATGTCTGGTTTTAGCACCGTTATTATCGAATTTCCCGTGGAAAATGAGATATTCAAGCGGTCAGCATGGTAAGACCCAGGCCCGGGACCATGAAGTGAGCACCGATCCTGACCCCTCGAATACGTTTTGAGATTTTTTTCGAAACTATATACATGTGTGTATATGTTTATCATCTCTACAGGTCGCATTTTTTCAGATTTTTACTAAATTTTGTATAAATGTTCCTTTTGTAAATATTTCGATCGGGTTCGTTAACCGGCAAAATCGGACTACCGGAACTTCCGTTTGGCGGGATTTTCACCAAAGAAAGAAGTTTTAATGACCTAAAGACAGTAAGTTTTGTCCAATTTTGATGAAATTTGAGCACATGTATTTTGTTGTTATAAATCAATATACAAAAATTGTGAAAATCCGTCAAGTCGTTTCAAAATGGCGGCAAAAAGTAATTTTCTGCTATAACAGCGGAATGAGTAGTCCGATTTCATTGAAATTTAAAATGCGATTTCCTTTCATGATATGTATGTAGAATAACTTCCAATGAAAAATCGTAAATCTGAGGCTTTGCGCTCACAGCCTCGTAACACTTGTAACAGAACATACAAATCTGAGGCCGGAGGTCGAAGCAACGCTGTGAGCACGAATTAGGCTAACAAATCGCAAAAGAAATTCGATTCACACTCAGAGAAATGTCTTGTACCCAATGCAAGATTTCTAGGACCCGCTACATGAAAATCTAGTAAATTCGTGACTATTAGATATCTAGTAACCGTTACAAGACTGGTCTAGGTTAGATGTACAATCCAAATCTAGTGACGTTCACTATCTTGTCTTGTAAAACGCGCTGTCTATCATGCGTATCCTATACAAGACGGTCTGGGATACCAGTCCATCCTGTATTCCATACAAGACGGTCTGGGATACAATAATTCGTCTATCCTGTAACTCAAAGCAAGACGCCTGGGATACACACTAGTCTATCCTGTAACCTATACAAGACGGATCTGGATACAATTCAGCTCATCTTGTAACCTATACAAGACGCTGTCTAGATACGCACCAGTTCATCCTGTAACCCATACAAGACGGATCTGGATACACACTAGCCTATCTTGTAACCTATAACAAGACGCGTCTAGATTACGCACTAGTCTATCATGTATCCTATACAAGACGGATCTGGGATACGCACTAGCCTATCTTGTAACCTGTACAAGACGTCTAGGATACACACTAATCTATCCTGTAACCTATACAAGACGGATCTGGATACGCACTAGCCTATCTTGTAACCTGTGGCCAAGACGGTCTTAGATACGCACTAGTTCATCATGTAACCTATAACAAGACGGATCTGGGATACACACTAGTCTATCCTGTAACCTGTACACGGTCTAGGATACACACCAGTCTATCATGGTAACCTATAAGACGGGACTGGGATACGCACTAGCCTATCTTGTAACCTATACAAGACGGTCTGGGATACGCACTATTCATCATGTAACCTATACAAGACGGATCTGGGATACACACTAGCCTATCTTGTAACCTGTACAAGACGGTCTAGATACACACTAATCTATCCGTATCCTATACAAGACGGATCTGGGATACGCACCAGCCTATTCAGGACCTGTAATAAGACGCGTCTAGGATACGCACTAGTCTATCATGTAACCTATACAAGACGGATCTGGGATACGCACTAGCCTATCTTGTAACCATACAAGACGGTCTAGATACGCACTTTAGTCTATCATGTATCCTATACAAGACGGATCTAGATACGCACCAGCCTATCTTTGGTGGAACCTATACAAGACGGATCTGGGATACACACTAGTCTATCCAAAATTCCGTACAAGACGGTCTAGGATACGCACTAGCCCATCTCTGTAGAAAATCATATATATATACAAGACGCGTCTAGGATACGCACTAGTCTATCCTGTAACCTATACAAGACGGATCTGGGATACGCACTAGCCTATCTTGTAACCTATACAAGACGGATCTTAGGATACGCTAGTCTATCATGTAACCTATACAAGACGGATCTGGGATACGTAATCTAGCCTATCCTGTAACCTATACAAGACGGATCTGGGATACACTAGTTCATCTTGTAACCTGTACAAGACGGTCTAGGATATGCCAGTCTATCATGTATCCTATACAAGACGGATCTTGGATACGCACTAGCCTATCTTGTAACCTATACAAGACGTCTAGATTACGCCAGTCTAATGCGTATCCTATACAAGACGGATCTTGGATACGCACCAGTCGTCTTGTAACCTATACAAGACGGTCTAGATACGCGCTAGTCTATCATGTATCCTATACAAGACGGATCTGGGATACCCAGCCTATCTTGTAACCTATACAAGACGCGTCTAGGATACACGCCAGTCTATCATGTATCCTATACAAGACGGATCTGGGATACGCACTGGCCTATCTTGTAACCTGTACAAGACGTCTAGGATACGCACTAGTCTATCATGTAACCCATGGCAAGACGGACTGGAACGCACTAGCCTATCTTGTAACCTATACAAGACGGTCTAGGATACGCGCTAGTTCATCCTGTAACCTTACAAGACGGATCTGGATACGCACTAGCCTATCTTGTAACCTATAATAAGACGCGTCTAGGATACGCCAACTAGTCTTATCATGTATCCCATACAAGACGGATCTGGGATACGCACTAGCCTATCTTGTAACCCATACAAGACGGATCTGGGATACCACCAGTCTATCCTGTAACTCCGTACAAGACGCGTCTAGATACACGCTGTTCATTCTGTAACCTATACAAGACGGTCTAGGATACGCGCCAAGTCTATCATGTAACCTTATACAAGACGGATCTGGATACGCACTACTATCTTGTAACCTATACAAGACGCGTTCAGATACGCGCTAGTCTATCATGTAACCTATACAAGACGGATCTGGGATACGCACTAGCCTATCTTGTAACCTATACAAAGACTTCGGATCTGGGATACACACCTGGTCTATCTTGTAACCTGTATTAAGACGCGTCTAGGATGCGCTAGTCTATCATGTAACCCATACAAGACGGATCTGGGATGCACTAGCCTATCTTGTAACCTATACAAGACGGATCTGGGATACACACCAGCTCATCATGTATCCTATACAAGACGGTCTAGATACACGCTAGTCTATCATGTATCCTATACAAGCACGGATCTGGGATACACATCAGCTCATCTTGTACTCATACAAGACGCGTCTAGATACGCGCTAGTCTATCCTGTATCCTATGCCAACACGGATCTGGGATACGCACTAGCCTATCTTGTAACCTGTACAAGACGCGTCTAGATACCACCAGTTCATCATGTATCCTATACAAGACGGATCTGGGATACACACTAGTCTATCTTGTAACCTATAAATAAGACGGATCTGGGATGCACCAGCCTATCTTGTAACCTATACAAGACGCGTCTAGGATTTTACCACTCAGTCTAATATCATGTATCCCATACAAGACGGATTCTGGGATACGCACTAGCCTATCTTGTAACCTATAAGACGGTCTAGGATACACACTAGTCTATCATGTATCCTATACAAGATTTGATCTGGGATACGCACTCAGCCTATCTTGTGTAACCTATACAAGACGCGTCTAGGATACACACTAGTCTATCATGTAATCCTAATACAAGACGGATCTGGGATACGCACTAGCCTATCTTGTAACCTATACAAGACGCTTCTAGGATACACACTAGTTCATCATGTATCCCATACAAGACGGATCTGGGATACGCACTACTATCTTGTAACCTATACAAGACGCGTCTGGGATACACACTAGTCTATCATGTATCCTATACAAGACGGATCTGGGATACGCACCAGCCTATCTTGTAACCTATACAAGACGCGTCTAGGATACACTAGTCTATCATGTATCCTATACAAGACGGATCTGGATACGCACTAGCCTATCTTGTAACCTATATTAAGACGCGCCTAGATACACACTAGTCTACTGTATCCTATACAAGACGATCTGGGATACGCACTAGCCTATCTTGTAACCTGTATAAGACGGATCCGGATACAACCTGCCCATCATGTATCCTATACAAGACGGATCTGGGATACGCACCAGCCTATTTGTAACCTATAATAAGACGCACGTCTAGGATACGCGCTAGTCTATCATGTATCCTATACAAGACGCGGATCTGATACGCATCAGCCTATCTTGTAACCTATACAAGACGGATCTGGATACGCACTAGTTCATTTGTAACCGTACAAGACGCGTCTAGGATACCGCGGGTCTATCATGTATCCTATACCAAGACGGATCTGTATTACATGACTCAGTCATTTTGTAACCTATACAAGACGGATCTGGGATACACACTAGTCTATCTTGTAACCTGTACAAGACGGTCTAGGATACGCGCTAGTTTATCATGTATCCTATAAGACGGTATCTGGGATAAGCACTAGCCAATCTTGTAACCTATAGCCAAGACGGATCTGGGATACACACTAATCTATCCTGTACCTATACAAGACGGATCTGGGATACACACTACTAATTTTATACTGTACTCTAGAAACATTCTACACCTTTACCAAAATTAAAATGAGAAGGTATCAATTGTAAACAAGAAAGCTTGAATTTAGAGTTATGCATAAGCAATTTTAATTTCAGGAAAACTAACATTTAGAACCAAACATTATTAATTACAATATTAACATTTTTACATTCTGAATCACGCTTATTGTTAAAGTATTATTCCACCTAATGTCAATTGAAAATGCAAGTAAACAGAGTGTCCTGATCAAAATGGAAGGTTTCTTTTCAGAGCTCTTCCATCAACGGAGGATGATGTCTACTACCTTTGAAGGTATCCTCCAAACAAGACAACCCTTCTAGGTTTGAAAAGATTCCTACGTGTTCCAAACCATTGAAGGAGGCTTTTCGTTAAACAATCGGAATTACTTTGATAATAATAATAATTGTATAACACAGAAACAAACAGGCACAGCAAAACTGAGATGGTGAAACGACGAACGTTGAGTGGGAAGAACGTCCCCATGCTACTTTTCTGTTTAGTTGTCACGTGACCATTTATACAAGATTGTCTGGTAAAGAGAGTTGTGCCTGACGAGACTGTATAAGATACATGACAATCGGGTTAGACACTATATCACTATCCCTGTCTAGGATTAGTCATGACGTCATAGTTTCTCTGACTATCCATGTCTTGTAAGAAAACAAGATTTTGTAAAAAGTACTAGATTCTAGTTAATAGCCGTTTTACAAACCTTCGTCTAGTTACTTGTACAAGACAGTTTTCTTCCAAACCTGTACAAGTGACATGATATCTAGTAAAATACACTAGAATCTAGTAAAATCAACTTTACCGGATATCTAGGATAAAGTTTTTCTCAGTGCACTCATGCCAGCGGCGCTTTAGCGCTCAGCTGCGTGTCGGCGTGGTTTTGAAAAAAAAATGTAGTCAGAAACTAATAACCGAAGTTTAAAAAGTTAATAGCTTATAACAGAAGTAATGCCTTGCACGGACACAATCAGGTTAGCTAGAATTGTAGTATTTTTTGCCTTTTTGCGATCCAAGTCTTAATTATAGCCAAATCGATTTCGGCCAGGGGGTTGCAATACGAGGTATAAAAGGTATATGAAGCAAGTACATAGCTAGAAGAAGAAGCAGCAGAAACAATGAAAATCGTCTTTATTGGTGGCGAAGTTAGGACTGTAAAGTCCTCGCTTCCACTTAACCACAGTACAAAGATATTAACAATTACATATATACAAACAATTGAAATATTCACATACAATTTTAAATATATACTATGCAAATAACTGAAATTAAAGACAATGGCATATGGCTCCAAGTTAGTTCGCTTTCCGAAGTGAGGAGGAACCACTTCTGGCCTATGATTGTGTGTTTGTCCTTCACCCACATTCTGCGCGGTTCCCGTGGTCATAGTTACTACTAGTAGTAAGTAGCCTTCAACCTCTATCACTACCACTACCACTACTACTACAAACTACTATCCGAGTTTCGAAACGCTGCCGTACACACAAATCAAAAGATTCTTACTCATAAAATATGGTTTTTACTTAGCCGATTTATTGGTTAGAGGGAAATGTAAAAGGTACGCGGTTTTTCGTACAGTTTTTCAGAACACCACTTGGAACCACTACGGAAGCTAAACCAAAGTTGGCAAAAAATAAAGAATGAAAATATAATCTCTATTCATAAAGTATAAAATTAAATTGAAAATGAAATTTTCGAAAAAGCCCAATCGAATGGGTAGTCTACTTAAACAAACGTGCCAAAACTTTAAGAACAAACTATTAATTAATGGAGGAGTTTTAACATGTAAATCAGATTCAGAAATTATGTTACCTACCAGTCCCAAACTAAGGATGTTATAGAAATTGAACTGTTTGTAAATTGTACACAAATTGTTGACGAATTGTGTTTAATCAAAGACAAATTCAATAAATATTACATTTATCAGGTTGAATCAAGCAAATTCGTCCTTTTGTCGGAATTACTGTCGGCCGTCACGTGCTGAGGCCTGTGGTGAATAGTTTCAACAGTTAGACGATTTCGCTGGATTGAACCTAAGAAATAAAAACCTAAGAATTGCCTATGTTTGTACCACAATTATCTACTATCGCATAAATTGTATGTATGGTTTGCCACAATTTTTGTTCTCATTGCGTTCTTTTTTGTGGAGCTAACAAGATCTGAATAAAATGTTTATTACTCCTTAACTAGTAATTTCTACTAGGTACGTTTATGTCTAGGCGCATTCTAGTATTCTAGGCACGTTACCCTTAAGTGGTCAAAATAAAATCTGTATGAAATTTGCATTACAGGAGATCAAAGTCGAGTAGAAAACTGTGCGGAACCTTTCTTTGGAAATGGAAACCTTTCTTTTAATTTACATTTATCTTACAAATATTAATCAATTAAGAAAACATAAAATCATATGCTGTATTACTCAACGCAAAATTTAACAAAGAAGACAACCATGTGAGTCTTTCGATTTGTGCACATTTTGAATCCGACTGCCTATAGTAAAATATCCGACAGTAGTCCTCCTGCCTTCTATGGGCAAATCTACTCTAACTCTAGCCCAGGCGCGTCCCCTGTCCCCCTGTCCTAGATACACTGGGTCGGTGGGTCCTTGGATTACACGAGTCTACGATTTGTAACTCACACAGGCGTGTCGTTGTTTCGCAATTCTTGAATCTTCACAGGAATTACGAGACACAATTAGAGGACGAATATAAGTTATCGCAACCTTGAAGGTGTAGGAAGTCCGAGGAAGATTTTAAATAGAATTCTGACTTTCATGGATTATTTGAACTTGACGTTATCGGGAACCCAAAGAGTTTCATAGATTTTACAATATTCTTTGTTTGAAGTTTGCTGTTGACGCTGGGAGAATTCCTGAGTTTGAAGTTTGCTGTTGACGCTGGGAGAATTCCTGAGTTTGAAGTATTGCTGTGGACGCTGGGAGAATTCCTGAGTTTGAAGTATTACTGTTGACGCTGGGAGAATTCCTGAGTTTGAAGTATTGCTGTGGACGCTGGGAGAATTCCTGAGTTTGAAGTATTGCTGTGGACGCTGGGAGAATTCTGAGTTTGAAGTATTACTGTTGACGCTGGGAGAATTCTGAAGTATTGCTGTGGACGCTGGGAGAATTCCTGAGTTTGAAGTATTGCTGTGGACGTTTTCCATCGTTTTTTAACGAGGAGAACACGACGTTTCGAGATTTAAAATCTAATCCCGTCATTAGGTGAAAAGTAACATACATGCTAAAAATAACAGAACAGATTGGAAAACTAGCAGCTTTAGGCTAGCTAATTTTCTAATATTTATGTTATGTTTTTGGCAACTTTCACCTGAAGACGGGATCAGATTACAGATCCCAAAACGTCGTGTTATTCAGATTGTTCACTAACGATGGAAAGCGTCCACAAAAATATTTACGTGACTATTAAATTTGTTATAGGCTCCCCACTAATAATTAATATAGAATTTGACAGTTGTAGTAAGCTGATTGTTGACAAAAAACACAAAGATTTAATAACACTGTAAATAATATACGTAATTATCATGAAATGTTTATAGTGCCCATTAAATACAAACCGTATTAAGTACCGAACAAAGAAACTGCGTTAGAAGTTAGTATTTTATCAGCTCTTTAATGTCATAGAAAACAAACTTTAACCCAAACAGTTAATAGTTAGATAAGCATACAAGTACAGTACTAAACATTGTAAAACTGCGTTCTATTAGTTACTCCTGTTGCTGTCATGTTGGATAAAAACTCAGTAGGTGATTTCTCCCCAAATGTTGGTATCTGTTCATTAAATGCTAAGCTGTAGCCTCGTATTTAACTGTCGAGATATCGGTTGAATTGAACGAAACATGCAGCTATCAGTAGATCATGAGAGGTAGAGGTAGAAGCAAGCTTGAGATGAATATACATAGACGGTGTCGGAAAATAAACAGAAGCCAGTCCAGGAAGGAATGAGGTCAGCCATAAATCTATTTTGCACTTGGGTCCAAGACCCAAGTTCATTTCTCCGTGAATTATCTCTGTTCACTGTTGAGACTTGAGAATCACATGGGAAGGGTATGCAAACTGCACTTCTGCAGAACGTGATTGCAGATACGCGTGCCAGAATAGCTCCTCTTGTACGCCACAATGCCACCAATATACAGTACATCGTGCGCACACGTTCCACTAGCTGCGAGAACTAAGTATGTACTGAGAGATATTAATCTAGTTTACCAAATTTTTCTCCCCCAGATTTTTAAAGTTGGAGTCCCGCGACGTCTAGTTGCCTAATTTTTAAAATAATAAAACATTGTAATACATTTAATAAAAACTCGTGTTTGACTTTACTGATTGCGACCGCGATGGTCGACAACTGTAAGTTTTGGACTCAATAATTTCGGAGACTATTGTGGTAATTTAAAACAAAATCTACATTTTCGATTTTGGGGATATGGTTACTCCCGTTGCTTACCCGCATGAAAAAAATCTGAAACCAAATAATTCTGCCCGAGCATTCGAACAATTTTATTTCAATCAAAATCCGGAATTTCGGGACTTGCACAAATCTAATAAAAATAATTCCCTCTTCATATTTGATCTAGAAATAACCTAAATGCCGTTAAGACTTTTCCCTAAGTGTTTCTTTTGGGTATTCCTTCGTACATTAACCCCCTTAGAACACCCCTGAAAATTAAAGTTTTTCCAAATCCTTTCTTAGTGCGCGTCTAGAACCTAAAAGGAATGTGTGTCCAAATTTTCAAGACAATTCGCCAAGTAGTTCGGGCTGTGGGCTGATTAGTGAGTCAGTGAGTGGTATTTGCCATATACTGTATATATATTATACTTGATAACGTGTGAGCTTGGTATGTGGAATGCAGATTATGCCACAGTTATCACAGACAGTGTTTTCAACTTGGCTATTCCCTCATTTCACAAGAATTTTCAGTTTATCGAAGGAAATTCTTTTTTATGTCTTGTGTGGCGGACGCCTCGGCCTGCCCTTTTTAGTTCGGGGCAACGTGCAGGCGCTCTATTGAACCCACGGGAAATTTGAGGCACAATTAAATAGTGAATTAACATATACTGACACCTTATTTTTGTGTAAATTGTGAAAACATCACACTTGATTATTACATTTGAAGAATTAGTTCCTATTCGGTTGACAATGTGGATAGCACTGCCTACAACTCAACCTCGTCCCTTCCAGCCACTATTCCATATATTCTGGTTGGATGCCGTATAAAAGAGATCAGGTTAAGTCCTGCATGAAATCAAAGGGCAGTTTATCCCAATGTAGCAGACCGAACCTCAAAAGGTTGACTCGTACAGAAATGACAGCGTTTCTCAAACTTCAAATCGCTAAGGGATTTTCAAATGAACTCTTTCGGATTGTACCCCGGCGATGACTTGGGGGAAAGCCGAAGTAAAGAGACTAGGTCAAGTCGCGCATAAAATCAAAGGGCTAGGGTTTTCTTTACTAATTACCGTGAAAATTAGTTGTGTCTCTATCTTGTCCCTCTATCTTTGTTGGCTAGCAAAACACACAAAACAGGCCCGGGATATTTTTCACCCTTCAGGTTTAATCAAACTGTACGGTTTTAAAGATCAGGCAATTTTCGTTTATCTACACTTTCTTGGGTTCTGTGGTTTTATTGATACTCGTCTCCCATTATATCAAAGTTTAGAACCGAAGAGAGAACATTTTGGACGAAGTGTTGATTTGCAGAAACAGATTCGCTAACATTGCCAACAGGAAGAGGAAGAGAATTGCAATACAGTATCTGTGTAGAGTATCTGGGGTAAAGTCTTGACCCAGTTTTCCTCGCGCCCAACCACCCACCGAGTCACTGACACACGTGTTAACAAACCCCCATCTCTCTCTCTCTCTGCATTCTTTGTTTGAACTTTGTTGTTGACGATGTGAGAATTTCAGAAGTTGAACTATTAATACGGACTTTTTCCATCGTTCAGTAGTGAGCAAACAGATCGCGGCGTTTCGGGATCTGCAATCTGATCCCGTCTTCAGGTGAAAAGTGACCTAACACATGACACAGAACATTAGAAAATGAGCAAGCCTAAAGCAGTGATTACTAATCTACTCAATATATTAGTAATCGTTGCCTAAAGTAATCAGCGCGAGCTGACCAGTCAAACACAACCAAACAACATGTAGCTGTTAAAGTCAAAAAGAATTTATATCTTAAAAAAGTAGTCTAGAAAACAATACTAAAAACTCAAGACACACTAAGAAAGTAAAAAGCATATTAAGTAAATTCAACAAAACACGTTTACAAAGGTCCTACCTCCAGCCAACCGGTCAGTCTATGGTTAGCTCGGACTGACTTGGACGTGTTTTGTTAAATGTACTTAATTTGAATTTATTTAATTTGCAGTTCACTTTCTTAATGTGCCTTGTTTTTCTAGTATTGTTCTGAACTCCTTTTACGTTTTCTGCGACTTTGACAGCGGTCAGCTCACGCTGATTACTTTGGTAAACTCATATGTTTTAGGTTAATTTTCACCTGAAGACGGGATCAGATTGCGGATCCCGAAACGTCGTGATCTTTTTGCTCACTAACAATGGAAAATGTCCGCAATAATAGTTGAACGTATGTGCATCTTGCAGTTCTACGAATAGCTATACAGTATCTGAGTAAAGGGGTAAAGCCTTGACACAGTTTTCCACGCACCCTACCTGCTACCACCCACTGACACACGTGTTAACAAACCCCCCTCTGTATCTGCATCTTGCAGTTCTGTTGTCTATGGTAAACCGCTGTTTCATCTCTCTAACACGTGTACTCGAGTTGTACATTTGTAAAATTCGATACTATACCGTTTATTCGGGTATAAAGTTCGATTTTGTGGTTCCCAAAGAAAAGAAGAATTACTTTGATGATCAATTGGTGTCCTTAAATCGCGTAGACTTCCTTTGTGGCATACTAATTGGAACTATACAAGCAATAGGCATAATCACGGATGGAGCTACAATTATCGCATAGCAAGTTCTTTTTAAATTTACTTACGGAATTATTATTTTTCGAGATGTGTCCATTTTATATTTGGAAGATAATTGATAATCCAAAAGTAACAATTGCTGGATTAAAAACAAGAGACAGATACAGAGGACGTTTTCAAGAAAGAAGAGGTTTCACATATAGTCGGTTCTCTTTTCATCATTGAGACCATTCTTTCGTTTATTGGAAGTAGGTACTGGCGAAGAATTCGTTTGGGATGTAACTTTTACTCAAGATAAATATTTAGTCAGTTTGCAGTTAGTTGGAACAATAATACACAATTCCGTAAATGAATCGGAATGTCCGTTCACCCGTTCCACTTTGATTTACCACTTTGATACCTGTACACTAGTGGTTATGTGGAAACAGAGTTTCGTTCTTGCACTCGTACAGCCTTGAGCTTTTCGAAACCTGACCTGACCTATACCTGCCAATCGTCACCGCGCCCGTCACACCCATGCCCATTCCTCTCACCAGCCACCAGTCACCCCGGCTCCTCTACTCCACCGGGGTTTATTCCGCTACTAGTACGCACACTCGCGACACGAATCAATGTGCATTATACTCGTACTCGTCAATCCATAGTTTAACCATAGGTTTTGACACAAAGAATATTGTCCAACGCGTCAGTAGGCGTGGTAATGCAAATCAAATAATTTATTGTGTAGAAACAAAAACATGTTATGATAGTAGTCGAAAAGGAAACAGTTGTGCTAAAATTTTACATCAATCGACCACATCAACATCCCATTTAAACATGCAAAGCTACATTCATTCAACAATGTATATTTAAATGAGCCATAAGTGACGCCTAATCAAGTGTGGTCTCCCGAGTGTGAGCCATAAACTCGTCTGCACTGTGAAGCGCCCCGAAGCCGACGTGGATTTTAGACGAGTTTTAAATGCCTTGGGAATTTTGGTATTTTTTATCGAATTTGGTATAGTCTGTTGACAAATTCAACTCTTGTCTGACATGGGAAACGTTCATAACCACCGTTCTGTGTCTCCCAGTTCGGTAGTTTGCATTTTGATTTGAAAAAAAACGTCTCCAATCTGTAGAAGCGGGGAAACTTCAACAGTTTCAGACTTCTGAATGCTGGTTAACATGACTATCCCCATTCCCAGCTTTAAAAGTCACTGGGGAGTGGTATTCTTCTGACATGGAGGCTTTTGGGTGTTTAAGGTGATCCCGTAACGCATCACTGGTCGCGAGCGCTGAGCACACGCCCAGCCTAATAAACCTACGCCAAGCCCAGTAACCCACCACATACAGAGAAGAGAAAAATCAACAATCTGTGGCCACCGTCTCGCCATTACGTGCTTGCTACAAAAGCAAACGCATTATACGATATCGTGCGGTTCGAATAATTGCAAAGCTTCAATGAAAAGACAAGTCAGCATTAAAAATTGTGAAATTGTTCATTCGTCTCTGCCTTTACTTGTATGATCGTCTCTCTTTTTCATATCAAAATGTGACCGCATAGGAGGTAGCAATATACGCTAAGAGGCAGGGCCGACTACCGGACTGGGAGACTCAGAACAGTAGTCTACGAACGTTTGCCCTTCCAAGCAGGAGTTTATTCCATCAATATACACTAAGAGGCAGGGCCGACTACCGGACTGGGAGACTCAGAACAGTAGTCTAACGAACGTTTGCCCTTCCAAGCAGGAGTTTATTCCATCAATATACACTAAGAGGCAGGGCCGACTACCGGACTGGGAGACTCAGAACAGTAGTCTAACGAACGTTTGACCTTCCAAGCAGGAGATTATTCCATCAACAGGTTACCAAATTCGATGAAAAGTGCTCAGATGCCTAGGGCATTTAAAACTAGTTTAAACAGCCTTATGGTCACAGAAGTGTTTTACAGCGTAGATGAGTTTATTTTGCATACTATTGGTGTGATCTTTCCGCAATTCTCATACATTTACCGACGAGCTAACTCGTACAAATGAGGATTAATGATTGCACATAGTTTAGCGGATCCGTGGCGGATTGGTATCGCGCGCGACTCCGTAGCTCATCACTCTGGTGACTGATTTGTACAATTTGTAATGTGACTAATACGGTAACGCTAGGTAAAGGTCGAGGTTGAGTGGTAGAGAGGACTTTGCCTCGTTAAACAAGACAAACTTTACCTTTACGTATGAAATATTTCTCAATGTTTGAGAGAATGGAAAACTTTTAGTTACATAGTTTAACTGACGATTGCCATGCATTGTGAACATGTTTATGCGATAAAGCATTTACTTAATTGCGTGGTCGTCATCAGTTTAAATTGCCGCAAATCAAGTTAATCTTTGTGTTTTCAGCAATAGTGGCACTTACTTTGAGTCGGTCTTATCAACCAGACACGTGTCATCATATCGCGAGTTTATTGCTTCCTCAGATGACATTGTGCAACATTTTGTGTTCATTACTTGCAGACGAATTGGCAATGAGGTTGTTTAACGAAAACGGAGCGAATAAAAGTTAGAATACGGTATTGAAGATAACTTGTACTTGTAATTTGTTTAGGACTTATCCCAATCTGGATCATCAAGATTTTAGGGAAACTGGGCTTTATAACTAAACTGATGGTTTTAAGATAATTTACGTTTTACTCAATCAAACATTTTTATAAATTAGTAGGGATCCAGAAGTGTATAGCAAGACTTCCTATTTTCATACACAAAATGACTAATATTTACCCAGGACTGTGCATGTCCGCGGCAGCCCACCCCACTTGGCAGTCCTGATACGGTCATAGCCAGATGTGTGCAGTATAGTGTACTGTACAGTGCTCTGCAGTAGGTATGCCCGTACTTGAGACGGTATGGTGACTAGTGACTAGTGAGGACATCTAGATCCTAGTGAGGTTACTCTGTACTCTCATCTGTACCTGTGCTTGTATGTTAAGGTCAAGCAACCGATAATCGCGATTACGATCTAGGACTGACGACCGTATAAAGATATGTGACACAATGTTAGCTCAGCTAGCATCTGGTAATTATTGTTTATTGTGCTCCACAACCAATCTAGGTCAACTGGGTAAGGTCTTGTAACGTACGACCCCTCAGGGCCTAGTTACGTTGTGTTTCATTTGTCGATATTTAAATCGTACCTAGAATTTACGTTGTAATAAAAATGCTGGTCTAAAAATGAAACCACATCCCTGTTTAGTGGTTAATAATTTTAGTGAGAGGTGGTGCGGTTTGTGAATAATATTTCACTCTGTGTTTATAAACTTGTTGCCAGGCGTATAATTCAACAAATAATCTGGATATACAGTATTTACACGTTATCATAACTATTCGGGTATACAGAGTGTCCCATAAGTAAAGTGCCAGACTCTAGGAAAAGGTTATATGGGTCAAAATAAAGAGAAAATCAAGAATATAATTATTTTCAAAAAACGCCTAGTTAACTAGATATTCGCCATTTTATATTTTTCACTAATTATTTATTATCCCCCACACCATTTATCGGATTTGAACTTAACATAATGTGTATCTAAGTAAGACCATTTACGGAAAAAACTAATCATTTTAAAACGGTGGCTATTGTATGGTATTTTTAGGGAATTTTTGGAGTTTCACCTTAAATAGCGAATAAACGGTGAGTTTAACGATAAAATGTAAAGAATAACGTTTTGTAGCAAACTTTACTACCTATCTATTGACACCAAGGTAAAAAAAATCGATTAAGAATCAACAAAGTTACAGTGGAACCGTGGCAAACATCAAGATAATAATTTGGAAAGTTGTCTGTTTTCAGCCAGAGTTTCCCCTAAAGCTTAGTTGTTTCCCAATAGATTTTTATGACCTTGGTGTCAATAGATAGGTAGTAAAATTCACTACAAAACGTTATTCTTTACATTTTATCGTTAAACTCACCTAGAGTCTGGAACTTTACTAATGGGACACCCTGTATATTAGACAGGTACCTGTCTTGTGTCTAACAAAATATTTAAAAAACAAGTAGGCGATAAAGAGTTATATTTTTAATCCACAATCGTCAGCAATGCTGTCATCATCAGGCAACTTGTTACATGGAAACAATGCTGTCATCATCAGGCAACTTGTTACATGGAAACAATGCTGTCATCATCAGGCAACTTGTTACATGGAAACAATGCTGTCATCATCAGGCAACTTGTTACATGGAAACAATGCTGTCATCATCAGGCAACTTGTTACATGGAAACAATGCTGTCATCATCAGGCAACTTGTTACATGGAAACAATGCTGTCATATCAGGCAACTTGTTACATGGAAACAATGCTGTCATCATCAGGCAACTTGTTACATGGAAACAATGCTGTCATCATCAGGCAACTGTTACATGGAAACAATGCTGTCATCATCAGGCAACTTGTTACATGGAAACAATGCTGTCATCATCAGGCAACTTGTTACATGGAAACAATGCTGTCATCATCAGGCAACTTGTTGGAAACAATGCTGTCATCATCAGGCAACTTGTTACATGGAAAAACAATGCTGTCAATATCATCAGGCAACTTGTTACATGGAAACAATGCTGTCATCATCAGGCAACTTGTTACATTGGAACAATGCTGTCATCATCAGGTAACTTGTTACATGGAAACAATGCTGTCATCATCAGGCAACTTGTTACATGGAAACAATGCTGTCATCATCAGGCAACTTGTTACATGGAAACAATGCTGTTCATCATCAGGCAACTTGTTACATGGAAATCACCGCTGTCATCATCAGGAACTTGTTATAAGTCAATGCTGTCATCATCAGGCAACTTGTTACATGGAAACAATGCTGTCATCATCAGGTGCAATTTGTTACTGGAAACAATGTGTTGTCATCATCAGGCACCTTGTTGCTGGAAACAATGCTGTCATCATCAGGCAACTTGTTGACACGGAAACAATGCTGTCATCATCAGGCAACTTGTTACATGGAAACAATGTTGTCATCATCAGGGCAATTTGTTACATGGAATATCGTTGTCATCATCAGGCAACTTGTTAAGTCGAAATAACTTTTCCATGTAACAAGTTTGCCTGATGACGACAGCATTGCTGACGAAAGCGCTTGTGGATTAAAAATGTCACTCGTTTACTTCTTGAATTTTAAATATTTTGTAAATTATCGCCAATAATCTCCACTTCAAGAAATGATGTCTTGTGTCAGTCAAACAAATCCCACATATTTTCGATTATAAGTGAAATCGAGAACATGAAGTATCAGTCTGTCTTGAGTTGTTTCCACGGGTTTAGGGTTTTGACACAGGAAGGACACAATAGCAGGTCAAAACCTATGGCCAAAATAGGCATTTTGACACGGTTGCCGCGAGAGGGGTAAGAAAATCGCGGCAGGGGGAAGTACTGCGCGAGGTCGGCAATGACCCTAGACCAGGTTCTAACACAATTTGTACGGTTTAAAGTAAATTGACATAAAACAAAGCCGACGGGTAGCCAAGCTCTACTGTAAGTCTTAGCGAGTTTCTAGGAACCGAACTTTAACTGTTTCTATAAAAACATAACAACTGTTAAAAATTATGGGTTCTATGGTCCACCTTAATACACCACATTTAGATCCATTTAGGTGAAACGCGCTCCCTTCCAAAAAAGCCTTTCCAGTAGACCGATTTCGCTGGTTAACGAGCTTAGCCTAGAAATGTTAAAAGACATTTGTACCGATTTTCGTGAAAATCTGATACAAATGCGATATGTAGTGAGGTCATATACATAGTAATTTTATTTATTTATATTTGTCCTACATATGTTGTGCCATTAGACTCGAAAGGTGTTGGTTTTCAAAGCTGCAGCTTCAAACCCTACAGGACACAACATTTTCCTTAACCAAAATAATTCGATGTTTCTATTTTAATTACCCTTCTAACCAGGCTCCACCCATTTTACAATTAGACTCATGAAAACTCACTCTCCAATTTGTCAATATTTTTTATCTCAAAACCTTTGTAATTGATTTAGAGAAAGGTGTGTTGATTTTACCCGTACAAACACTGAATTGTGGTTTGATGCATCAAATTTTGTTAAACACACAATTAGTACTCTGGTCCATCTTTTAAATGGTAGTTGGTTTATTCTTAGATACTTACGTTGTTTTGAGTCTCTACATTTGACTTCCAGAATAAATAAGGTAATGTGTAAGTTTTCTGCACGGCAACACTTCTTCGTCCAACTCTCTCTACCCCACTTTACCTGTTTCTCCCCTACCCTGTGTCAAAATTCCGCTTAAGAGAGTCCTCGGATTATTTCCTACAGAAAACTGACCGCCTGTGTCAAAATTCCGGTTCTTGTTTCAATGATTGGACGAATTGCAGGGACATCTGCCAATGGACTTTGTATGGTCCACACGTTATTTTGGGTTCATAAATAGGCTAGTAGATTCATTTACAAACTTGGATTTATTTACACACAACATAAATACTTGTAGATAAACTTTATTAGTAAAATATTTGCAGTATGGTTAAGGCTGCGTAGTACTGGTTGTGACCTTGAATTTTGTCCCGTAAGAACGATGTAAAACATGTATTGGGAAACTTCACACCAACAGTTTTCATCGGATTTTTATGAAATACACTTTGTTTTAAAGTGCATTAATTGTTTTAGTACCTCCGCTGAGCCGAATTTCCATTTTGTCATTGATAAGACCTTGACATAAATCCAAAGTGTGAAGAAAGTTTGTATTTGAACTTCCTCGTTTTACTAGTAAACGGATAAAATTTTCAAAAAAGTTGTCAGCGGAGCCACTGTAGTACATTGTCATCTTTAAAATAAAACTTATTTCAAAAGTACTCGTATCTAGTGAACATTTTAGGTGTGGGGTGTCTCAAGAAAATGCTTGATTTTACATTGTTCTTATGGAACAAAAAGAGGAACAAAAAAATAAAGTTACATGCTTATTTAAAGATGATTTTATAAATTTACTTTTAGAACGTTATACAACCTGGGGCCAGAGTAAGAGAAACTTCTCCTACCTAGCTCCAGTCTTACTCTGCGAAAATGCAGCCGACTGTCGTGGCGTGTGCTGCGCTGGGAGATCATGTCCCTAGACAATAGAAGAAGTAGCATTGCTTTGACATGCATCGAGCTTTATATAGATCTACTGTCTACTGATCTGGTAGATGTGTGGAAACTGAGTAGACTGTCGTGGCGTGTGCTGCTGGGAGATCATGTCCCTAGACAATAGAAGAAGTAGCATTGCTTTGACAGTGTCGAGTGCGTCGTCACATGCATCGAGCTTTATATAGATCTACTGTCTACTGATCTACAGTAGATGTGTGGAAACTGAGTAGACTGTCGTGGCGTGTGCTGCGCTGGGAGATCATGTCCTAGACAATAGAAGAAGTAGCATTGCTTTGACAGTGTCGAGTGCGTCGTCACATGCATCGAGCTTTATATAGATCTACTGTCTACTGATCTACAGTAGATGTGTGGAAACTGAGTAGACTGTCGTGGCGTGTGCTGCGCTGGGAGATCATGTCCCTAGACAATAGAAGAAGTAGCATTGCTTTGACAGTGTCGAGTGCGTCGTCACATGCATCGAGCTTTATATAGATCTACTGTGCGATCTACAGTAGATGTGTGGAAACTAGTAGACTGTCGTGGCGTGTGCTGCGCTGGAGATCATGTCCCTAGACAATAGAAGAAGTAGCATTGCTTTGACAGTGTCGAGTGCGTCGTCACATGCATCGAGCTTTATATAGATCTACTGTCTACTGATCTACAGTAGATGTGTGGAAACTGAGTAGACTGTCGTGGCGTGTGCTGCGCTGGGAGATCATGTCCCTAGACAATAGAAGAAGTAGCATTGCTTTGACAGTGTCGAGTGCGTCGTCACATGCATCGAGCTTTATATAGATCTACTGTCTACTGATCTACAGTAGATGTGTGGAAACTGAGGAGACGACTGACGAGTGTAGTGAGTTTGCTGGTGAGAAAGGGCTCGCCAGTGACACAACCTACTGCTTCATAATACTGACACTATAATAGCACCAACACACACACGCTCACTCCTTTGCCCAGCGGCCTGGCCCACTTCTCGCCAGCTTTCTGCCAAACCAATTACAGTAATAATAGTTTGAAGGGCTCGCGTTTTTCACCGATACTCGATTAAAACTTGACCGCGTCTACTTTCTCTCGCGATACCCATCTACTAGTAGCTACCGTGGCTCTTGTAGTCTTGGTATAGCGTAACATGTATTATCATCGTCCTAGATTAGATTGTAGTGTCCTACATTTTGATCTGTTTCTGCATGCAGGTGGTTTTATTATGTTGACTGGTATAATTTCACATGTACGGTTTATATATTTTCCAATAAAAACCTTATCTTGACCGGTTGTCCTACATACTTTGTTTATAGCACTGCAAATGCTCATTAAATTCACTATTCGTAATTTTGAAAAAGAAATGAGGCTCATTTGAACGAGTTGAGAGTTTAATGACGTAAAGCAAGATAATACAGTATAACCTTCTTCGATCTGCGTGTTTATTTAAGAACACGCTAATGAACTATAAAACCTTCCCCTTCGAGGACCATGTGTACTAAAACGAAATAATTCTTTTTGTCGGTGAGTCACGCGGTCGTGTAATGTGAATAGGCTTACAGGGGTATCGGAGCGCGCACAGACAAGTACTGTAAAGAAAGAACAATGACGGTTCATGCTGTACCTTATACACTCAGTTCACTGTACTCCTAGCTCTATGCATATACACAGTGTCATGCATATAGAGTTAATAGTGATCAGTACCGACCAGCTATTTTCTGTTCTCTCCCATCAGAACTATGTAATCCGACATTTTCTTGAAACACCTCACGTTTAAAATTTCCGTAAGATATTTTTCGAATTAGGCCTACTACTTACGAAATGGGCCTTCAAAATAGGTTTTACTACAAAGAAGACGATGTACTGCAGTGACTCCGGACGGCTTTTTGAAAACGTCATTAGTTTAGTAATGAAGTAGGAAAAAAATAAACGTCTTGAAACTTCTGACTTAGGCCCTATGTCACGGCTTGTAACTGAGTAAAAGGACATTTGAAATGATTTACTCCGCTGAGCCAAATTTCCATTTTATCATTTATGAGACTGTGACAGAAGTTCAAAATTTGAAGAAATATTGTGTGTTAATTTCTTTTGATTATTGTTAAATAAACAGCATTTTCAAAAATGTAGTCTGCGGAATCATTGCAGTACGTTGTTATCTTTAAATAAAACTTTCTTCGTTAAAATCTGATGAAAATTTTAGGTGTGGTGGTGTTTAAAGAAAATGCATGTTTCTGCGCATCGTTCTTATGGGCGATTAAGCAAAATGGCCGACCCTGTATAAACCTCTTGAATATATCTTGAAAATATTAAGTTTCCCTAGCAACGACAGTTTCTCAAGGGTTTCTCAGCTTAAAACAACGGTAGTAGAGTAAACAATGAGACATTCCTCGTCTTATCGTGGGGTTGGACACAATACATAAGGGAGGAAACCTTCATTGTTGTGGTTCTTTCACAATACCGTACTTTGTTAGATCTATAGTTTTAACAGTGGCAAAGATCATTTGAAAAATGATATCTCGGACTTTACTGGCCACTTCCGGAGAAACACTTTTACGTTTCGGGCAGTTATACAGAGTGTCACGTAACATCATTCTGGAGACGGTTTAATAACGTTTGAAAGGCGAGGGATAAACGCATAAAATTTCACAGACCTGTTCTAGGGACTATAAACTACCTTTCTTCATAGTTGTTGGCCCAAAAGCGCCAGTGCGGTGCGCCCCGCTGGAAGTTAGTAGAACATTGTACGCGTATTTTGTTGAAAAGATATTTGTTCAACTTGTGTTGCAAACCTTACTTCTTAGAAATTATTTAATTAAAAGTTAATGCCTTTTAAAGTTTTAAAAATTGTAAAAACAAACAACTCAAAACTGCAGAGAAAAGTACAAGTTATTTGCCGTATGCAAAAGGCTACGGCACGTTGCAAATACTTGAAAAGGTATTTTTCACCAAAACAATGCTACACACTGATGTTTTAATAAAGTATTCCATCACAAGTTTTGCAGCTCAAACTTTGAATTCTTGAAACTTTAAACGGTAATAACTTTTGATTGAACATTTTCTCAGAAGTGTGGGTTTTGGCATTGTTTGTGTTGGACAATACCTTTTCAACCATATGCAACGATGTGCAGTATATCCATCTGCGAAATCCGTTCTACCCCCCAGAGAAGAGCACCCCACTGGCGCCATCGGGCCAACAACTATGTAGAAAAGTAGTTTATAGTCCCTAGAAAATGTCTAAAATTTGGTGCGTGTATCCTGTTCAAAAGTTATTAAACTGTCTCCAGACGTAATTGACACCCTGTATGTGTCCCATATTTCCCTGCACATGCCTCGGGCATTATTGGAGACCGTCTACCCTGTGTGTCGCAAACGACTAACGATCAAAAAGGCATTAAAAGTAGCGAAATGAGCGTAAGATTTCACAGCCGTATTTATGCCCCTTGTCAACAATGGATTGGCGGGTACAATCAACGTCTTATCTACCCATTATCGAGTCGTAAAACGGAAGTGGCATAAACATTCAATACTCACGGACATAACGACATACATTGTAACCATTAACTACGTTTTACGTTTTTAACTTTTACCTTTAGGTCGGCTAATTGCATTAATTGAGAGCGGAATCGATTGTGTGAGTGTTTGGTTGTTTCCACCGAATTACAAAACACAAAATATTGACGGGTACGGCTGAAATTTTTCCAATTATGTCATCACTCTTAGTTTTGAGTACTTTTATCAAGGCAAAACCGTATAACTATGAACATGCAACTTGTTTACATTTAAATAACACGAACAATATTATGTTACAACAATTTTAGTAGTTTAAGTTACAACAATTTTAGAAACGGGCTTAAACAAATAGGAATTGTTTGTTGCCAGTTAATGTTTTGCAAAAACACATTTATACAATATAAGCAGTAATGTTAATAGTTGGATGGGTGAAAGTAGCTCGTAGTTCTCTGTACTATTTCCGCGTTATTTTTTTCGTGTTTGATAGTTTTGTTTGATAAACCATATAGCAATGATTACTAATCTACTAAAGATTAGCAATCATTGCCTATAGTAGCTGTGACAGCGTCGGCACCTTGACGATATGCTGACATTAAGAGTGTGCAGTAGTGGTTGTGACCTTGATTTTCGTCCCGTAAGAGCAATGTAAAACCATGCACTATCTTGGGAAACCTCATACTTACAGCTGTTTTCAACAGACTTTTACGAAATAAACTTTATTTTAAAGTGCATCAAATGTTTTAGTGGCTCCGCTGAGCGGAATTTCCATTTTCTCATTTATAAAGTCTTGACATAATTCAAAAGCTTAAGAATCTTTGTATTTGAATTTATTGACTTTACTGGTAAAATAATAAAATTTTCAAGAAAGTGGTCAGAGGAGTCACTGCAGTACATTGTTATCTTAAAAAACACACTTCAAAAAAATCTTATGAAAATTGCAGGTGTGAGGTGTTTCAAGAAAATGATTTTTACATTGTTCTTATAGTACAAAAACAAAATGGCCGACAGGTACTGTCCACTCGTCCTCAGTCATAACTATAGCTCACTCTCGACAAGTGCGGTTCGAAAGTTTGGTTCATTCCAGTCGATTTTCACTGGAATCCCCAATGTTTTTTCTGGTAAAACAATCTTATATGCGTGTTAAAAAAAACGTAAACGTAACTACAGCAGTTAGAAAATTCGGCAATGTCGGTGATGTGGCTGGCCTGTGCCGGAAGTGAGAGTGAGGTATGATCGTGTTTTATGTAACAGTGAAGTGAAGTGAAGACTGCGCGTGGACGTGGCACAACCGTGCTCGCAAACACACCATACCATACCGCATACACCGTGAGCCGTGGTAACTGGTAACTGGCAAGTGCAACACCTGGCCAGGCTTGAGTCAGAGACAACCATGAACCATTACCCAGGTGCAAACTGTTCAGTGTTCACATTCATTGCCATTGCGTCACACGCTGCGCTGGTGAGACCTTCAGAAGAAAATGCCATTCGCGACCAAATCTTACCGTGCGTTTCCTCCTGTTCCAACTCAATATTCGATAGCGTGACCAGGGTGGCTTCGAGGGTAGGAGTACTCATGGTGTAATACTTATTACACCATGGGAGTACTCGGGTGACACGTATGCAGTCATAGATCAACGTCTGAATATTTTGTTTGTAAACCTCAAGCTCCCATCAAGAAAATTCCATCGAGAAAACTGGTTTTATTTCTTTCCGAAATGGTCCATGTTTAGCATAAACATGCAAACTTGGTAGTTTTAAAGGGGGTTAAAGCTCTGGAACATAAGAGCTGGACCTAATAATGTCGCTGGATATTTTGTATTTAAACCATTAACGACCACTGTCCTCTTCACTAGTAGCTTAGAAACAATATTCAGAGTGTTCATAAAATAATGGCGCAGGTTCAAATGTGTATAAAAAAGAAGACACATTTTTTCGACGCAATTCTGTTGTCTGATTTAAAGTCAACCTGGATGAAAAAGTGGTAAGGACGGCTCTATAGCACGGCCTGTACTTGACTCCACATAATTTTGTCGTGGAGACAAATCCAAAATTTAGTTTATTCTGAAAGGTTTAAAAGTAAAAATCACCGATGTGATATCTACTCTGACGAGGAAAATTTTGGCAAATATTTGGGCTGATTATACCAGCGTTTAGGTGTGTGTATAGCAACCAATGATGGTCATATAGAAATCTATTAATTATGTAAAAACTTCTTAATATTGAAATTTTAATTTTGTCTCCCTATGTTTTGTATTTTTTAATTATAAACACTGCTCCATTTTTTTATGAAACCCTGCACTATATTGATATTTCGCGTAGAGTTGGCCAACTCGCCGCGTTGGGTTGAGCGTAGCGCACGTTGCGTCAGCGTGATACAGTGACTGTGACGTCGGTTGCGCTTATGTTGCCGCTTGAGGCTGGAGTGGTGGTCTGGTGGAGTGGTGGTCTGGTAGAGTGGTGGTCGCCTCACTTCTCTGGGTTTACTAGATAACTAGGTCAGTTTTAGCTACATCGATTGCATTTGACCCAGTTCAAGCTTCTGGGCCAAGCATCAAGCTTGAGCCTCTCGACTCTTGTACCTCTCCACCACCCACCACCGTTGTGCCTTATCTACTCTCCGTAGATCCTACCTTTGTCCGTCCTCGCTCTTCCAACTTTTGCTCTGTCGATATGTTACATTGTATAATAAAATGATTATCTCTACGGGTTTCCTGCGGTTAACTTTGTAGATTATTAAAAAAGATATATTCTTCAATAAAATCACAAAAAATACTTTAATTATTAAAAAAAGAAATAGACATAATTTTAACGGTTTTCATTCAAAAAGAATTTTAATTTCGGACTAATTACACTAGTTTGAAACAAAGAGTGTGTTCTGGTTTATATGGATAGCAGCGGATCGTCACTAAATTTGCTTGTTTGAATCAGTGCGGATGTTTTTGGACTGCAATTTCGATGATGATTGACATTTGGAAAATACATTATCGAGGAAGAAACATGCCCAATACATCAACAAAAGTCTCGTGCACACTTCCATCTCAATTTACCAGCGGTACATCATAGCCGTATTAAATAATGAAAGAAACCTGAGAAATATTCGGAGTTTGTTTAATTTAGTAGAGCTCTGTAAATATTATAATGAGCAAAACCTAACCGATAGAGAATACGAGTTCGTCGGCTTGATAACGCCAAAACTCATTCGCCTTCTCACCTCACGTTCTTTTCAATTTGAAAATGAATGGGTCCTGTGTAAGTTCGATTATTACTCTCTAGATTTTGGATTTAACGTTATAAGTATGATATATCGGGTTAGTTTTTCTCAAATAGTGGAGTTAAATTAGTTATAACATCTGGGGTGGAGGGGGGGTACTAAGGAAATTAAAGTGTTCTTTTCTTTGTTCTGGGTATTTTTTTCTTACCCCATCTCGAACTAAATTTCTTTGAGTTCGAAAACAATACGAGACCGTCGCCCGATATTTGACGCATATTTTACTGTTGTAACATAAATCGTTAAATCGCCAGATTGCGTGTGATTTCTGGCGATTTCACACTCGCCGATGGCGTGTTTATTGTTAGAAGTTACAAATTCATTACAGCGCTTTACTAAACTTTACAGCCTGTGTCCTTTATCAAAACCGTTTATGTCATTGCAGACCGTAACACTTTATAATACCGTCAGTGATTATTCGTCAGTTCAGTGCTACGATTCAATTAAACCGAACTTGACCATAAGGTCGTAAAGAAAGAATCGTTTCCAGGCGGACGTCGTTAGTGATGTAGATGTATGTAAGGATACGAGGAGTATGAGGCAACCTGATGGTGCTCATTCGCGCATAGGTGTGCGCAAAGAAAGCCGGCATTTGGCACGCAAAGCAAAGAGCTTCCGTCAGCTAAATTTGCGGGATTTTCTTGACGACGCGTGACCACCACTAATTGCACACACAGAATTCTTTTCTACCTAATTATTTTTAGTTGGGTGTACAGGTTGAGTTTTATATGTCCCCCCACCTTAACTTTTGAATAATTAAATATTTTTTTAAGCCCTTTGGGGAATGCGTTTATAGGATTTTGAAGTTTGTTTTGACGTACTTTGCGTCACCGGCTCCCCACCCAAAGTCCGGGGCGAGCGCCCCCCATACTTTATAAATACAAACACCCCCCTTGTGGCACCTCAAAAGAAAGGGAATTTCAAGACAAATTCAACGACGTAGAAAAATCTGTTATCTCTTCTCGGTTTTTGTTATACTAATTTAAAGATTACACCAAATCAGGTTTAAAATGCCACATTTCACATACAATTTATTTTTAACGACAAAATGTTCTTCAAAATACTCTTTGGGATTATGTTATAGGGTTTAGATGTTTCCTTCCAAGTATTTTTAAGTAAAATTTTGTCATTCAAAATAAATTGTATGTGAAATGTGACATTTGAATCATGACTTCGTGTAATATTTAAATTGCTATAACAAACCAACGAGTGAAGATAAAAAATTTTCTTTGCGTCGTTGAATTTGTGTTGAAATTCGCTTTCTTTTGAGATGCCAAAGAGAGAGGTTAAAATAGGGGTCTCTCCCCCCGGACTTTGGGTGGGAAGCGGGTGACGCAAAGTACGCCAAAACAAACTTCAGAATCCTATCAAAGCATTCCTCAAAGGGCTTAAAAAATATATTTCTTTTTTCAAAAGTTAAGGGGGGGCATATAAAACTTACCCTGTATATCCAACTAAAAATAATTAGAAAAAATCTGTTTGTGCAATTAGCGTCGTCAAGAAAATCCTGCAAATTTAGCTGACGGAAGCTCTTTGCTTTTGCGTGGGGGTTTGTATTTAAAAAAATTGGGCCCCGGATTTTGGGTGGTTTGTGGGTGGCGTACATCAAACTTCAGAATCCATTAAAACATTCCCCAATGGTAAAAAAATCCTTTTCAAAAGTTAAGGGGGGCAATTAAAACTCACCCTGTATAATCTTTTGGCCACGAACACGTTTGAATAGTGCAAAAGGGCAGTTCTTATGGGGTCTAAGAATACACGTCGTAAGAAAACAATTTGTGGTCTCTGTAGTCTTCTAAACATTTTAACGTTTAGGATTTACTATTCAAATGTGTATATTCTACTGCGGAAATAGTCCGAGCTGCTTTCCAGTCTTTGCCAAACATTGGGGTGCGCATGACCCATCATCGACCTTCGGCCAGTCGGACTGAGATGAGTCAGAATCACGGCTCTTGGTGTTCTGTATTCGTCATAGTATTTATTTCATTTGTAACCCCATTTTCCCCAAAGTGATTATTTTCTCTTCAACAAACTCAAATTTTTAGTATTTTACTCAGGAAAACAAATGCGGAGCACACACAAGTTCAATATAAGGGTGAGCAATTCGTAAGTGAAAATGCTTTCCATAGATATACTGTAACAATGGTAGTTATTTACTTGAATAAATGCCTTCAGTATAGACCTACTGAAGTAAAAACCACAGTTTCATACTTATCAATAAACACACTATGTGATAAAAACACATTTATACAACCTTTTAATGAAAAATAGACCAGTTTTCATACAAATCTCCAATAATGGAAACATAATTTTGACCTTAACATTTTGTCTTAATCACGGATGTACCACCTCCGTACTACCAATATTCAACTAAAAAATTGCACCTTTATAATGCATTGACATTCTACCAATAATATTTCGCCTAAAGCAAGCAGTTTTAATGTTTTCATGATAGCTTACTATGTCATTAATTATTCACTTCAATGAGTGCAATATTAAACGGATTAGGGGTTTAACGCCGAATAACCACAAAACTAGACACCGTTGATTTAATAATCATTTCGGTGACAATGCTATGTCAATTTAGCTATAATAATAAAAAACATTCGGCGTTGTCAACACGCAACAGTGTATTTTGCAGACTCAATAAGCGAAGTTTACGATGTAAACAACGGTTTATGGGTTTCTACTAGTACAGTACAGTGTTGAGTTTTATGGCGAGCGTGCTGGAGTGTACTGTGTATGTAGATGCCTGGCGAGTGGCATTGGGTAGGTTATGTTGGCACTGCTGCCAGAGCTGGGCACGTGTCCCCCTCCCCACCCCATCACTCCTCCACAGCTGATCCCCTTCCCCCACCTCGTCACATGGCGAGCTGTCACAATCAGCTGATCGACCCACACTCCCCCCACCCCACCCCGCACAGCTGTTGCCAGGTGCGCAGCCCCGCGTCACCCGCTGTCCCTCTGTCCCGCTCTATTGGCAGAATTCCCTGCGAGATTCTCTTTGTTCTCTAACAGCACACAACGTATCCCACTTCACTTGCTAGTTGCTTCACAGTATAAATTTACACAACGTTCATCTATAGAATAAGTTTCGTAATGCAAACGAATTGGTAAACAAATAGTCACGGTACATAAAACACAAATCTTCGGAACCAAAATTAGGCCTAAGTCAAAGACTTGGGTTATTAAATGGATTTCTGAGGAGGGATTCGACGAGAAATAGTTGACTAAATTTAATTGAATAAAGTAGTCTGACGTATAAAATGAGATTAAAAGTGCTTCATTTCACAATTTTACAGATTTGCAAGAGCCATCTGTTTTGGTTGGCAATTCTTTGTAACAAAAAGCTACAGATCTCCTATGAAAGCATTGTGTTGTTCTAATTCTTCTATAATTAGATTACATATAAAAGTTAACAAGAAAATATGATTTAACAGATCATAAACTAGCAATTAAATTTAGTTATTGAGAAAATAATTTTTCATACAATAAGTTCTAGAATTAGATTACCAAGTAACGAACATTTTAAAAGACCTTGTTCACACAACCATACACACAGCTATACCTACAAGAAGTATCCATTCAACTTACGCGCACAAAACTTAATAATTAAATTTGATTGAATAAATTAATATGAAATGCCATTATAACACGAGATGTTATCGCGATACTTTTTACTGTAGGACGCACAGTGAGATCATTGTTTACGCTGTGCTCGTGTTAAAATAATTACCACAATCGATTGGTGTCAACTGCAGTAGTTAGCCGCATTTGCAACAACGCAGTAAGAGAGTTACTAACCATTAGTACCTCAACATTTGCATGGAAACGTCAATCAATCTGGCCTTTCAAATTTGTGAACGGTTTTATCAGTCTCCGTTTGTAATTGACTTTATGCACATTTTTTGAGAACTTTTTTGAGTGTTTGTTTGATTTTGGACTAAATGTAACGTAAAAGAATTCATAACTAACAAACCAAAAAATAAAATTTCGATGCAGTATTGTTCAGTTTGTTTTAGCGACTAGCTCAAAAACAGTTATACAGGGTTTTATTTTAACGCAACCCAATGTTCAAACTTTAGTAAGTCATTTTTTACGAACGCTATATGGTCATATATTGTATCATTGGTTTGTTCACTTCACTATCTATCAGATGGTATGTATTGTTACAGTAATATAGTGGTTTTGGTTTCATAATTTGATGTTATTGTAAAATAAACGCAATCATGGTTTTTAGCAAAGATCAAAGAGTGTTTATTGTTATCATACATAAGTACAGGATAATTATTTTTTATCAAGAGGCGTTTGTGATCAAGTTAACAAGGGTTAGTTTTTCAAATATATATAAAATTCACAGATTTGTTAAAAAGTTTAACGAAACAGGTTGTGTAGGGAACAGGAAACATAACAGAGGGCGGACTGTACTGAATGAAGAAGTGATGGAGAATGTTAGGGTTAGTTTAGAAAATTCTCCTAAAAAATCTTTAAGGATTTTGAAACAACAAAAGCAAATAGCATATTCATGCCTGCAAACCTGATCTAAAACGCCTCTTGACACACAAAATATCTTGCTCTTAAGTATTCTTTAACAATAAACACTCTTTCCTAATAGTGATCAATCTTTGCTAAAAATCATGATTACGTTTATTTTACAATAACATCAAATTAGGAAATCAAAACCACTATATTACTGCAACAATACATACCATCTGGTAGATATTGAAGTGAACAAACCAATGATTCAATTTATGACCATATAGCGTTCGTTAAAAATTACTTACTATAGTTTGAACATTGGGTTGCGTTCACCCTGTATTAACCATTGCTGTGAAACTGCTATATTTATCGGTTTGTACCCGCTATCTGTACAATCAAGCAGAACAGACGTAACTATCAGTGAAGGTAAACACAATGAGTATTGCGATTAAAACTAGGTTTCCCCTATGACCGATGCATAACCTAAATCGCTTTATCATTTACATTAGTTAGAGCGAATAAGATGTACAGACGTACACTCTTATGCAACTAGAGGCAGGGACAACTACCGAACTGGGAGACAGATCAGTAGTTCATGATCGTTTGCCTTCGCAGGCAGGAGTTCGTTTCGTCATCACACTACCAAATTCGTGCAAAATACCCCTGACGTTAAAAAATCGTCAAAAAACAATTCTAATTTCTCAAGCACTTTATGGTACAGGTGAGTTTATGGCGTTCAATTGGGAGATCCTATGATTGGCTAACTGACTAGGGACAGGTGTGGTTGGGGGGCCTTTTTGTTTTTAAATTTTCAGGAGTAAAGGAAGTTTAAGAGTTAAAGAATACTGGTGGTAATAGGTATTTGTTAATTTAATATTTAGTGAGAACTGGAAATAGAGTATTTCATCACTAGATTCTAAAGTAAAGATTTAGATGCGAGGTGAAATTTAACGTCCAGGGCGTGGCCACACTTCTTTTAGATACAAATAATGGATTGAAATGTATAAATAAAGTACCTAAAAATTACATGTTTATTTTTCTGCAAACATAAAAATAGAACATGGTGGTTACATTCGCATACCTCCCATGTATTGAGAGTGAGGGTAAACAATTGTTTGTTTGAATGATATTTAGATTCTGTATGTAAGAATGAAAAGACAATTTTAGGTTCACTAATAATTAACGATTGCGATACATTCAGTGTAAATGTCTATGTATTTATTTATTGACGAGGTCGAGGGCGAAGGGCGAACTGAGGGGGAGGTGACTGGTGAGTAGAAGCGCAGAGGGCAGCGAGCACTGGGCAACACTGGGCAGCTGGCGGCCACGTGCTGACTGTGTTATCTATGCGAACTGTAAACAAAGACCAAGGCTATCTGTGATTGTGCAGTGTGCACTCTCCACTCTCCACTCTGCACACTGACACTAGCCTTGTGTCACGCAGCGTAGCAGCGTAGACACGTAGTTGTATACTACGAGTATTATAGATGAGATTAGCACGTTTAGACCCACTGGACCTAGGGCACGGCACACCGTCGTAATCGTGATCACGTTCTTGTACGCTCACCTTGAGCTCATGCTAGGAGCAACATTTACGGAATGTGGACAAAATGTGTTTATATGTTGTTATGATGTTATGAACAAACTACTCTCTAAATGTGACAGTGTGAAAATCGAGCCACTCTTTAATGAGAGTGGCTGGGATTCAACACCCCCATAGAGCGAAATTTCATTGCTTCATTTTTAGAGTGTAAGATTATTTATTTGTTTTATCTAAATCCTTTGTTTGAAATTTGTTGTTGACGATGGTCAGGTACAGTGTGTGAGGTTAAAATGTTAGCACGGACGTAGTAGTACCCGACGTTTCGGGATCCGGAATCTGATCCCGTCATCAGGTGAACAGTAACCTAAAACGTGACACAAAACACAAAGAAAAGAGCTAGCATGAAAAGTAAACAGCTGAACAGTCACCCAACTCAAAAAATACCTGTTTATGCTCAGCCAATGGTGGGGAAATTCTTTAGAGTTTTGATGAATGAATCAGGCTTTTTTAACAAAGGAGTTGAAATGACTAACCAAACAAATCCCTACGCGGTGAGTCACGAAAACTGATTATAGGCTGATGTTAGGTTCATGAATTAAGCAACTCATACTTGTGTAGGATTTTAGAGTAGAGCTTTTTACACTAGTTAGGCATTATGTAGCCTATTATGAGTCCATAACACCACAGACAAACGCACGTTATGGAAAACCACGCGATGAGTTTTTGGGCTACTTCCTGCTGAAAGTAAGCACGAAAGTTATGATTGTCCTTACGCTTGAGTCAATTGTTAATAAGAGGTATCCAGCCAGAGAGCATGGATTGGTTGTTGTTCACTCAAACTTATGGAAAACGTCCGTAATAATACCTTGTACAAATGTTACCTTGTACAAATGTTACCTTGTACAAATGTTACCTTGTACAAATGTTACCTTGTACAAATGTTACCTTGTACAAATGTTACCTTGTACAAATGTTACCTTGTACAAATGTTACCTTGTACAAATGTTACCTTGTACAAATGTTAAAACACTTGAGCCAAAGAGGGTAGAGGGTTTCTGGCGCGGTTGCTGTTTAGTTCTATCCAATCATGACATGTTTTGCACAAACATCCCGCACTTTAAAGCCAACTACTGTTACTGCAATTGTCTGCAGCTGCAAGTTTCAAGCGCGTCTGACGTCACAGCATGCTCTTGCA
Source organism: Matsumurasca onukii (assembly GCA_018831715.1). Classification (NCBI taxonomy): domain Eukaryota; kingdom Metazoa; phylum Arthropoda; class Insecta; order Hemiptera; family Cicadellidae; genus Matsumurasca; species Matsumurasca onukii. The sequence goes on from CM032064.1 coordinate 13,027,715, forward strand.
GGAACTGTTTACTCTGCAGAAAATACTTTCACTGCGTTCCGAGTTTCGTTCCGCAATTTTGTTAGACGCTTCGACTTTCCGTCATTCTCTAACGGTACCGTATTTTACTACACTTTCTCATTCTTATATTCAAAGGAGGCTTTAAGGGTTAGCTCTGCAGTGTAGAATTAGTAGTCAAGATTCGTGTTGGTTTACTATATTACGATCGGCATAAACACGTTGAAATTCGGAATGTTGTTTTATTTCGAGTATAATTGTTTTGTTTAAAGCTCGATCGGTTAAATGGTAAGATAATATAACCTACAAGTGGGGTTCGTTTGATAATGACAAGGGAAGGATGCGGTATAGTAGTGGTAAGCCGTCACCTCACACCACACACCACACACCACACACCACATAGTTGCTTTCAATCAAGTGGTGTGCTGTTTGTGTTCACTTTATGCGACCAAGGAGACATTACGTTTGATAGGTCTGCACACTAAACATTCGTGACAAGATGAAAATATATCATGAAAACGGGTTTCGCAGAGCAGTATCCCTTACGAATGTAAGGACCCCGAACAGTCAGTGCTTGCCGCTCGGGCACCGTTTAATTTTCAGGGACTCACCTTGTCTCGACATAGAACAAGGAAAATTAAAAATACCACTGACGTACTCGTTTAAAAAAGTTATGTAGGTCAGGTTTTGAGGATGATATAGGTCTAAAGCGGCTCAGATAGTCTCAGTGATCATCTGATGATACCCGCATCAACTCCCACCATCGTTTAGACATATCAGACCATCACTTGCGTGGTTCGAAAGTCACGTTAAGCCGTTGGTCCTTGTATTTCCATTGGTCATTGGGCTATTAATTAATGACCCATTTTAAGAAGAGTCGGCCTTAGTTTGTTACAAGACTACACCTCATAACTCATTACTACCACTCATCACACTCATCCCTCACCACACACTTACCTTAAAATACCCTCAAGAGAGTGGTCGGCATCTCAAATAGTGATTTAGTGATACGTTCATTAACAACCAATCTACATTCATTTTCTGTATTTATGTTCAAGCTTCATTTGGCACGTGTATATGTTTTCTATACTATCTTATCTGCAGAGATAACCGTGCGTCCTTTGCAGCAATACTTGCAGTTATATTAAACATAGCCGAGCGTAGCCACAAGTGATGCCGTGAGTCCCAATGAATTTCCTATAACTGGGTAAAAATCGCACAGGAAGTTCCTTTTGATCCCGGTAATCACTTTACAATTCACATGTTCGCCCGATTTTCACGAAACTCGGTACAAATGTTCGTTTTGTAAATCTTTACTTTACAAAGTACTGTATCGAGATTTCTTGTGTCCAGAATACAGTTTTGTTTGTTCAATCGTTAGGTATCTTGTGCGGACTACTAGCGAGGGTAGCTCCGCGAGTCAACGTCCACTTCGCGGTCAACTCCGGACGAGTTTTCTCTGGCGATTTCGTCATCAAAATGGTATAATCGAGTGTTGAGCGGATGTTTCATTAGTCTTAGTGGCAATAGTGGCGAGCTCGACTTTCTAAAAATCCACAGACCCATTAGAGTTTGGCTCTGAACCGGGAGAGCGTTGTGAAAGTATCCTATCTTCCTGGCTTTTACTACTAGTAGTAAGTAGTAGTAGTCTTCGTACTCTCAAAGCCACTGCCAGTAGTAGTTTTATGATTTGAAATTGAATTAGATTGAGGAAAAAACGAATACGTATGGTTTAAATAGGGCCTACTAAACAATTCCATCTTGGTACAGAATCGTGTTAGCAATTTATAATTAGGCCTACTAGTTTTATTAATAATATAAAAACTCCTCGACAGTGCAGAACTGATTTTCTAATACATTTTATTCTGCACAGTTATTCTCCTTTGTGTTTTATTTAAGAAGCATAAACTACTAATCCTAAAGAGTGTGTGATAGTTCTTAAAATTAGTTTACTAAAAACATAACGAAACTTGTATTTCAATTTTTTTGTGAAGACTTAGTAGTAAACATCTGGAATACTAAGTCACGAAACATCATTTTATAAAAAACACATTTTATTCATGAAATTTATAATTAAAAAAGTATAATCTTTACCTACAAAAATAAACACACACTTAAATACGCAGTAGTGTATAAGGCAATATCAAGTACATTACCTATTTCAATGTTTTATGACTCATTTTTGTCATTGATACTTTTACCATTGCAATGCCTAATTAAGTTATAATGTCTAGCAATAAAATGATCTTATCTTAAACAACATTCGGTTCCAATTAATACTATTTAATACCAAAAGTAGTTCCAATTTTAGCTTTTATTTGACAACAGCCGATTAGTGTGAGATTAACCTGTACCAACCCAGATACAGCTGACTCAGATCTACAAGACCTCGCCGTCAAGTGCACTGTGTCCATATGGCTGTTACGGGTCACACACGATCTACTATCTAGTACATTACAAGGAAATAAATTAAACACCCGCACTGTTGAGCTCAAGACCCGCAGGAACAGTTATGAAGTGCTAAATGTCATTACGAGTTTGATTGTACCCCTTCGCTTCTGCCGCATGAAGAGCCGCAGCGAGGAGCACTACCACTAGCAGGGAACTAGCCGGTTAGTGGATACTGGATACTGTGCTTTGTTTGGGATGCGGCCATGCGGGCAGCGGGGGCGAGCCTAGGACTGGGGAGTGAGGATGACTGGGTAGCCACGAGAACAAAGGCGTTCACTCAAGTCAGGCACTGGCTACTCTCGCATTTTTTATTATAGTCAGATGAAATCGGATTGGGAACGCTGCTGTGATTGTAAATTTACGCAAGCAGTTCAAAGTCATATTGTTGTCCTTTTTGTTAATTGGCGCAGCTAAGGACGAGGGTCAAAAATACGAAAACCAGTATAGCTCGCGGTAACAGAAGTTCCGCCCATAAAGCAATTTCGTTTAATTTCTCCTGAAATATAAAGTACTTACCGAATTTTACTCGGGTTTTTACATAATAAATTCTTCATTACTTATAGTTATGTAATAAAAAAGGTAAAGTTTGTCTTGTTTAACGAGGCGAAGTTAGGACTACAAAGTCCTCTCTACCACTCAACCTCGACCTTTACCTAGCGTCACCGTATAGTCACATTACAAATGTAAGTGGTGACTGCGGGGATCGAACCGCGTGTAGTGTACTTCAACACATTATATTTCCGTTACACACTTAATCGCGAAAATAACATTTTATAATTGATATATGAATCACTCCCCATTAAATTAGTATTTTGTCCCGAAATTACTTGTATGTATTTAAGGAGGTTACATAGCCAAGGGAAAATAGTTTAATGTTTTGAGAAATGTTTATCATTAAATTGTTTATTTAGCTGTCAATTTTTCTAAATCTCTGACAGATATAAATTGGCTGAGACAATTTACACTCATATATCCCACAATGCGACTAACTATAACCAGATAGTAGTTTCGTATGAATGTATTGTTATTTTATGTATGTATATGTTAAAGTGTACACTGTGCAGTGTTGTGAGATGCATGTACCTGGCCCGGTCATGACCGGAAATGACGAAAAAAGTGTCCCAGAATTTAGTATACAATTAGTATATATTAGTATACCATATACAACCCCTCTAAAATGGAAAATCAAATTCGGGTGAGGCATATACCTGACCTGGTCATGTCACCAAATGACTCGACACTGGTGCCAATCTTTAGTATACAATTAGTATATATTAGTATACCACATTAAGAAATTAGTATTCCACATACAGCCCCTCTAAAATGGAAAATCAAAGACAAGACCAATGCTGCCAACTGGGAGTGAAACGGAGTGTAGAGCAAATCAAGTAAAAAAGCCTCGTTTTAGAATGTTCAGCATTTTAGACAAAGTCTCACCGTGGGATTTTACGGTAGGAGTGTTCCCTGAAGAAAACTATTTTATTTGTCTAGTCTTGGAGTAGTCTTCATCGAGTGTGGTTGTGTGTGGATTAGTAGTCAACTAGTTTTTTTTTTTAGTTCAGTGACTTGTGTTGTAAAGTAGGGTTCCGATTTTCTTTATAAAGATTAAGTTTACTTTAAATATTTATTTGATAAGTCTTTTCGATGGTGAAACCGGGAAGTATATGGTATACTAATTTCGTAATGTGGTATACTAATATATACTAATTGTATACTAAATATTGGAAAACCTTTTTCGTTATTTCCGGTCATGACCGGGCCAGGTACACGCACCTCGCGCTCAGGGACTCAGTCAGGACCAAATATACACATATTTGGTCCTGGACTCAGTACGCACGCGCGCACATTCCATATCATCGTGTTTTTGTCATATGCGAGTGCAGCGACTCAGAGTGAGATTCAGTGGTTACCCGTTACAGTACGTTCCCTACTCACTAGCAGTCGTGTCGCTAGCCTACTCGCCTTTTGTATTCTGTCGTCTGTCGATAATTAACCCGGTCCGACGTCTGAAAATAAATGGGAGTCAGTCGCCTGTTGAATATATCATGTCGTTGACCTCTTACATGATTCTTTCCGTCTCGGGTAGACAATGTGAATTTTATTAACGCCTTGGAGCCTTACGTCGGTAATTAAACCTTCCGAGTTCAAAGGTGTAGGCTATAGACGTCTAAAGTTAGGTGTGGATGGAAAACACGACAAACTAGTCGGGGTTTTAGCTAAGGCCTTTGAAACGTTATCTCTTCTCCTACTTATTTTTCCCGGCGTGAATTATTTTTCGGATACCGCAGACGTGTGAAAAAGGCAAAGTTTGTCTTGTTTAACGAGGCAAATTTAGGACTAAAATGTCCTCTGTACCAGTCAACCTCGAAGGTTACTACGAGTATTTTAAAGGCGATTTCGGCCACGAATAATAGATCGGTTCAGACTTCGTGCAGCGTGCAGTAACGAAAGATCTCTCTGTTCGTCTTCGACAACCTGTCGTAAAAATAACCCGTGTTCATTTACAAGCGATCGATCTTCCGGCCTGGGAAGAGGGACGTACTACGTTGGCACTTTTCGGCCGGTTTTAATTTTAGCCGCGCGTTTTCTCCTGCATCTATGTCTTAATTTGGCGTTCTTGTGGCTTTGCCAGCTAGCGTTGTAATATTGCGTCAGGGCCCCTTCTTCAATACATGGAGAATCCGGTGTTTTCTGATCACTAATCGTCAAACCTGTAACAAGATATATTGATATAAAACACTGAAAAGCTGTTCGTGCTGTGATCTGTACAGGTTTGGAAAATAACTGTAGCCATAGATCAACGAAATTTAGCGTTCCGAAGTAAAAATTAAAAATACGCTGTATATGCGCCGGTCAAGAAATATTGGAATTGAGGAATTGAACGGCAACATTGTTATAGCTTTCTTTAGTTTTTGTCCGGTTGGCACCCAATAACTTGATGGCAATCGACCACGCTGGGAAATATCCCTAGTCGAATTAGGAAAAAACTATTTAAATCAAAATACCCTGTAAAAGATCTGCGTTCCGAAACAAACTCGTGTAATCCGTGATGCACACTTGCATCATAAAGAAACAAGCCTCCCAAAGGGACGGGTACACTTAGACTTAACATAGTAGAACTATCAATTGTGTTTTAAGCCAGAACTCAACGTTAAATACGGTAACTATACTCAAGGCGGAAATATCATGGATTATATTAACCACAACTGTATTAATAACGAATAACTATGAATATTTACTTATATTTACATACTATATTTACTCTTTTACTTGATCCAAAAGGAGACTTAACCAATAGTAAAAATAAATCTAATGAACTATGCGAGTGATATTAGGACCACACAACTGTTTAAAATGTAAAAACAAACAAGTAGAACACAGTTTCTGTTTTTAAAGTCGTGCTTGGACGAAATCATGTTTAAACATCCTTTTAGTCAAGTATAATAAAAAGATTACAATATTGCATCGAGACAGAAGACCAACCACCGGGTCATATAGGTCAGTACAGTATATACAAACTGAAACAGACAACAGAGACCGTGTTTTGCTGACCACTGCGGGTCGACAGCGGATTTGTTTGGAATAATTCATCACCTTGATACTGTTTTAGACGCCACAGTCTAGCACACAATCATAAATATTGACATTCATAGTGTAGTCGTGGTCCCAGCTGCTTTCAAACTTGCCTTGACACCACAATGAGGAATATATACAGGAACAGACGGAGCCATCAATTTTATTAACGACCAAATACAACTGTTAGATATTTAGCCAGTCCTAGCAACAACATAACGGCTGGGTAAGTACTAATTATTACGTTAACAGTTATTTTATGTTTCAAAAGCGTCGACAAGAACCGTCATTAACTGAGTAAATATAAACAAAGAAAATTACAGCGCACGCATAATGAAATTCAATACAGGGAAATTCTCGGGAAAAGTAGGGAGATTTCGTGTTGCAGTTGGCGTCGGTTGGCGGCCCTGCGCACAGCTGTTCCACAACCTTGAATCAGCTGTAAGCTCGTAATGACAATCAGCTGTTCCCCCTCTCGCCCCTCCCCACTCGCCAGCTCTACACAGTGCACTATCACTGTATCACTCGGTTCACTCCTACCTTGAGCCGTGTATTGAGCTTCATCCTTCATCACAAACAAGTTCGTACATCGAGGGCGATCGATCTATCCCGCCCGTTTATTCTGAAAAGCCATTGACCCTATCCTCATCTCTACTGTATGAGGAATTGGAGATTTGGACACCCTTCATATTACAACAGCGCTCTCATTTGAATGCTGTATCAGTTTGTATACAAATTCTCTCAACAAAGCTTCTGTATACAAATTTGGGAACAACATGCTACAACCAAGCGTCACCCACAACTATATTATAGGCCTACTATAATGTAAAGCTTGTCTACTATAAACTATGACAACTTCCGTCATCGTTTTTCTTAGATTCACATAATATAAGGTTTCTGTGGAGTTAAAATAATATGCTATGAAATTGAAGTTAGCATCTTTCTTATATATATTTGTCCGTATTTCATCTTTTGTAACATTATGATTTAAGGCCATATACTTGGCGTTATAACCGAACGGTTATTATTCAAGTAAAATGTTCACAATTTCTACTTATTTTCTTTACATCGCGCTACTAGTTTCTAGAACTTATTTCAACTTTTCACGACGGTATAACAACGCAAGCGTATTCGATTTAAAACCCACAAATAGCCGGTTATACGAGACATTATTGCAACTAACTAAATTTAGCAGTTTTCGTGTTTGCTTTGTGTACACTGGTTGAATGACGAGTCTTATCTACTTTTGCCTTGAACTTGGCCTAATTTATAGTTTTATCATGTTAGCACTGCAAATAGTTACTGTTAGATTTACCAGAGTTATCAATGGTAGAGTATTCTTACAACTAACTTAAACTGTCAATTACGTTTAAAAGCTACTGCAGGCTTTCATTAAAATGAGCCGGATTTACTTTAATGGTTTTAGGTTTATACATTTTCCTCAATATATCCAACTAGACGGTATTTGCAACATATTTTATTCGCATTATTTTGTCGTGTGAATTGTCTGAAAGCGTTCACTTACACTATTTTAGTAGGTTATTTTTTACATAAATATGATTCCAACCAGCTAGGCGAGAGGCCGTATTGCATTATAACACTCACTAACGTCCGGCTCTAAACCCATTCGTTCATTCAAGTTTCTCAACGGTACGACAATTTATTCCCGTTTCTGCAGTAATAGGATATTGCAACAAGCAGCAGTTAGTTGGGCTCGAGATGTACAGTATAATTGCACAGGTCAAGTTGAAACTATTAGCCTACTAGCCACGTTTTGTTAAAGGTTACCCTCTGATCAAACGTTGGCTGAAACAGGTTTTGATGGATTCTAGGACAAACGTTTTTATATCTAGGTACGTGTGTTCAGTGTTAGTCATACCAACAAAAAAGGTCAGAAAGCTCGCGTGCCGAGTGCCGAGGTCGTTTGTGACGATTCAGAAAATTGAGGTCGCGGAGGTACCCACAGCTCCCTGCTCCACTGCCTTCCCCCCTGAGTTAGCCTGAGCACTCCTGAGCCCGCTTGAGCCCTCCTGAGCTCTTTTGAGCCGGCCTTCCTGAGCCCCCTGGGTCTGCCTGGCCCGCCTGGATCTATAGTGATAAAAAACAAGACATTTCGGGATCTGGAATCTAATTACTTCTTCAGGGGAAAAGTAACCTAATAAAACTTAAAACATTAGGAAATGAGCTAATCTAAAAGTAATCAGCGTAAGGTGACCTTTCACCCACCACCAAACAACATGAGTGTTGTTGTTTTGAGTGTGTGTGTTTTTTAACAACTAGCCTGAAAAACAATAAAAAAGACAAATTGTTTTACTATCTTCATTTTTAATACCAGCCGTCAGCAGGCACTAACACAAACAAAAAAGGTTGACCTCCAAGTACAAGGAAGGATTCACACAATACATTCGCTCATCCAATTAGTTAATGTTAGTATCCTGAAGACTAGTTACTTATACTATCTGTGTGTACAACGTAATAGATGGTTTCCCCCTGTGTGTACAATGCACATCTATGCCTGGGGATTGGGGAATAGGAAAGGGGTATTGGGCAGCTCTACATCGACCAGGTGACCTGTACCTGTGACCTGGCGTGTCCGCGTGTGACACGGCACCCTTCTTGCACACACTCACTACTCGAGTACTCGCTAATAACAAAGCACTGTAGCTCACACACTGAGATAGCCGATATAATAAATCCTGTGTAATATAGCTTTAAACTATCCGGTCTCAGTGCTCAGTTCACTTCCAAACACATTGCGTGTAGACTGTAGTGCGCTGTGCGTGGGACAGGATTAGCTAACTCAGCTACAGTATGTCATGTACATGCTAGCTGGGCTCTCGCATGTTTACAACTAGAACTAACAGCTGTTCTAAGGTAAACAACAACTGATTTGCTCGACACAGAGTGCCTGAGTTCCACATCTGGATTCTCAGTTATAACTACTGCAGACCACTTTTTAACACCAACGATTTTTGGTTTACTTTAATTACATAAAGCTAGCATTGTCTGCCTGAAATTAAACATGTTTATAATATGCTTTGTTAATCCCGCACAACCTGATCACAGGAATAAAAAATAAAATTCTTGACATTTGGCCTTGAGTGTAATGAGTAAATAAGGTAAAAATAACCTAAAATTAATCTATCTAGAAAATCGATCAAAAGATTATACAAGCATGGTGATTATTGGTTCACAATCAAGCAAGTGCAAGGTTAGACTAAATATACTTCTTTGTAGCTGGCAATTGTTTAGTTTATTTAGCCAAAGTTAATTTTGTGCCAAGTTGCACTCTCAGCCATTTCACTTTTTGGCATGAGCTTATTGGGTTTGCCCCTAATTGGACACTCTACAGCAAATGTGTAGACATAAATATGATGAGAAAATCATTGCCATTTATAAAAGAGAAAGTATTCACATATTCAGGGTTAGGTTATGTTAAAGTTATTGTTGAGTTTGCAAAGAAACAAGCAGCCTATCTGGAATCAGATTCAGGAACTAAAACAGTTTCAGAGCATTTCTTTCTTGACTTTTATAACCAGATTTGATGCTGTTTTTTGGAGGTTGTTAAAAACTAGTGCTGTTGGAAGTCATGATTTTTGCACCAAAAACAAAATACAATATTACTTTTTAAAATAATTTGTGTTATTATCAGTGTAACTGTCTGGTCAGACAGATTTTTTACTCCACCAGGGCCTGTATAATGTCTGAGGTATATGATACGTTTGCTTCTCCAGGTACAATCCCACTGGTCTGCTGGTTCATTGCTCAAGAACCAAGGATGGGACAGAGGAGTTTGTAGAGTTAAGTTCAGAGCTGTCCAGCATATCACAGAAAAAAAATTCTTTCCATGTATTTTGATGGAGCTGCACACACACTTGTCCAGCCGATGTTTTAGGGTTGCTGATTGTGGAGGGTAGACTACCAACAAAAGGGACTAACCAAGGTTACAATTGCTGAGTGTTGACGATGTTGATGTGTGTTGCAGGACAGGAAGGATGCATTGCTCACGGACCGAGGAGGGGACGGAGGAGTTTGTGGAGTTAGGGTCGCTGATTGTGGAAGGCAGACTGCAGGCAGAGGGGACTGACCGAGGTTACAAGGAAGGTCCTCACTGTCCCAAAGCGGCTCATCTGAACACACACCAATGTGACCCAAATGAATTCTTGGTAAGTAAAATAAGTACTCTTGCAAACAAGCAGAACCTTATTTTTGTCAAATTGTTGCCTATTAAAATTGTCCTCTCAAGGCTTCCGCCTTGACTGCCTATCGGTAAATCCGGGCCTGACTGTCAGATCACTATCACATTTTTAGAAATTCATTAAAAAGAAACTTGTATGTTACTGAAATTTATCAAAACAGAAAGATCTTGAGTTACTTAACATTTTTATAATAAAAATATCAAATCTTTTGAATCAATTAATCCGCCAGTCACCATGTTACCTACACAGTCTGTCCTCTGTTGTGACAGTCAGTTCAGGCAGGGCTTCAAGCCCTACCGACTGAACCATCAGACACTATCTCGGCAATTGTATTTGATGTAAGTGCCACAGAGAGTTTTGATTGGACTGGTCCTAAAATGTGGCGAAAGTCAGCTGTTTCTTTGTTATTTTTCAACTATCTATATTACAAAAGTCTATGAGTCACAAGAGTCATGATATATCCTTTTCAAATTTACTATATCCGGTTTCAGGACCTGTTCATTCAAAACTACCTTGTTTAGAGTGCCTGAAGATCCTGAGGAAGAAGAGTCTTACGTGCTGATGCACTTTTTGGCCTCAAAAGGCCATTGTTGGAGCACTAAGTCACTACAATATAATGTTCACTTCACTTACCACTACACTATTTACAGTTTATATGCACTAGTTGCGTCAGAGTCGGGTAACAGTGGGGGGTGGTACAGGTGCACTAGCATTGCAGGCTTCTCGTACGCGTACTACGCCGAGGTGGGGACTGATGTCCTGGCGTTGATGGCTGGGGTGTTGACGTAGAGGTTAAATTGTTGTGTTGGGAAGTGCCCTTTTGAGGCTGAAATACGCATCAGCACGTAAGGCTCTTCTTCCTCAGGATCTTCAGGCCCTCTAAACAAGGTAATTGTGATACCCTTTTCCTTCATCAATTGACTTGTTGATTTTCAGTACCAGCTTTCCTGAGCCTTTGTGATGTTTTCAGTGCATGAGAGCGGAACGTCTGCGCAAGCACCTGTCACTTCTGTGCCAGAATGCTGTGCCGATGTGTATCGAAGTGCTGCTCTGCCCTGTCTGTCCTTGCGGAACCGAGAGAGCCAAGAGTCTAGAGATAGCTAACATCCCCTCTCCATCAGACTTACTACTCGAACAGTGGACTGTAGCCGTCACGCATTTCAGGTAAATACTTTACATATTTGGAGTGATTTGCAATCTTCGAAGAGCCCAAGTTATTATGCTTTTGGGTGCTACTGATATTCATTAGAGGAAAAAGGAACACAATCCAAAACACCATAATTTTGATGGTATTAGCTAACACATTGAATAACTTAGAACAGAAGTTACTTTATTTCAGAAAAATGGCTTATGATCTGGGTCACGGCATTAGAGCATTTGCTTTTCTTTTGGATCCAGGGTTCTTCTTTTCTTGTGTGGGCACTGAAAAGTATGTCTAACTTATCAGACATTGACTGTTCTTCCATTGTATACGGTGATAGAATAAAACAGTTTGCAAGTTTGTGGACCTACTTTTGCATACTTATCTTTTAGTGTTTTCAACATACACATTCTAAAAATATCTTTGCGAAGCCATCTTATTCTTTGGTGTGTTAAAAGCTTTCGTCTAAAAATTCTTGCGTTAATTATATTTTAATTTTCCGGAGCTTTCCCCAAATTGTTTGTTGTTTTTTTAACAACTATAATTTCATTGCATCTCATTCACATTATGATTTGAATATTGTTACAGTAAAAATTTTGTGTTGATTGAATCACTATACCATGATATTATATTGTAAAGACATGGTATATTGAATCTGTTTTTATTTTAGTTTTCTTTATTAGGAGATTGGTTTTGATTCAATGATCAATTTTGAGATTGATTTTCAAGCTGTTGAAATATAGATTCAGGGCCGTATTTCTAAATAGGCTAAAAAGGCTGCAGCCTAGAGCGGCAAATTTTCAGGGCGGCAAGTAAGAACACTTTTTAAACTTATAAAATCAATTCTTTTAAAGTAAAATTACATTTTCATCATGACTTTTTAACCTTCTTTCAAATACATGACATAGTGGTTATTCTTAGCGCATAGTCACCTATTATTTTAATGCAGTACAAGATTAGTTTTAAAAATTGAACACACTGCCTAAGCGCAGCGGTTAGATTTGGCAACACTGCAACGGTGGAAGCATGCAACATGTCCCGGAACTAGTAAATACAGATAATTTAAAACTTATTTAATTTTTCTTAACTTGAATAAAAAATTAAAACAGCTACAATCTCACCTACATCTGCTACTTGGAAAATAACTTTATCCTTTTCTTTTTGGGAGCGGCCATAGCGCCGCGGTGAGAACTTATGTATCTAAGTGGTCATCTGAGATAAGGCTAAACCCGTCCGCCCAAGGAACTCACAGCACGGCGCGCGTAACAACGGACCTTCATTCAACTGATGCCGCCTAACTGTCAAACCAACAGCCTGCAAGAGTTTACGGCGGCCTGTTTTTCACCTTTCAAACATTATTTTAACATTACCAACATGAAATATTTGGAAACTATAGGAGTTGTCCAACACTTGAATAGAGCCTGATTTCTCATAAATTGTTCAATAGCGACAAATAAACTTTAAAACTGTCCAAATTTTACTTGGTCCCACAATTTCAGAAAAACGCTCTACACGCATGTAGGTAAGCTTCTTAGCTTTAACATGAATAAAGCTAACCTTTTAGTATGCACAGTACTTGTCGGCCATTTTGTTTTTGTCCCATAAGAACAACGGTAAAAAGAAGGATTTTCTTGAGACACCCCACGCCTACTATTTTTATTTGATCTTATTGAAATAGGTTTTATTTTAAAGATAAAAATGTACTGCAATGACTCCACTGACCAATTTTTTGAAAATGTTATTATTTTAATCGTAAAATTAAAAAAAGTTAATACAGAGTCTTTAGTGTTTGAATGTATGGCACAATCTTATTAATGGGAAAATGGAAATTCGGCTCAGCGAAACCATTGAAACATTTACGAGTAATGCACTTTAAAACAAAGTTTATTTCATAAAAATCCGATGAAAACTGTGGGTGTGAGGTGTCCCAAGAAATTTCATGTTTTTACATTTCTCTTATGGGACGAAATTCAAGGTCACAATCACAACTGCCAGCGGAGGCAGCAAATACACCTTTAGCCTATAGGCGGCATGCTCTTAAATCCGGCCCTGTATAGATTACCTGGTTTCTTTCTATTTTCATGAGTCATATGAATGAAGCAAGATTTCGGCTGTGTTGAAAAACTAGCTTGCAAGCTCTAGTAGCCCCACAACCTGTGTGCATAAATATAATTGCCTTTACTGTACTGAATGAATTGTTGGTTATCCAGAAAGTTGAGGATGGATGGAACAAATTGTACTATATTCTGAGTTTTTACTTTGTTCTCACTTTAGTCATTCCATAGTTTTAACTTTGTCCCAGTTCTTCTTTCACCATGCAGATAACCAGGGGTGCCCATCCCCCCTAAGACTCATGTCGCAAATCCCCCCCAATTTGGGATTGAACGGCACTACCAGGGGGGTCTGGGGGGAACGCCCCCCAGCATGCAGAGGGGTCCGGGGAAAAAAATTGGAAAAATTGCATACAAAATACACGGGTTTTAACAGTTTTAGAGCTTAAATCCCCTACTTTATAAGTACTGGTTTTGCTTTTTTGAATCATACTTATTTTGTGAAAGTATAAATTAAAAGTGCAAAACATTAGGTTTTGTAATTTAAACGGTTTATTTTAGCACCAGCTTTTAAATAAAAATAATAAAAGTGAATAAATATTGACAACAATAAATTTAAATATAACTGTGTAGTTTCCAGATTATTCAAATGCTTGATTATTAACTGTTGAGTTTTGCACAAACATTTGTGAGGCAAGATATATCCGTAATATGGCAGTAGCTTTGAACAATTTAATTTAATTAAAATATAACCCTCTCTTAGACGTGCATGGGCAAAACACGTTAACACATCTTCAGCTATCATGTTTAAGAATAATTAATATCTAAGGCTTCCGGATTACACCGCGCACAGTTGAAATACAAATTAGCCAGTCAACCAGCTACTGAGGATGACTCTCCACAGCGAGGTCGAAACGTTTAGCAGTATTTGTATTTCAACAGTGACGGTAATGGAAGCCTTATTAATGATATTAATGATGACACCGGCCGCGAAAGCTTAATAATTTAAGAATAATACTTGATTAATGTGCAAGTCTGCAAGCCATTGAAGGCCTACTATCCAGTATCAACAGAATAGTCATTTTAAGAACTTTGTTCTTAGACAGTAAACTCCTTTCCTCTTCCTACCGTTGGCTGCAAAGGGGGCAAATAATAATCTTTTTCCATGTAACATGAGAAATGTGTTATGTTTTAAAAATAGGTGAAAAAGTACCTTAGTGTGATGACTGAATTTTATTAACAACATTTAATGCAAACAATTTGACCCTGAACATAACATAAAAAGGTTTTCTATGCTTCCTTCGGAACAATAACCACTGGGAAACTATTTAAAAGTAAATATGATAGTTGTATGTATTGTAAGTTGGAATTTATAAGAATAAGAATGTATTTATTTTCTTGATTATTTACATAATACATAATATACATACATCATCTAAATCAGACAATTTAAATTAAAAAATAAACAATGAAAAATTCTACCTGCCAGGGCTGAATCTTACATCTAAATAAATACAGTATAAAACAACCTAGAGATAGCTTAACATATTATTGTGAGTAAAATAGACTATTATAAAACTAATTTCAGTCTATGATGATTTATAAAATAATACAAGAAAATATAGGATCTCAAAGGCATTGCCTGTTTTGAGATTCCTTCAATTTCAGTTAAGAAAATACAGTGAAGGATAAGTGTAAATAAAAGTTATAATTAAAACAAGATCGGTTTTAATTTTAGTGCCAAAATAATTTTACACTTACACAAAGATTTTGTGTATCCTTCAAAACAATTATGCAGCTACCCCCTCGACCAAGGCACCCAAGCTCCTGGGCTGGACGCCAACACAGACACTGCCAATAAAGGCAGCAGGCTTTTCACAGCCCAAGTACTGATCATGAATAACCAAGGACCGGAGAAGTGAGCATATTCACATCAAAAGTCACTTGCATACCTCTCACTATTGTAATATTGTGAACAAGAAATCTATATTGTTAGTTTCCAAGAGCCATCTCTTTAATTTATTCTGGAAAATGTGTCTGGTTAAAGAATATTTAATTAAGTCAGGTAATCTATTGAACATTTGAATTAGGAGCATTAAACTGAAAGGTTCTGGTAAAGTAAGTTTTATTTGGTTTAGGAACTGATAAGTATTATGGTTTCTCAGTTTACTTCTATAGGCAAGAATATCATATGTTTTTCTTTTATTTTTTTAAACGGATCAACAATAGTTTCATCTACTGCTAACTCATCCATAAATCTTTTTCTTTTCCGGTTCCTAAAAGATGGTAGAATCACGTTGTGGTCATCATTGAAGTTCGTGATTGTAGCTTTTATCTTTTCCCATTCTTTGTCCTTTCTTAATTTGGCTAACTTTTCTTGAGCGGAAGAAATCATTTTGGGCGCAATACTGTAGTCAATGATATAATGATAGTTGCAAGTGGTTGTTTTTTTAGCTAGAGAAAATGTAATTTTAGGTGTAAAACTTCATAAATATTATATAAATAATATTTTTGTTCCTCTATGAAAGTGTATTTTCATGGGGTAGGCTTACTTATGATGAAGAATAGGAAATCAAACCCTAAACTATCACTCGTAATTTATATAGAGAGAAAATAATTTATTAAAAAAATTAACCTATCTGTCCCATACAGGGTTGCCATAAAAATACAGAAAACAAAAATTTAAATTGGCACAATTACCTCCTCGAACACTGTCCATGGTGTAATAAGTACCTTATATGCAAAACCATTTATATAAACAAGTTCAGAAGAACTGCTAGAATGTGTCGGAAATTAATGTGTTTTCTCAATTAAATTTTAGTTTTCTGTACTTTTACACCTGTACTGTCTACTGTGTTGATGGTCACTAGTGCTGTCGGGCTAGTGGTTAACCGTATAAACTCTCATTTTCTGCCACAGCCCACAAAACAGAGAATAGCAACAGCTTCATCAAGAACGGACAAGGCACAGCAGTCTGTAGATAGCGCCTTCACGCATTAACCTTCAATCTATTACGAGTATTGTTGTAAAATCTGCATCCTTCCTTTTTACAAAATTGTCGTGTGGGTTTTTAGAAAAAATATGGCAAATGGGTAAACGTTAAACAAATTTAGTTCCCTCCATTTTCATTTTTCCTAATTCCCCAAAATTCTTTTGAATGTCAAGTTGCACATCAAACCTAATGGGCACCCCTGCAGATAACTATTACAATGTAACTATCAAATAGCTGAGTTTGCTGATTTTGTGGTACAAGAATTTGTTTAAAGTGATATTTTAGTGTATGTTACAAGTTTTTTGAAAATTGTGCAATTCCGTTGAGAAAAACTTTCTTAAAAGTCTTGCTGAACAGTGGCAAGATAGACACAAAACAATATAATATTTGGTAAATTCCTACAACATTTTAGTTGCTTCGACTTCTGAGGCCATGGAAACTGTTGAGTGTGTGACAGACAGTTGGATCGTGTAGTTGATTGTGGTGTCGGATTGCAGTGAAGAGCCGTGCAACATGAACGTGAGAGGTCTGATCCAAGCCGTGCGCTCTCAACTGCACTTCTCCCAGCTGTCAGCCTGGTGGAGCAGCAGTCGCGGCTCTCAACCCGTCAACGTCTGCTACCGAGTCACTCTGCCTGAGCAAGCCTTCTCCTCCCAGTTCTCTCGTCAGCCTCAACATCACGTCTTCCCGCCAGCAGCTGTCTCTCCCAAAACACATCTCAAGGTCAGTTTATTATTATTACTAGGCCATATTCCAGGCTGAGATTTATGCAATTCTTGTATGCACTCTACAAGAACTTGCGTCTAGTACTAGGAGCAGACGTATAGTTATTTTTTCCGATAGCCAGGCAGCTCTTAGGACCCTGGAAAAGATCATTTCATCTCTAAGCTGGTCTAGGAATGTGTTCAGGCCCTCTGTGGCCTTTCTAGATTAAATAATGTTCATCTAGATCCCAGGACATCAGGGTTTCTGGGTAACTAAAAGAGACCTCCTCACAAGGAGTGGAGCACTGTCCCGCTTTAGTGGACCGAACCGCAGTTGGCATAAGTCAGGCTTTAGTTTACAAGTCCTTTGGGGATAGTACTGAGACACATTGTCAAAAGTGGACTAGCCTTACAGGAAGCTCAACCGCTAACTTGCTCCTAAAAAGGCCTAGCAGGGGGCTCTCCAGTAGCTTCTTAAAACTAAAACGCTCTGATATCAGATTTCTAATATTCTTAAGTGGACATGGGCACTTCAGGTATCATCTACAGAAAATGGGGTTGCATAATGGTAATACTCTATGTAGACTCTGTGAGCAGGCAGTAGAAACTGCTTGGCACATCCTATTAGACTGTCCCTCTCTGGAGATTATGAGTCAGTGTTAAGTGTTAACTAAAGGGGCGTAATTGGGATGATTTCACTTGTCTGAGCTTGTGGGAGTCATCTTGAGGCTTTGTGAACCCACAGGGTGGGTCACCCAGGCTAAGCAGTACAATAAACCCAATGTAACTGATTACAGTTACAGTTATCTCAATGTAACTGGTCAGTTACAAGTTACATCGCTACTAGTTACAACTGGCTTCCCAAGGTCAAAATTAAATAATAATATGTCCATCCAAAAAATTTGTTTAGAAAGATATTTCTATGGTGTTTTTTACTTTAATTAAAGATTACATTGATTGATATACCACAATACTTGATATAGTACAAGGAACAATTAGGAAAAATAAAGATACAATATTAATCAGTGTGTAAGTTATAAATTATAAAACAATATGTATTTGTTTGGTTTCAAGTGTACAAAATTAATAGTGATCTTGAAAATACTATATAAAAAAATGATGACATACAAAACACATTAGATGGAGAGAAGATCCAGCATGATGAAACTGACACAAATTATTATTTAAAGTTAAATGTTAAAACCCTAAGTTAGAACAACTCCCTTCTTCCAAAACTTCCCAGCTTTTCTTTGAGTGGCAATAAGTATATTATACCGTGATGGCCAGCACTATCAGGACTTTGAGTTCTCTAAAGATTGGCCAGCAGTGGTCTAAGTGTCCAGCGTTAGATATAATTTTATTGCCCTCTTTTTGTAGAAGCAATATATCCTGTAGCTGTAGAGTGCGTCCCCAGACGATGATTAGTCTATTACTGTGTGAAAACCAGTAAGAGAGGCAGGGCTACTTAAACGTATTTAGTCAAGTAGTTATTGTTCATTGCAGTTTTGAAAAGTCGAAAAAGGTTAACACTTATTCAAACTGTCAGTGATAGCCATTTAGCCGCTAACTGGTAGCTTAATTCACCAAATGACTGAAATGAGTACACATCTACTCAACTGAAACAATCCAACAAAACAAAAAGATCACATCTAACTCAAACTACATCCAACAAAGAATTACTTTATAAATTATAATAATAAAATTGAATTAATATTTATATCGCACTCAAAAATTACAATGCAGACAGCCGGCTAAAGTGTAAACAGCATCCGACTACATTCAAACACTGCCATTAGGGGTTATGATGCACACTTTTTGCTTTTCTTTGCTTTTAATAACTTGACAGATACAGTCCTTTAGATAAACCATTTTAGATATTGTATAACTGAACAAATAACTTAATAGTTATACCGCATGAAATCTATTAAAATACTCGGTTTTGAAATTGGCGCTGTGATTTTTACAAATTCCAAGCTGAAAATGTAACGCCGCGCGTAATCGTTTACCGCAATTTGTAACGACACCGCTATTCGTTACAGCCAATGTAACGGCTAAGTGCTACAAAGTTACAGGAAAATGTAACGATACAAGTAATCCATTACAATTTTGTAATCGCTAATTCCCAAGTCTGAAAAATCCAATTACAGGCTACCATAAAAGATACATTTTTACTTCTCACCAATCTGAAACATTTAGGCGAAAATTGCTACCAAAAATCATGACAATATGAGTCTTTGACTATTCTGAAGATTCCAATTCAGGCTAGTATGATCTAAAAGACTGTTTCTGACCTTAATAAATCACAGGCCAACAACTGTTGTCAATCCCTGATTCCTTTAATATTAACTTGTAATCGTTGACTCCCATCAGTGTTAGGAATCAATTTCTATGGTCCTTCAATGATATCTATGCTCTTGTACATATCCTCCACAAGTTCTAGACCCGCTTAAAGATATATCATTGTTTTGCCTGTAACAACCTCAAGATTCCTGGTGGAGTCACAATTATCTCTAGACTTCTGTTATGGGTGCTTAGATTCTGGCTAATTCTGATGTTTAGATTTTAGAAATAAATCCTAATTAAAACAACAGTTACTTTGTAATTTAGGTGGCTGTTTATAACAACCAAAGACTTTGTATGGTCAGCAACAGTCCCTTTGTTACTATCCCCAAGACAGTTAGTATTTTAGACAATCTTGTGACTCCTGTCAGTAACCCCACCAATATCTTTTCTATTCAGCAAGCTCTGACTCATCAATCACAGAACAACCATTAAATAAAATTGCTGAGTGTAAATGTGATTCAACGCAATAGTTTTACATCTCATAAACTTGTAAACCCCTGTTAGAATTGCAAATTGTAAGTACAACACTAGCTTCTTGTAGTTGTGACAAACATACATGTGCTCAAGACTATTGGATTATTGAATGAAATTAATGTTTCAATGGAACCGAGTTGTCCATTAATGGATGGCTGGTTCTAATTTTATCATTCCAGTTGAGACTGTCACAATATTTATCTTCGAGAGAGATAATCTACTAACCTTGTCATTTGAGGATTGAGTTGTAATTCAGATCAAGCCAAGAAACCCATATATTTTTAATACCCCTTTTTTGCTGAGTTGTTCGTCCCCGAGTCTGTAGGGGTACAAGAATGAGATGGATGTTTCTTGTTTTCAGGTATCCGTACGCACATTGCCCCGCTGCGACAACGTCCCCATTGTCAAATGTGATGCTTGTACTCCAGAAGCCAACGTACGCAAGAGATCCATCGCTCTCGACCAACCTCTGCTCGGGGAGAGTCTCCTAGACCCTCCCGGCCCTTCCTCATCTCGGGCTCACGGTAACTTGTCTTTAACATCAGTTTTGTCTACAATATTGCACAAGTTTTTAATGTGAAAATTTTCACACTGGAAAGTGGAAATGATTAAATACTAAACCAATATTGTAAATAGAAGAGGTGTAGTATGTGATACCTAGCTTGATAATAAAACTCTAAAAACCTAAAAGAAATCAAGTATATCCGAAAAAAGTTAACCGGACGTTAATGATTGATTAGAGCAAAAATAAGTCAATAAGTCACTTTGAAAAATTATTTTACTGTAAATAAATTCTATAATAAAATTTAGGTGATTCCACTTACCCGTGTACCTAATGGAGCCATCTCTTTTCCGGTCAAGCTCATTGTGGTCAATTTGATGCACCGGGTGCAAGCGCCTTTCTTTTGCATGACATTGTTGTTTCTCTAAATGCGCATTTTCAGTAATAGCGCGACCAAGACAGTGCTAATTGTCTAGCAATGATATTTTAATTTTAAAACATGCAAAGTGCTATAAGAGGTATTCTTAACCTTGTTTTATAAAAGCTTAGTACTAGAGTTGCAACATAATTTTGATGGAAATTAATGTACAAGAGTCTATTGATACAAAGACGTGTTCAAGCTCTAGGTAAATGTTTATTGTGGCTGGCATCCAGGTATCATTTTCTTTATACAACTGCAAACCACACGATGAACACAAATATTTTACCTGTTTCCATGTAAAAGTTAATATATGTATTTGTATATTTCCCAAACTTTTGAGTAGAATAATTCTGTCTTCCTTGGTCCTAACTCTCCTGTAGTGTAGCAAAACATCCCCTACCTTGAGGTTTCTTCAGTACTATGTCCACCTATCAACCCTCCATCCTTTCTCCATCCATCCGCCACCACAAAGAAATCTCTACAAGGGTTTTGTACAATGTTATGTTGGTTCTGCAGCCGGGCTGTGTGGGTGGCACACTGCAAGTCCTCCGCCGCCTCGCCACGCACGCCCCTCCCGGCCGAGTGATAGCACGCCGCCAGATAAACCCCCACGCCTTCACGCCACATCTTGTCTCTTCCAGGTAGCTCATCTACTTATCCCTTAGATAATAGATGTGACAGGGTCAGAAGCCTTGAAGAAACTACTTCACACTATACTGTTACTTTGTGTAGTTACAGTAGAAATAGGAATCGTCCCATCAGTAGTGGCGTTTCTTACGGGCCAGGTGGGCAGGCCACCCACCCTATGAATAAGAGGAATAAACAAAATGTAATCTCATACCAAATGTCTTATTTGGCTCACCACTATCTGTTGATTAGTTTTCAACTGTTCAAACTCCTGCAGAAAATGCAACTCACTCAAGATATTGGAAGTACACTCTTTGGGCTGGCCGCCTTTATCTGTGGTCTTAAGCAAGTGTGGCCATATTTATTGTAAAGGCACTTGGAGCACTCTCAAGCTCTTGCCAAAAGTAGTGAAGGTAGGGGCTTTTAATTGAACTTGGAAACTTTTCTCTTCTCTTACTAGCTACTGGAATTTGCAGAGTTTCCAAGGTTAACTGAACTACAGAGACTTTTCAGGAATCACTTGTTATTGCAATGTGATTGCACTGTCAACATGAGTTCTAACTCTAATCTGCAGGCGGTCGACTTATGATGAAAAGGGTGTTTTACCAATTTTAGCAGCTGTGTAAATGTGTGCTGAGCAATACAAGTAGAGCATGATCAAGGTGGAGCACTGACCAGCAAACGTCCCAAACAGGAAGTTTAATTTCTGTCAGTCCAGTCTTCTGGTGGAACAGAAAGCCACTTTTGCTTACGTGACAGTATACAACAAGGGATTAGTCACAGCCTCCTCCACTACTGTCTTTTGCAAAAATATATCAACCTATTATTACATTTCAAGTGGTCATATTGCAGTTTAGTTACCATTAAATTTTGATTGTTGGGATTTTTCCCTAGTAATAAAGAAGGTTTGTTTTCAAAGTGAGTGTAAAATAAAAAGAAATTCACTTACACTTTGATGTTGGTTCAGTTTCACCAAAAGTGTTGTCGACTGTTGGCTCAAACTACGGATGGGTCCAAAATGACTTCATGTTTATTGCAAAACAAAATATGTCAGATTATAACAAATAATCTACAGAATAAAATAAAAAATATAGTTTTTAATTTGAGCAGCAACTAAAAGAAAATATGTTAGATTGGGAGTTGTGTGAAGGCAACCTAGTATAGTAGGCCTACTCTCAGATGAATACCGGTACCTATGCACTGTAGGATTGAAAAATGATAGAGACACATTTCTGGATGCCAAGCTGAACTGGTAAGCAAAGGGTCTTCATGATTTGGAGATTGCTAAAATCAAATTTAGTTTCTGGTATTTTCACTGTTCTAGGATGTAACACACATTATTACTGTACGCTTATCCTCAGTTTAGTACAAACTCAAAATAACTTTAATTTACAATTGTAATAGTGAATACAGTCCATGTTTAAATCATAAACAATTATTTGGGATTTAAATGATAATGTTGATACTAAATTTATGAACGCTTTATTAGAATGGCTGTGTTTGGAAATATGATAAAGCCCAAACACAGTCTTTATTTGATTTCATTTCTATATTAAATTGATTTTACCGGTACTCTCCACTTTGGGCTTTTAATGGGTCTTCTGAAGATTCATAGGCTTCTTCAACGATACTTTATATAAACAACTAATCTAATTGCAGAGACAAACTAATTTTTATTTTTAACCATTTGTTTCTAATTAAATTGTGACTTCTAGAGCAGTGTGCAACGTATTTCCCAGGTAAATATCCCATTTACCCGGGAGGTACAGTCGCCATGGAAACTGTTGAGTGTGTGACAGACAGTTGGATCGTGTAGTTGATTGTGGTGTCGGATTGCAGTGAAGAGCCGTGCAACATGAGCGTGAGAGGTCTGATCAAGCGTGCGCTCTCAACTGCACTTCTCCCAGCTGTCAGCCTGGTGGAGCAGCAGTCGTGCTCTCAACCGTCAGCGTCTGCTACCGAGTCACTCTGCCTGAGCAAGCCTTCTCCTCCCAGTTCTCTCGTCAGCCTCAACATCCGTCTTCCGCCAGCAGCTGTCTCTCCCAAAACACATCTCAAGGTCAGTTTATTATTATTACTAGGCCATATTCCAGGCTGAGATTTATGCAATTCTTGTATGCACTCTACAAGAACTTGCGTCTAGTACTAGGAGCAGACGTATAGTTATTTTTTCCGATAGCCAGGCAGCTCTTAGGACCCTGGAAAAAGATCATTTCATCTCTAAGCTGGTCTAGGAATGTGTTCAGGCCCTCTGTGGCCTTTCTAGATTAAATAATGTTCATCTAGATCCCAGGACATCAGGGTTTCTTGGGTAACGAAAAGAGAGACCTCCTCACAAGGAGTGGAGCACTGTCCGCCTTTAGTGGACCGGAACCGGCAGTTGGCATAAGTCAGGCTTTAGTTTACAAGTCCTTTGGGGATAGTACTTATGAGACACATTGTCAAAAGTGGACTAGCCTTACAGGAAGCTCAACCGCTAACTTGCTCCTAAAAAGGCCTAGCAGGGGGCTCTCCAGTAGCTTCTTAAAACTAAAACGCTCTGATATCAGATTTCTAATATTCTTAAGTGGACATGGGCACTTCAGGTATCATCTACAGAAAATGGGGTTGCATAATGGTAATACTCTATGTAGACTCTGTGAGCAGGCAGTAGAAACTGCTTGGCACATCCTATTGACTGTCCCTCTCTGGAGATTATGAGTCAGTGTTAAGTGTTAACTAAAGGCGTAGTGGGATGATTTCACTTGTCTGAGCTTGTGGGAGTCATCTTGAGGCTTTGTGAACCCACAGGGGTGGGTCACCCAGGCTAAGATAACTGGGGCAGTACAATAAACCTTTGGTTGATGTACAACTGGTTCACCACCAGCCCTACTTAATCTAATCTAATCTTAGTGGGATTTCATGAGGATATTGAGGATTATGTCTGAATTACATTTACCAAGAACATTTTGAAATTACAGTATATGTATTTCAAATCAGGTTAATAGGAAAAATCCAATTACAGGCTACCATAAAAAGATACATTTTTACTTCTCACCAATCTGAAACATTTAGGCGAAAATTGCTACTCAAAATCATGACAATATGAGTCTTTGACTATTCTGAAGATTCCAATTCAGGCTAGTATGATCTAAAAGACTGTTTCTGACCTTAATAAATCACAGGCCAACAACTTGTTGTCAATCCCTGATTCCTTTAATATTAACTCTGTAATCTGTTGACTCCCATCAGTGTTAGAATCAATTTCTTGGTCCTGCAATGATATCTATGCTCTTGTACATATCCTCCACAAGTTCTAGACCCGCTTAAAGATATATCATTGTTTTGCCTGTAACAACCTCAAGATTCCTGGTGGAGTTCACAATTATCTCTAGACTTCTGTTAAGGGTGCTTAGATTCTGGCTAATTCTGATGTTTAGATTTCGAAATAAATCCTAATTAAAACAACAGTTACTTTGTAATTTAGGTGGCTTGTTTATAACAACCACAAGACTCTTTTGTATGGCCGCAACAGTTTCTCGTCCCTTTTGTTACTATGCCCAAGACAGTTAGTATTTGTGACAATCTTGTGACTCCTGTCAGTAACCCCACCAATATCTTTTCTATTCAGCAAGCTCTGGACTCCCATCGAATTCACAGAACAATAACCATTAAATAAAATTGCTGAGTGTAAATGTGATTCTAACGCAATAGTTTTACATCTTATAAACTTGTAAACCCTGTGTTAGAATTGCAAAATTGTAAGGTACAACACTAGCTTCTTGTAGTTGTGACAAACATACATGTGCTCAAGACTATTGGATTATTGAATGAAATTAATGTTTCAATGGAACCGGAGTTGTCCATTAATGGATGCATGGTTCTAATTTTATCATTCCAGTTGAGACTGTCACAATATTTATCTTCGATAGAGAGAATCTACTAACCTCTTAATTTTAAGCCATTTGAGGATTGAGTTGTAATTAGATCAAGCCAAGAAACCCATATATATTTTTAATACCCCTTTTTTGCTGAGTTGTTCGTCCCCGAGTCTGTAGGGGTACAAGAATGAGATGGATGTTTCTTTTGTTTCAGGTCCCACATGCACAACGTCCCCATTGTCAAATGTGATGCTTGTACTCCAGAAGCCAACGTATCAGAGATCCATCGCCTCGACCAACCTCTGCTCGGGAGAGTCTCCAGACCCTGCCCTTCCTCATCTCGGGCTCACGGTAACTTGTCTTTAACATCAGTTTTGTCTACAATATTGCACAAATTTTCACACTGGAAAGTGGAAATGATTAAATACTAAACCAATATTGTAAATAGAAGAGGTGTAGTATGTGATACCTAGCTTGATAATAAAACTCTAAAAACCTAAAAGAAATCAAGTATATCCGAAAAAAGTTAACCGGACGTTAATGATTGATTAGAGCAAAAATAAGTCAATAAGTCACTTTGAAAAATTATTTTACTGTAAATAAAATTCTATAATAAAATTTAGGTGATTCCACTTTACCCGTGTGTACCTAATGGAGCCATCTCTTTTCCGTCAAGCTCATTGTGGTCAATTCTCGCCTGGATGCACCTGCAAGCAAGCAAAAGGCCTTTCTTTTTTGCATGACATTGTTGTTTCTCTAAATGCGTACTTTCAGTAATAGCGTGACCAAGACAGTGCTAATTGTCTAGCAATGATATTTTAATTTTAAAACATGCAAAGTGCTATAAGAGGTATTCGTTAACCTTGTTTTTATAAAAGCTTAGTACTAGAGTTGCAACATAATTTTGATGGAAATTAATGTACAAGGAGTCTATTGATACAAAGACGTGTTCAAGCTCTAGGTAAATGTTTATTGTGGCTGGCATCCAGGTATCATTTTCTTTATACAACTGCAAACTACACGATGAAACACAAATATTTTACCTGTTTCCATGTAAAAGTTAATATATGTATTTGTATATTTCCCAAACTTTTGAGTAGAATAATTCTGTCTTCCTTGGTCCTACAACTTCTCCTGTAGTGTAGCAAAAACATCCCCTACCTTGAGGTTTCTTCAGTACTATGTCCACCTATCAACCCTCCATCCTTCTCTCCATCCATCCAGCCACCACAAAGAAATCTCTACAAGGGTTTTTGTACAATGTTATGTTGGTTCTTGCAGCGGGGCTGTGTAAGTGGCACACTGCAAGTCCTCCGTCGCCCCCGCCACGCCGCCGCCCCTCCCGCCGAGTGATAGCACGCCGCTGTGATAAACCCCCTACGCCTTCACGCCACATCTTGTCTCTTCCAGGTAGCTCATCTACTTATCCCTTAGATAATAGATGTGACAGGGGTCAGAAGCCTTGAAGAAACTACTTCACACTATACTGTTACTTTGTGTAGTTACAGTAGAAATAGGAATCGTCCCATCAGTAGCGGCGCTTCCTTACGGGCCAGGTGGGCAGGCCACCCACCCCTATGAATAAGAGGAATAAACAAAATGTAATCTCATACCAAATCGTCTTATTTGGCTCACCACTATCTGTTGATTAGTATTTTCAACTGTTCAAACTCCTGCAGAAAATGCAACTCACTCAAGATATTGGAAGTACACTCTTTGGGCTGGCCGCCTCTTTTATCTGTGGTCTTAAGCAAGTGTGGCCATATTTATTGTAAGGGGCACTTGGAGCACTCTCAAGCTCTTGCCAAAAGTAGTGAAGGTAGGGGCTTTTAATTGAACTTGGAAACTTTTTCTCTTCTCTTACTAGCTACTGGAATTTGTAGAGTTTCCAAGGTTAACTGAACTACAGAGACTTTTCAGGAATCACTTGTTATTGCAATGTGATTGCACTGTCAACATGAGTTCTAATTCTAATCTGCAGGCGGTCGACTTATGATGAAAAGGGTGTTTTACCAATTTTAGCAGCTGTGTAAATGTGTGCTGAGCAATACAAGTAGAGCATGATCAAGGTGGAGCACTGACCAGCAAACGTCCCAAACAGGAAGTTTAATTTCTGTCAGTCCAGTCTTCTGGTGGAACAGAAAGCCACTTTTGCTTACGTGACAGTATACAACAAGGGATTAGTCACAGCCTCCTCCACTACTGTCTTTTTGCAAAAATATATCAACCTATTATTACATTTCAAGTGGTCATATTGCAGTTTAGTTACCATTAAATTTTGATTGTTGGGATTTTTCCCTAGTAATAAAGAAGGTTTGTTTTCAAAGTGAGTGTAAAATAAAAGAAATTCACTTACACTTTGATGTTGGTTCAGTTTCACCAAAAGTGTCGACTGTTGGCTCAAACTACGGATGGGTCCAAAATGACTTCATGTTTATTGCAAAACAAAATATGTCAGATTATAACAAATAATCTACAGAATAAAATAAAAAATATAGTTTTTAATTTGAGCAGCAACTAGAAGAAAATATGTTAGATTGGGAGTTGTGTGAAAGGGCCTATTACCTCGTGCACAACCGTAGTGTAGTACTCTCAGATGAATACCTATGCACTGTAGGATTGAAAAATGATAGAGACACATTTCTGGATGCCAAGCTGAACTGGTAAGCAAAGGGTCTTCATGATTTGGAGATTGCTAAAATCAAATTTAGTTTCTGGTATTTTCACTGTTCTAGGATGTAACACACATTATTACTGTACGCTTATCCTCAGTTTAGTACAAACTCAAAATAACTTTAATTTACAATTGTAGTAGTGAATACAGTCCATGTTTAAATCATAAACAATTATTTGGGATTTAAATGATAATGTTGATACTAAATTTATGAACGCTTTATTAGAATGGCTGTGTTTGGAAATATGATAAAGCCCAAACACAGTCTTTATTTCCGTGATTTCATTTCTATATTAAATTGATTTTACCCCGGTACTCTCCACTTTGGGCTTTTTGGCCGGTCTTCCGAAGATTCATAGGCTTCTTCACGATACTTTTATATAAACAACTAATCTAATTGCAGAGACAAACTAATTTTTATTTTTAACCATTTGTTTCTAATTAAATTGTGACTTCTAGAGCAGTGAACATGCTAGGATATTTCTGAGGCAATTCAAACAAAACATTTACAAGCAGGGGCGTATTTTAAGTATCTGCCGCTTCCAGACATCGAAGTTTACTCCCCCCTTGTCAGGTCCCACCCCGATGTCACTAAGATCACCTTAATACATGCCATGTCAGCTGATGTAGAATAGTTATCGGCTGATGTAGAATAGTTATCGGCAAATGCCTGCCTGCTGCATCAACAAATTCAACTCTATATTTTGTTGCATCGTTTTCAGGTAAAACGTCATTCTGACTTCCGAATGGATCTATGGAATTCAACGCTCTTCAGTTGTATTAAATCAGAAATCGGAATTGCGTTTTGCAAAGTAAAAACGTCACGGAACGCTGTTTGTTGCTAAAAAAATAGAGCTCTTCATTTAACACTTTCAGTCAAATCCACCAGTTGGACATTCCAAGTAGGGGTGCGAGTATCATTTTTTTAGTTCGAGTCGAGTTTGTTAAAAAAAGCTTGAGTTTGAAGTCGAGTATTATTGTATCACAATGAAAAATTAGCTCATTTTGGAGTTTTCTTGACAAATTTTACAATTAAAATTTAAATTAATTAAATATGAACACATACATTAAATATATCACATAAAATCCACACGAAAGAAAGACTTTGTTAACGCTTAAACAAACAGTAAAAATCTAAACAAAACCAAAATAAAACATTAAATAAATTAAATCAACAAAAATTGACTCTACTTTATAAATTGCTGTTATATTTTCTGCAGTTTTTTCCCTAGAGCAGTATTTGTTTCCAAGACAAAACCTTTTTATTTTGAAATCACAACATTGATACCGTTCGCGGCGATATCTGACCCCTTAACGCCAGCGGTAAAATCACGACTTCAATAACGTTCGCGGCAATCTCTTGACTCTCGCTAACGCCCGCAGTGAAATCATAACTTCAATACCATTTGGCGGCGATATCGACTCCCGCTAACGCCCGTGGTGAAATCTTGATTCTCGATATCGTTCTCAAGGGCGATCTTTGATCTCGCTAACGCCTATGGTGAAATCATGACTGACCGCTTTGGCGGCGATCTTTGACTCGCTAACACCCGGTGAAATCACAACTGATTCTATCGCGGAAATTACTTAACCAAATTTGAAGCTTTACCGACAGCTCGACGAGTTCAAGCGTAAATATCAAACTCGGACTCGATAATCGAGTACCCGCACACCCCTGGTTCCAAGTAAACTTAAATTAACTGTTATTTAAGTTTTAAAATAAACTTATATTTATTGTTAGTAAAAATCTTTCAAATAGCCCTTTTAATAACTGTACATTATTTTTTAATCTTTAGTTTTGTAAGATCAATTGTTGTAGGACTGCACACAAAATAGATTATTTATCCCCAAAAATTTGCCGCCCTAGAAATGCGCCTAGGCTGCTCATTCGGAAATACATGACTGTTTACATGGAGTTTGTGTTACCGCAGGGCCAGTCGATGACCGCATGCAGACCAACTGTAACCAGCACGGGAAGCACGACTGCCGCTGTGAGGAAGATGTGGATGAGATTCCTGAGCAAAAACACAAGCAAACTGAGTCTTCCACCAACAAGATCAATCTGGACCTGAGCAAGAAAGAAATGGAGGAAGTCTTAACAGTTCTTCGGTAAACTATTATCTGATTTACTCCTATTCAATATAAAATTTAAATAAATAGAAAGGAGGGCACCTGGATAAACTAGAAATGATAAGAGAACACAAACTGTAAAAGTTTTGGCCTTACTGGGGCCTTGGCTGAGACAAAAAAAGATCACTTGGTCAAGACAAAAAGAGAGAACTTAGTCAAGCTTTTAAGTGATCTATTTTCCTCTTGACCAAGGCCAAGAAGGGCAGAAAATATGACAGTTTTGTTCCCTTGTATGTTTCTACTTTATCTAGGTGAGCCTGCTCTCCTGTCTATTCTTTTTGATAGCATAATCTCACCTATTTCCTAAATCTACTCAATATTAAAGTAAATTACATATTACAACATGTATACTAGTTATTTTATACTGGGTGTCCAAAAAGTTCTGCAATGCTCTGAATATCTCAAACTGAACGACAAGGGTTGACACTGAGGGATAAGATTTATGTGGTAGTTATTGGCAATTGTCAGTGTCAATTGAAATGTTCATTTTTGTGGGATGTCTTGTGCAGGAAGTCTTGTGTAGGTAAGTAAGTAGGAGCCAAGTTGAGTGTCATATCAGGTTAAAGTATTCATTAAATAGTCTACAATGCCACAAGCTTCGGTTGTAAAACTTGACAAGATGACCGGTTTAAAGTTCTGGAATTTGTGGTTTAAAAACGCTGTTGTTTGGATTACAGTGAATCTTTTGAGGTTTGATTTGCGACAATTTTATCTACTTAGTAAGGTCTTTAATTTTATTGTAAGAATAAAAAACTCTGCTAAAAACTTTTCAAAAAACCATGCCATGGAAAAATTGGACAACTTTGTGTTGCACTTTTTTTTTAGTGATACCACAATTTGAATGCTACTTGACTTGGACTTTTCTTAAACCTAAGAAACTTCCTCTACGAGACGTCTCTCAAAAGTGAAACTTTAATCTGAAACTGACAAGTCAATAACTGTCACATAAATCTTATCCCAAATGTTCAATCCTTTCACCCTTTCCAAATGTTCATTTTCAAGGGGGATGTGGAATTTAAAGACATCTGGTATAATTATATACTGTGTCTATGTAACGCCACAGCTCACTGGTTCTGTTGCAATCAACAAGACTGCAGTATAGTACTGCAGCTATTCAGTGCTGATATCTTCCCCATTGGTGTCGGCTCCATAGTAATGTAATAGTTTAGGGAAATCTGTTGGGCAAAAGTGTATTAAGCAGGGAGTTCAAAGTTTCAGCTGTTTTATAACTGTTAAAAATTCAAGAAAGGCGCTCTTTATATCTTGATAGTGTGACACCAAAGTGAAAAAATTATAGTAAGACCAAAGATAAACAAAGTATGAAACTTGTTGTTAATGAGCGATTTTTATGTTACAGAGTGAAATTGGGTGAACATGAGAACTTGGAAGAGATAGCTCCCATGAGTGCTCAAGAGAAAGTTGCAGGGAAAGGAGATCTGCTTCTGTCTGCCATTCTGCGCTCAAGTCAGGGACAGAACTTGCCTTCCTTCAAGCACAAACTTGAAACTCAACCCGAAGCAATGTCAGTGCCCACTTTCCATCTGTCCAATCTGTCCATCCAGCCACCGACTTCTCACCCCAAGAAAATCCCACCATCCCTTCAAATCTTGCCACCCGACAAATTCAAAGAGAAGTTCTTCCCAGGCCTCCTCTTGAACACCTGCCAATTCTCTAAGCGATCAGCAGAACATTTGGAAATGAAGGAACATTTTTGTGGAAAAGAGTCAGCTACTGTCACAAGTGCAAATCGGTTTTACGATGACAAAAACTCCAAAACCGTCACCCTTTTTTACAATTTTTTGGATCGTTTTCGGACTAAACAGTGCACGAAGAAAGATGATGATGTAAAATGCCAGGATGAACTTGAAACTTGTGTGGAAGAACTAAATACCCTTGATCTCAACAAGAGAGCTGAGGTAAGATATTTGAAATGTTTTTTGAAATGTGGTTGCTACAGGGTGGCTACAGACTGGAAATTCCGGGAAAACCAGGAATTATGCAGGAATTATAAGCACAGTGAAAAAAACGGGAAATATGCGTAAATTCTTGGCCCTTATATCGTGTCGCGGGCATAATTAGGTCCTCGGAGCGTACCACGGGTATGAAACGACAGTCAAAACGTATTACGCCTGCGAAATGGCGATATACCGGAACATACTGCGAGTCAGAAACTGATTCTCTTAACGTATCAGTAGATTTGTTTCAGATAATGTTCAGCCCGTTTCAGATATTGTTTTAGAAATAAACAATAGACTAGCTTAACTGATTTCAGAAACTAACAACGGAATGGCCACAGAAACTGGGGTCTGAAATGGGGCAATATTGAACCGGGGGTCTGACACGATTCACAGAACGTATCGCGGGCCTAAAAAAGGCGATTGTAAAGTGTTAAGGGTAATAAACGGCTATTCGAAAGTATCGTGGGGTTCAAAAAAGCGATCGGAACGCACCACAGGTCTTGGACATCCCCCATAAGGTATCACGGGCGTAAAAGGGCGAACGCAAAGTGTTGCGGGTAATAAACGGCGATCGGAATGTATCATGGGCGTAAAAAGGCGATCAGAACATCCTGCAGGCGTAAAAAGGCGATGGGAACGTATCATGGGCGTAAAACGGCGATCAGAACGTACCGCAGACCTAAAACAGCGATCGGGAAGGGTCAATCGCGGACTTTAAACGAGGATTGGTACAGACTGGGGGCGTAAAAGGGACCTCTGCAACAGTGGAAGTGCACCGGAAAAATGTGCATATTGCCGGGGAAAAACTGGGAAATTTGCGTGAATTTTACCCAGCTACTTCTGTGGCCACCCTGTTGCTAGTTTCTGAAATCAGTTAAGCTAGTCTATTGTTTATTTATAAAACTTGTAAAATGATTCATAATGCCTTTTAACACTTTCAATGTGCTGGTTGCCTTGTATTGCTCCTGGAAACAAACACAGTTTTCACTGGTTATCGTGTTGATCGCTTGAGTGAATGTGTTCAATCATTAAATGTGAAATTATTGTGTGTGTCCATTTCAATACATTTTTTGCCAATCATTTGTAATTTACTCATGCAAAAGACATCATGAATTTATGGTAGTTATAACATCCAAGTACTTTTCCACTGATAACTTTTACATGTGCAATTTATGAACGGTGCTGTTTGCATTGCAGCCTTGCTCTGGGAGGGAAGTGCCTACAGAGTTAGACAAAGCCAAGTTCCGCAAATCCTTAGACTCGGCAGCCTCCATGGTGTTCCACTGGAGAACCGGCCTTCCACTCACCTCCAGCCCGGCACCTCTGCGCAGATCCTCCCAGCGTTTCGACTTCGACAGCACCATCAATTCTGTGTCAGCCATTCGCAGGTAAGCCTACAGTATACCTCTTCCTGTACATGACCTCAACTCTGTTACCTGACTATACAAATAATCTTATCTTTGCCAAACCATTCTAAACGTTTTTCATCAGTTGTTCTAATGAGATTCATTTATTAAAAACTATTAGAGTATTTCCTTGACTAAAATATTTCCTCCCCAAAAAACTGTCAAAATTAGTTCAAAGTTTTGACAAAATAAATAATTCTAAAATGAAAATCCATCATGGACAGTCCGTAGAGAAATTGGGTGATTTTCTTGTTATTTTGACAAGTACTAGATAATTGAGAAAGAAAGACACACATGTTGCGTAAACCAGTCCACCTAGAGAACGACACCACCTACCATAACTCTTTTCATGAATTTTGTACTAAAGCGTATCAAATCTGTGAAGATGCTATTGTACTTGAGACTGGATTGAATGGAAGGCCTACTGTACACTTGTCATGTGTATGTGTTTGGTTGCAGTGCACTGTTTGACTCAGAGAGTGAAGACACCGAGAGTGAGTGCAGCAGCAAGTCTCCTTGTTCTCCTCAGATCGATATCACGATGAAGCGTGAGCCCTGGACCTTCCACTATCAGTCCCCTGGATCTGCCCTTCTCGGTAACTACCATACACACTTAGCCTTGCCTACCATAGTAGGAAGAGAATCCTGTTATCAGGTTGGAAAATGTTCAGTTTACCTGTGCCTGTTGTCTACCATAGTAGGAAGAGAATCCTGTTATCAGGTTGGAAAATGTTCAGTTTACCTGTGCCTGTGTGTGAGCGGTGATTCCGTCTCAATTGGCCACCTCCACACTGGACCCTCAGCGAACTAAAAATTGGCTGGACTATCCAAAAACACAAGGAAAAGACGCTTGGGGGGTCTTTTAGACCTCCAAAACTGATGTAGTTTAACTTTAGGCCTGATGGCCTATGTTCAGTGAATTAATATGTTCAAAAACGCAAATACCATTCAGCAAAACCTTAGAATTCAGGACTATTTTCAAAAGAAACAGCTCAAATGAATATACACTTACTGAAAAATAGTAGATACAGCCTTTGTTTAGGCCTCAGGTGGCAGGCCGGACCATTCGACGGCTGAACCGGAGGGAGTCTTCTGTATGTTGCAGTTGACTGAAGAAATTACAACACATTTTGAACTGTTTGACAGATGTATTCAACCAACTATGATGTGTGTGTGTGTGACAGGAAGTTTTGAAGAGTCGGTATTGAATGGTCGGCTGGAACCTGTGAGCACTGTTCACGGGTTCACCGGAGATCTCGGTGCCAGCGGCTCCTTCTGTCCTGCCCACGTAATCCTCCCCGTCACTGTGTTCTTCTACACCCTGGGCGACAATGACAAAGTCTCCACTCCTTATCTTGTAAGTAGTTTACCTCTTGACTGCTTTTACCAGTGGCAGATGATGGTATGTCAGGCGAGGGCTCAAATTCATGTGGGACCCATAGGTCCCTACTATAAAACCGTAAGACTACATTTACAATATGAATTTGAATGTACTTTTTTACTTTCAAGACTAGTTTTGTAGTGAAAATAGACCGGAACATTATTGGTATCCAAAACTGGAACAAAGTTTGTTTGAAATCATATTACAGTATTTCATTAGGTCAATTATAGTAATAAATGACGAGGATGAGTATGCTAATAATCCAATCAAAGTTGAGTTACAATCATACATGTGAATAAATGGATATTTTATTAAATTGACATGTTTACAAGCATGTATCTCTATCATCCATTATTTGATATAAATTTTGCATTCATCCACCTCTAGATCCTTTTAAAACATACTTGGCGTACATTTGCACTATTCCCATTCACTCAAATTTTCCCACAATGGATAGGTTTTCAAATAGATATGTTAATAGTTAATTAGGTGTTTTTTTAAAATGATTAAGTCGCCATTGTTTTGCACTTTTACTGTGCTCATACTAAAGTATACCAGCCTAACCAATAGCAAACACTTTGAGCCATTTTGTGCTCTGTAGTCACCTGCTGTTTGAGACGTTTTAAGAAAATACTGTTATCAGTTAGGACCTCTGCGCTGTCTCTTCCGCCGGATAGAGCCGGAGCAGCCTATATCTGGGATAGGGAATTTAACATGGACAAATTTGCAAACGATGTTTTAAGTAAATAAACGTACCAAAAGTGTTTCTGTGGAAACATTTATTTATTTTTGCAATTTTTTACATCATCTTGAGCTATTACCCAAAAAGGTTATGCATAACTTTTTGGTGGGGACCACATGCAGTAGATTAATAACAATAGATCCATAATATAAAAACATGCATACATTAAATTTCACTACAGTGTTCAATTACATTGTATTAATTTTTGATTAATTTTTTTTAGTTAATAGTGGCAGTTAAGGGCAGGCACCTAATAAAATTACATTTACATGCAAACGTGGTGAACTAAATTAACATGGTTCAACAAAATTTATAATATTTTGTGTAATGGCATAGAAGCATTAATGCTGCAGCATATAAAAGCAAAAACTTAAAACTTTCTTGCCAAACAAAATATTTATTACTATAATTCAAGTTCATGCTCTTATGGGAAAATCAAGTTTTAATTATTGACGTAATTAATAATTTATTTTTTACCGAAGGTACAAGCTTTAGAGCTCATATCTAGCAGCCTCAATAGCTTTATGCTTCTATTGAAACAGATTTTTGATTTAAGTACGTTAACCATTTTAAAACATCGTTTGCAGTTTTTACTGCATGTTATCAGCGGTGCTGAGAGTGGGTCCGGTGGCCTCTTAAGAAACGCTATCTTGAGAAGGGGGGATGGGGATGGGAATGGAAATTGCGGGTTTCCTGTCAGCTAGGTTTGGGTCAACATTTTCTACAAACATTTATTCAACAAACTTGTATCTATGAGCTGAAGGTAAAAGTTGTTTACCAAATCAGTTACTGTGGTTCAGAATGCAAGCTTCTTGGTAATGGCTTTCATTTACCCATTTATTTGTGTTACTTTCGGAAACGATACCTGTAATGTTTGTTTTAGTTTAATGCAGATGTTACTGTTTCGTTGCAGGCTCATATAAATCTTGGCAAGAAAGGGTATGTTGTGCCTCGCTGCGGGACCATCCAGGTAACCTTGCTCAATCCTCTGGGTACCGTGATCAAGATGTTCGTTGTCGTCTACGATCTCACTGATATACCAAACAACTCGCACACTTTCCTACGTCAGCGCACTCTCTACATGCCCACCGGTCTCAGCCCTCCTCTGGAAAACTCTCAGAAATACCTCCGCTACCTCATTCACCTGCGGTAAGTCATCTCCACATTATTTTACTTAAACCTAATTTAATTCGTCAGTGCAAACTTTAAGGTACTGTATTATCAGAAATCAGATTCAACATTGTTCAAAGTATGTTTTTTAAAGAAGGGTGGTTAGTAATATGTATTTTCTGAAAACATTGCTGCGCCATTTTAAAACTAGGGGTGTCCGAGTCACATTTTTTTATTTCGAGTTGAGTCGAGTCCAGTTTGTTAAAAAAAGCTTGAGTTTCGAGTCAAGTATTATCGTATCGGCATTAAAAAACAAGCTTATTTTGGAGTTTTCTTGACAAATTTTACTATTCAGTTTAAATTAATCAAATATGAACATTTATACATCAAATAAATTCCACACGAAACAAAACTTACTTAAGAAAGACTTTGTTGACGTTTAAACAAACAGTATAAATCTAAGCGCTAAGCCTGGCAATAACAGCCCGATGCCATTTGCGGCGATCTCTCGACTCTTGCTAGCGTATGCGTTGAAATCACGACGTTGATACTGTTCATGATGATCTCTTGACTCTCGCTAGCACCCGAGAAGAAATCACCATTATACCTAAGGCAAATTACTTGACCAAATTTTGAGCTTTTGCCGACCAGGTCGAGCCAAGTTCGACTATAGGTAATACTCGACTTCGATAATCAAGTACTTGCACATCCTTAAAACTATTTCAATATCTACTGAAATGCTAGTGGTTATTCAAAAATATTTTGAAATAGGTTTTTAGTACTCTTTCTTTAGCAGAATAAAAGACTGTATATTTGTATTTGAATTGTTAATAGGGTGTTTGTGATTTTATCATATAGTTGGTAGTATTGATCATGGACTTTTGTTACAGTT
This sequence comes from Matsumurasca onukii, assembly GCA_018831715.1. NCBI lineage: Eukaryota > Metazoa > Arthropoda > Insecta > Hemiptera > Cicadellidae > Matsumurasca > Matsumurasca onukii. Next base: position 13,065,343 of record CM032064.1, read on the forward strand.
TTGCCAGTTCAAAATCAGGGAGGTTGATATTGCACACCGACATTCGCATGATCATCTTCCGAAAGTCAGATCTGGACACCGCGACCGGCCATGGAGGTGAGATAGCGTCCGAAATGCGCTCGTTCACTTACGGACCGACAAACCCCAAGTTCTCACCGCGCACCCCTCGCCCCCCCACTCAATACCAATCAACCACTATGTGATACAATTAGATTTATGTTACATTAGGTAGAACCAGGAAGTTTACGTTTGTTATTTTTTTTTAGTTTTATTGCCTCAGTTAGACGGATGAGAGTAAACTTTGTTGGAGTACCAGTTTGATGCCGATTAGTGAACTGTTGAATCATTGAAAGGTTTTACTTTACAGAGAGCAGATCCATTTTTCTGTCATCTCTTTATTTATAAACACTCTTATGTCTTTCAATTTTAGGATTAGATGATAGAAATGTTTTATTAAAGAGAGATTACTATAGATGTAGAGCGACAAATAAATATATCGCATCATATTTCTTATAATATATATTATATATATACATATGTACAAAAAAATCATGATATAGAAATATGCAACATGGAAAAGATAGATTCAACTACATCACAAGTTTAACTAAAAACTGTCATGGCACTTTTCACACATTAACAAGCCTGTTAAGGGATGTATGATTTAATTTTAGATAGTTAATTTAATACATTGTGGATGAAAATAAGTTCTGTTTGTTGAAAGTGTTGTTTAGCTGAATTTACAGTTGAACAGAAATACAGTTTTATTTTTGCGTCAACCAACTTCTCAAGATTTCTATGTTGATTTGGATGTTTCAATTCCCACAGCGAGTTGCTAAGCAATGTTCAACATTTTAAGAATATCAACAAGTAATCCCTACAGTGTTGATCAATTATTTGAATCTATTTTCTTATAGACTAGAAGGTTTCAATGTACCTTGGCATTTGTTTTTATTTGTTTTGAATTCTTTAAGCCCACTATCATTACATTTAGTTTTACCTCTGATTTGATACAAATTTGTATTTGCACTTTAGTGTTTAGCATAAAAAGATTATCTATTTTTTTTATACATTTTTATAACTTAAGTTTGTATACATATTTAAATTATACAATTTGAAATCTGATAAGCTCTACTCTTTTCGTTTCTTTTACTCAGTCGTTTATAACAAATAAACCTTTTCCAAGCTATAAATCAGTAATAATACAAGATGCTTACTCTTGACTCTGAGCTGGTTCGAATAAATCACACGGGAAATATGAGGAAGATGAATGCTTCAACTTTGAAATGGTCTTTAAAGAAAAACAATGCAAGAAACTTGTACAAAACCTTCAAAACTAAATAAACAGGTTTTGAACCTCAAAGTCTTAACTCAAAGAAGGAAAATGCCAAAATGGAGATCTGATCCTAAACAATAAAGAAAACTGTGAGGAACTTGCTAAATACTTAGGAAAAAGTCTGAATTGCAAGAACCCAACAAAAAATTTCTACCACTACGTGTTAATATCAGTAACCAAAACTTGTTTGAGGCCACCTAGATGGTGCACAAGCTAAACATAGTCACTGTTGATTTGAATAAACTTGGGTTTCAATCTATTTACTGTATTTGTTTGCAATACCTCTTTGAATACTTTATTCACACACAATCTGACCTGGTATGTAGCATCCCATTTTAAAGTCTGGTTGAAACGCATGTACAATTTGCGTGTATTGCCCAATGCTCAGAAGTCAGGAGTATGCTGTTAATAAGTCAAATGTTTGTACCGTTCCTGTAGCATAACTAGCTTTAGTCTTTATAGATCTAGTTACAATAGAAATGATAAAAGTCTTTACTTACCTGGTGAAGTCGGGACTTTATAGTCGTCTCTACCACTTAACCTCGATACTTCCAATAGAAATCAAGTTTCCAATGACTATTACTTTAAAGAGTAGAGCGCTACAAGCTCAGGCAAATAGGTTTTGTTTTTACGATTAATTAAACGTTGTAATGAGAACTTTATAATGTTTCTGTTCCAAAAAATGTACTTTTTGAACTTGAATTTCATTTAATCCCTTCATTATCAATTTTCTTAAGAATATTTCCGTAGCGTACATCTAAAGATGTTCAGTATGCTTACATTACTATATTCAATATGTATGATTATATTTTGGTTGTTTTTGATGAATTAGGTTAGTTTGAGTCAAATCATGTTTTTTTAAATTTGTGTCATCAACAATTATTTCTTGTGTGTAACATGTAATCAAAATGTGTGCAACATCATTTCTTAATACATACCGTACTTCCTTTTACCATCCCTTAAAAGAAACAGCCAAATCTACTTGATAATTTTCTGGAGTTAAACCTTAAGATATGAATAACGTATTACAAAGCTATAATGTACCTTTTATATTGTATCCATTTGAGTATCTAAGTCATGTCATTGTAAAACATGTTGCTGAAAATCCTTCAGACAGTCATGTTGAAAATATAGTGTCTTTAAATATAGAGGTAAAGATCCTTTTTCTCTTAAGAAGCAATCTTGTTGTCCTTATAGAGTTACACTATTTTTATATATAGCAATGAGTATTTTTATGGAAAACATAAGGTATGAGCTTATAATTTGCAAACTTTTCAATTTAGACGTAACTAATTTGGTAAATCAAACTTCTATGATGCCACATCACTTTGAATAACTTATGTCCAATATGTGAAATGGATCTTCCTGATATTTATTTCATTTCAGAGTGTACTTTTATAGAGATTTTATATTATAACTACAATTTGTTTTACAATCAGGAATATTTATATGTTGATTTATTATATAATAAAATAGGTTGCACAGTTTAATATTTTTTGGAACTTTTTTGTCCAAACAAAGTGGCAACCTTATAAAAATAGTTTTTTGATATATACATTGTGTTTCAGATAGTTAATTGCTACAAACTTGGTAAAAATTAAACAGTGTAGTTTTACATCTACTACCCTAAAAACTGTACCATGTCTTGGTCTGTCCAGCTACTCACTTTATTAACTTGAACCCTACCCCACATGTTTATCATTAATTCCTAGTTTTTTATTAACTTCTAAGCCCACACACATGTTTATCAATCCCTGGCGTGACAAGAATCATGTCATTAATAAATATAAAAGAATAAGTTATTGAATAGAGTGAACCAGATTTTACAAATCAAATCCATAATTAAAATCACTATTTAATTGACACTAATTTTTACAGTTATTCTGCAGACGCACATTTTTTTAATTGTATGACATTTTTGTTATTGATAAATATGTTTATAAACATATCGGAAAATATTCTCATACCACAAAGAATAACAATAAGAATGAATATATTTACTGTTCATTCCCCTACAAAAAGTTTTCTCTGAAAATCATATACAGTACAATATAGAAAGCTATTTAGTATTTAGTGAAGTTAAGGTGAAAATTCAATAATACCTCTCAATTCACACACATGTGCGCCCTCTCGTGGATTGATAAAGCAACGCTTGCCTTTTCAAGTTGATGACTCTATAAATCATATTCCTAAATGAAATTTCAAAGCTGCTTCAGACCAGGTTATAGATGGGTTTTGACTACACACAAATTTATTTATTTCCTAGAGTAACATCAAATTTTTAAAGTATTTGATTTCTGTATGTTTTATTTTCTCAGGGTGGAAATAATCATAACGCTCCTGAAATCCAAACAAATTTTTATTAAAGTACAAAGCTACTTCTACAATATATTTATATAAAAATATTTTCCGAAGACATTTTGCTTCCAATAAAAATGCAGCATAATTATGTTACTGTGGCTCTAAATAACTAAGATTATCATCACATTTTTCATGAACTCTATAGAGTTATTAAATATTAATTAAAACGTGTATAATCTAAGCAATAAAAATTATTTTATTATGCATTTCAAATTATGTTTAAATAGTAAGGCATAAGTCAAAACATAGGATTTAAGTTAAAAATTGATAAATCAGTAAATTCAACTTTCAACAAAACTTACTTATGATAAATGGAGCTTAGGGAAAACTTATCTAAGGAGTTATATACTAAAAGTAAGGTAGAAAAGAACACTAAAAACCATTGTACTTTGTTTAAACATTAATAAAATATTGCCATGTTGTTGTGAAATGTTGATTTTTATTTCAATCCTTTTAGTAGAAGGTGGTTTCTATCGTATACATTATGAATGATCTAAGTTCTACTTAAACTTGGGGCCCTCTATATTAGGTATTAATCTGGAAAGTTAAACACAATGATTAAGTTAACCACACCATTGAGAGAGTTGCTCGATGGTACAAGCACGACGGCAACACTCGTCCACGACTCCGCGGCGCTAGCGTGCGATCTCTTCACGACAGTGAGAGGCTTGGGTGTTCCCGGCAACTGATGTTGAGTGCTAGTGAAGGTTTCAGACTCAGGTTTAAACGTAGACACATCCTTGGCTTTATTATTTTTTTCAGACTCCAATGAAGAAGTTAACTCCGGCTTTAATAACGAGTTAGTTTCAAGTTTTAACACAGAATTAGTGTTGGGCTTCAATGTAGAAGTAGTGTTGGGCTTTAATGCAAAAACAGTTCCAGACTTCAAAACAGAATCAGGTGTAGACTTCAGTTCGGAAGTAGTATTGGGCATCAATGCAGAAATTATGAGAGACTTAAATACAGAATTAGTTTTAGGTTTGAATTCTGAAGTGTTGTTCGGATTCAATGCAAAAATAGTCTCAGGCAATCCTAATGTGAGTGGCTCAGTCGTAGTTTCAGATACACAAGCTGTTGTTGATGTGGTACTAGATGTTGTAGTTGTAATCGGCCTTCTACGTACTACCCATCGGTCAATGCTCTCTGTAACAGAGAATAGCAAATATATTAAATTAATAATAATGACAGGAACAAACAATAAAAACTTTTTAACACAAAAATTGAACCAACTTCAAAAATAAATGTACAGTAAAGTGCTCTAAAAGTTTAAAATAATTGGGTAGTGCAATTATGTATTGCTTTATATGCTACATTCATAAAAAAATTATTTTCTGATGATTTACAGCATAAATGCAATAATTTATCGATTTCACTACAGTAAGATAGTACCGCTTTACTCATGTCGTGGTAACTAATAGATTAAATATTAAATTGCCAATACATATTAGAATACCACTATATGCACACACTATTTGTCATATTGTGAACTTGTTAATCTGTATTTACTTGAAGAATTGCTGGAGTCGGTGCTGCTAAAGCAACATTATCAAAGGAGTAGCAGCACTGACTCCAACAATTGTTAAGTGAATAAAGATTATAAAACCCACAAATTAATGTTCAAAATGTAGCAGCTATTGTGTGCATATTGTGATATTCTAACATGTATTGGCAACTTAATATTTATTATTATTACGATTTAACATCTAGCCCTGGACTGATGTCCAGTGTCCATACTCGACAGTAGTGTTATAGGAGGGGATATGGGGAAACTTCCTTTCTATTCAAGGAAAAGCAAGAACTTTTAACTCCCATTTTAGCTTTCAAAGGGAACGTAACAACACTTTAAAGTGGAACCGATCTTGTAGACCATAAAACTTTCCAATATGGCGGCCAACTTCAGAATCCCTAATGGGAACGACAAATATTGTGGGTATTTGGATTATGTATATCCAAACTTGTATAATTTGAGTAGGCCATAGCTCTTAAACCATTAGTGTTATCAAAAAGTGCCACGAGTAGAAACATTTAAAAGTTTTGTGTAGAGTCCATAAATACTGCAATATTCGGGGCTCATGTGAAACATTTTATCAAAGATTGCCATTTGGCGGGCAGTTTTTGAATTAGTTGTTAGGAAAATAAGATGAACTCCCCGATTTAATCTTTTCTGCAAAACTAATTCTTTAAAAGACACCAATGGTGGTAAGTTGAAATGAACACTGTATTTTCTGAATTAACCTTAGAAAAATCTACAGTTTTCGGTAAGATTAGTATGTACTAATAAAACCAGAGATTTTTCTGCGGCAGAACTCTGTCAACTGCTTTCAGTGACTAGTGACTACTACTGACCTGGCGGGTAGAAGTTGTCCGGGTTGCAGAGGATCATCAAAGCGGTGGAGAGCCGTCTTCCACAGAACCGTCGCTTGTCCTCACCCTCCTCCGGGTAGTGAAACCAGGCTGGAACCAGGGTAGGCAAGAGCAGCATCAACACAACAGCCCACTTCAATGACATCATCTGAAACCCAAATGCGCTTATGTACAAATGTCACATTTAAAGTTTAGCAGAGGCGTGCACACAGGAGGTTCCACAGGGGCACCGGCACACCCCAATTAAATAATTAACTACTTTAGATATACAGGGTGTCAATTGAGTCTGGAGATGGTTAAATAGCTTTTAAACAGTGCACGATAAACGCACCAAATTTTACAGGCCTTCTCTAAGGACTATAAACTACTTTAGGTAATTCGCCTGATGGTACCAGTGGGGAGTGCCCCGCTGGGGGTTAGTAGAACGAGTTTTGAAGATGGCTATAGGATATTGCATATCGTTGAAAAGGTATTTTTTCAACACAAACAATGCCACAAACCGCACTTCTGAGAAATTGTTCAATAAAAAGTTATCGCCGTTTAAAGTTTCAAAAATTAAAGTGCCTAATGACAATAGCATTTGATGGAATAGTTGATAAAAATTCAGTTTGCAGCATTTTTTATAAAAAAATACTTTTTAACAATATATTTGCCTTAGCCTTGTGCATTCGGTAAATACCAGTACTTCCGGCGTCTGCTTTGAGCTGATTTACAATTTTTGAAAATTGAACGGCAAGTTGCATATTATTAAAACAGGTATTTTCACTTAAAACAACGTTTTACTGAATCATAGCTGCTAAAACTTTGCATCTGAGAGCTATTTATTCATGCAGCTATTAGTTGTCCGATCAAAATTAGTTTCATATCGAAAAATAATAAAATGTACGTTATTAGCCAAGTAATTAGCTTTTTATGTTAACGTTTTGAAAAACTGAGGCCAAAGGCCGAAGCGAGGCTGACTGTGAGCGTAGTGAACCAGAGTTACAACTATCGAATTAGAGTAACTAACAAATTGCAAAGAAAATTCGCTTCTTATATGCCAGCGGCGCTTTAGCGCTTAGCTGCGTTTCGGCCTGGTTATATTTGAATAACTCCAGATGTAGAAGAATGTTGAACCGTGTTTTCATTTTCATTCATAACCTTGACAAGACCAGATGCAAAGTTACAGTGGTTATTTTAACGCTGCTGATTGCTGACGTGGGAGATTGCTGACGCTGCTGTGCTGACATATTATGGTTGGGGCAGGTTAGTTCCTGCGGGGCATCGCACTCCGAACCAGTATTGCTTAAGATGAGCGGAAGTAAAACACAATCGCCTTTCTTCGTCTTCGCCAGAATAAACCCAAAATTTACTTTGCATTTGTTCTTCTATAAACCGGAAAAGTGGTCAACGTCTGTTCCCCAGTGATGCGGCTGAAACCTATTCTGGAACTTACAACTCGGGTCTCAAGGGTCCGCCTCAGTGGTCACCTCAATGACCTCAAAGAAAGGCTGAATTCGACCGTCCAAGGAACACTGGACTGTGCGCACTTAGCAACGGGCCTTCATTCAACTGATGCGGCCAAACTGTCGAACCAAGCGCTTGCAAAGGTTTACGGCGGCCCCTTTTTCACCTTTCTAAATAATCTTTACATTAATAAACATGGTATATTTGGAAACTATAGGAGTTTTCCGACACTTGCATGGTGCCCGATTTCTCATAAGCTGTTCAATAGTTTCACAAATAAACTTTGAAATTGTCCAAGTCTTAGTGATTTTCAACTCCGCTTGGTACACTTAAAACGCAAAATTTCGAAAATCGCTTTTTCCTCCTCTGGTTTCCAAATATAGCATGTTTATTAATGTAACAATTATGTTGAAGGTGAAAAACGGGCCGCCGTAAACCCTAGCACTGAAGCTGAGGTGGACCCTTAACAACTGCGTCCGTGGCTCAGTGGGTAGAGTCACGGCTTGCAAAGCGCAAGGTCGTAAGGGTTCGATTTCCGGCGCAGGCACAAGGGTTAGGACCGCTTTCCCTAAAAAGTGTATTGTGATGCCTAGAAACCCTAAGTTAAGTCTCTAATATAAATGCCGTTAGCGTAGACAATAAAAAAGTACTAGAGTTCTTGAATTTATTCAACCAAATTCAAAATACGCAGACAAATTTTGAAAATTCAAAAATTACCCCAGGAGGACACACATCCTCCGTTCATGTTGGTTTAGATATATTATATTGTTCGGCATTATGGTTCGAGACCAAATATACGTCAACCATTTGGTTTATTCTTTATAGATGCGCCTCAAAATATATAATTGGTTAAATCATCCTATTTATTTCTACAATTGCTCTGTTAACGTGAAACAAAATGCAACAACTTTAAACTACAATGAACTAATAACACTATGATGATTACAATATGAAGAACTTATTTCAAACCAATTACATTAAACGTAAGCTATGAAGAAATCGAGCAGCATTAATTTAATTAACTCTATACGATACAACAGCTGTTTATACAGAGTGAGTTTTAAATAAATCCCCCCTACCTTAGCTTGTGAAAAATAAATATTTTTTAAAACCCTTTAGGAATTGTTTTGATAAAATTCTGGAGTTTATTTTGACGTACTTTGCGTCAACCCCACCCAAAATACGGGGGGGAAGGCCCCGTGTAATTTGTACAAGTTGATTTCGAGATCTTCAAATTAATATAACAAAAAAAAACGAGTCGGGATAAAAAATCTTTCTTTGCGACGTAGAATGTTTTTGAAGTTCCCTTTCTTTTGAAGTGCCACAAGGGGGTCGTATTTTAAAAAATTGGGGGCCTCCCCCCTGGATTTTAGGTGGTAGGGTGGGTCAAAGAAAGATCAAAAGAAACATCAGAATTTTACAAAAACGTTCCCCGAAGGGTTTTAAAAAATATTTCTTTTTTCGGAAGGTACGGGGGAATTTAAAACTCACCCTGTATAAAAAACATCATACATTTATTTTGCAGAGTCTTGACGACCGATTTATTTACCAAGTCTGAGTAATTAACGATGCATCGAAATTAATCCGTGTCACATACGATTTGACGGGAAGCCAATATCTATTGATTTGTAGCGGGATTTTAGCCAGTTTTAGTTAGTACCAGAAGGGATTTTTTGATTCGTAGTTTAAAGCGAAGTAGAAACTCACCAGATACCACTACTATACAATGTTCTGCCTATCGCTTGCAAGCATTTGCTAACCTACAAGCTACGCTGTCGTGTGGTTATTTTATTGATATTGTATATTTTTGTGTTTGTGAAATGTTTATGAATTAATCTAAAGGGGATTGGAAGCAGATTTTCAATTTCTTTTTAAAGTTTGTTTATTAGACTATAAAAGCACCGTATTTTCAAGCGCATATTTATCGAAAACTAAAACTTATTTGGAACATCTGTTTTCAATCCACTCTAGAGAATATATCGAACGTTCATTTAAGACTTTCAAACCTAAAATTGAACGTTTAAAACGATGTCGTTTGTCATGCTGCAAATCTCTGAAAACCGTTGTTTTATTAAGATAAAAGGCCTGAAGGTGCCTTAAGACTGGTTCACACATCTCGTTCAAGAAAACAGTACCCGGGAATCAATTCCAAATCTGCCCTTATTTCGTGAAAACTCAATATCGTAAAATTAAAAGAGTTCATCAATTCAAGTACTTTGGAGAAGTTATCGATCTCTATGTACACACAACTCAGAAACTACGACACAATAATCAAACCAGAATTCCTGTATGCAGCCTAAACCTTAGTTCTCAATAAAAAGACGGACTTATAAAAAAGAGAAAGGAAATCTTCAGGAAAATATTAGGGCCAAATAACACCGAAGCACAAACATACAGTCTTCGTAGTAATAAGGAAATAGAAGAATAAACTGACATACATTCCGACGAAGATTGAAATTCTAAGGCCTTAGAACAATAAGTCAACTTTCTAGACAAACAAAGCAAATTTTAGAATTATACGAAACTCGAAGCAAAGGGAAAGTACAAACGGATCAAGGCAGTTAAAGAAATTTAACAGCGACAGGTATAACACAAATGTTCATTTATGACGGAAACACATTTAGACAAAAAGCGTTTGATTGGTCAGAGGGATGTTCTTAAAGGAGAAGAGTTGCCTCGACTGATAAAAGAAAAAGAGCCCATTCCAAAAGGTTGAAGCAAGTCTGGACACAAATAAAAGCCAACTTTTCAACTCAGCGTAAACATACTTCGCCTGGTCCAGCTGCCTGCTGGGTTAATATTTGAATAAACAATATAAATAGTGACGCATAAATTAAAAACTAATGTTTAAATTAATACAAAATATTTTTTTTATCTAAAAGTCCGAATTTAAATAAAAACTTACTTTCTGGATGTGTTGAACTGTCGGGAGTGTAGCACTGAATGATCACTACAGAACGCTTACACACGCGCACGAGCGGGGAGAGAACAGACGAGCAGAGAGAGGTACGCTGAGACGAAGTGCCCAGTGGAGCGGGTGCAGAGCGAGTGAACGAGCACTGCTGCCTCAGCAGCTCAGCAAAGTGCCAGAGTGTGGGGTGGGGGGATACCACAGTGGGGTAAGACGGTCTTGTAGGAGGGCACTTGGGTACGGTAACCTAAAGAATTCTCTCTCGGTGCAACAAACGTTAAAACATAAAACCGGTTTTAGTTACAATACCAAGCCGGTTTTAGTCCTACCCAGAAGAGATTTGAAAATTTAAACTAATCCTTAGACACTAAAATGTATAATACAATTGTAATAAGAACATTTGTTGATTTTTAAAACCGTATGACTCGATTGACCGCGAGTCACATAATCCTAAACCTGACTAAAACGCAGGATAATGTTAAACTTCTTGGATTCAGCATGAATCCAAAGTAATCATGGAAAAGCCATATTATGGAATATGGAATTTCGCAAGAAGCTGTCCCGAGTAATATGTCTGCTTCGCCGTTTAAAGCCCCTACTGATGGATAACACTTAATAACATTATAGCTACACATCACGGTCCATTCCACAGCCTCCTGCTATATGAGCACGCCTCTGGTTGTGATGAAGTCCTAATACAAAAAAAGGTGCAGTCCGTATCATCGCTTCTGCTGGGTCCCTGGACCACTCCAAACCTCTGCTCAGACGACTGCAGATTTTGACTGGTTTTAGCCGGTATGCAATGGTAAGCTTGATGCACGTGAAGCAGAAGGCGTCCCTTCAAACCAGAGGTGAAGCTCAGAACTCCTACAACCTGCGTATAGTGCTGAGGTGGATGTGGAGATCAGTAAGCTGAGCAAAAAGGATTGCTTCCCACTACTGGCAGTATGGATGTACAATAGTGTAGTACATAGAGGTACAAGTTCTTTCAAAGAGCTTGGGCTACTGACGGTGCCCTGGCTTTAAATCCTTGAGGTGATCCTGTATTGCAAAACTAAATGTAACCTGGTGCAGGGATATAATACTCACCGATATGAGACGAGAGGTACTATCGGACTTTTTATTATAGGCCCCTCACTTTGATGCTTAATAACTTTCTTGAAAAAATTGTTAGAAAGTTCTAGTTTTCAGTAAACGGTTCATTACCTAATACTACTCACATTTAATAAATCCACTATATAAATTTCCAAAAATAACTTATCGAAGCAAGACTGTAAAATGCATGGTTTTTCGTGAACTTCAAATAGTTTTTGACTTTGTTTACGCGTATCTTTTTATATTTGTTCTAAAAATATTTCTTGTGCATAAATAATTCTTTACCTCATTGGGAACAATTCAGACTACATTTTGAGTTTCTATTTGACATATTTATTTAGTTATTAATTATTTTGCTAGACTCGGTTATCTCGAAAAGTATGCATGTTGTGTACATTTGGTTTGCATGGTAATTAGCAGGGTTTATACATGAAATCGTGTATTGAAAAATGCTTATTATCAAACACATTCGTCCAAGCTAAAACTTGAGTTGAATGAAACGTAACTGTGTTGATGAGTGAGGCAGGGTGCAGCGAGTGCGGTACAGTCTGGTCCTAGTGGGACTGTTGAGTCCGCGCGCTCGGACCTCCACATCTGACTCGTCATAGTGATTACCGAATACTCTAATCGGAATTATTAAAGAACATAATGATAAAACCTGAGTTTTGTGTTAATAAATATGTCATACTATAGTAGTAATAAAACAGTATAGGTTTTTATTGTTGCACCGTCTAATTGGTATTTTTAATTTATACATAGCCTAATTTGATAATAAGCACAAAAACCTATGTGCATTCGGTATTTACTTGTCGAATTGTATAATCACAACCATCACAACACACACCTCACAAGCAGCTATAGCAAACTAGAGAGTTGTTGAAGGTATTGAGACTATTTCTTAAATTTTGTAAATAGAGAGCACGGAGGAAGTTCTTTTGTAAAAACAATCGATTTCCAAGAAACCTTGGGGTAGATTTAATAAACGTGGAAACATTCCTCAACAACAAACATGACCTATGCCACATCCTGTGTGAAACAGGAAAGATATTCTTTCAGTAAAACGTAGCTTTCAGTAAAACGAAAATAAAGTCTAGTGTATGAGTAGGTTCTTCAGCTGGTGTATTTGTAGGACTGGTACGGCGATACGGCAGTGGTCTGTAGTACATGTGAAGTGAGTGCACCGCGCTGCGGGAGCTGACGGCACAAAGTACCATTCAATAACTTTGCAATACTCACATTCAAATACATTTCCATTGAGCTTTTAATTAGATTTTTATGTTTACGCCACTATAACAGTTATAATCATGCACACTAGAGTTTTATAGCATGCAACTAGAGTTTTTTATACCTTTTGAGATACTTGAGTCTTGCAAAATAATTAATAACTTAAAAAATATTGCAAATAAAAACTCAAAATGTATTCTACCTTGTTCCCAACAAAGTGAAGAGGCGTTGTTGCACAAGAAATAGTTTCGGAACTACTACAATTAAAGATACGTTTAAACAAAGTACAAGGATTATTTGAAATGAACGTAAACCCCATGTTTTTTTACACACTCACTTGAGTAATTTAATTTTAATGACTTATTCCATATTTTTGATGTTGTCTCATTATTGGTCCATTGATAATAATTTACTGAAAACTAGAACTGTCTTACATTTTTTTCAAGAAAGTTATTAAGCATCAAAGTGAGGGGCCTATAATAAAAAAGGGACAGCTACAGAATCTAACAGCACAGGCTTGCTATCATACAGCACCTGCCTAAACTAGTTGGCGTTAGGCTTCTCAACAGGTTCCCTGTAGAAATAAAACTCCTCAATAATTCAACTCTTTTCAAAATCACTTTAAAACGACTTTTAGTTGAAAAGTCTTTCCATTCAATAAGTGATTTTCACAAACTCCCTGGGAAAACTGTGTCTGAGCTAAAAGACATGAATGAAGTATGAATGAGAAATTTCTCTATGTTTGTGAGAGATTTCGATGTGCGTGCATGATGATAAGTTCCCTCTGACGACTGGCATATATTGTTACAATGTATACGGCAATAAAGAATTTATTTATTTACAATATCTGCCCCAACAATTGGAGACACTGGAGTCTACTGTGTTTTTGAATTGGCTGAGGATACAGTTGGTAGCTAAGCCCCTCTACTCCATCCGGGATTTTTCGACTCCACAGTTACCATAGCCTGTTCAGTGTATATAGCAGTTTTGGTGTTATTGACGCCTTCTATCCAGCAAGACTGGTCATCGAAGAAGACATCAAGTATCATGTATCACTTTTCCTAATTTTAATAGAACGGGGTCTAGATCTTAAACTTTGGCTTTAATTAAGGTAACAGTAACAGATAAGAAATAAAAATTAAGAATATAAAGTAAACTTTTATACCCTATTCAAATTAAAACTGGGTTAGAAAGGTAGATTGTCTATCTCCATTGCTTTTCAACTTTGAAATTTTATAATTGTATGAAACTCGGAGATAATAGAAAGAACTGAAATTCTAAATGCATCGCAATAGTTTTTATATTTCTAAATATTGTTTGGTAAAGTCTTAGATTAGATCTTAGGTTAAGATGTACAATTAAATTTAGTTCCTATACAGGGTGTCCAGTAATTAGGGATCCAACTTCACCAGGTGGTTTGTTAGCTCATAATAAACAAAAATTTCCATAACACATAGTCCTATCTCACTTAGTTTCTGTCTGTCTGTGTTTTCCCCAAATAATTTTTATCTAGGAGTTAACTATGTTGTACACCAAAATCTTTACACACTTGTTGTTATAATAAACCAATATTTAAAAAATAAATTTGACTAATTTTCACTTCCGGTTTAAAACTGGTGGCCATATTAAAGTTTTTAAGCTAAATAACTTAAATCCCTTAATCATTATGGTAAATAAACAAAATAATAATACGTGGCAAATGTATTTACAAACTTTTAAGACTAAGTTTGTTGTTCTGATATAATTACTAACGGAGAAATTTAATTTTCTCGAGCGCACTCTTGTATTTACATATGTTTCTTAAATGTAAACAAAGGAGTGTGCTCAGAAAAACTCATATTTCTCCGTTATTATTTACCACAAGACAACAAACTTGGTCTTAAAATGTTTGTAAATACATTAGCCCAATATTTGTTATTCTTGTGTATTTACCATAAAGATTAAGGGGTTTGAGTTATTAAGAGTACACAATTTCATATGGCCACCATTTTTTAACCAGAAGTGAAAATTAGTAAAATTTATTTTTTAAATATTGGTTTTAATAATAATAACAAGTGTGCAAAGCTTTTAGCTTATAACTTAATTTACCTCGGAGATAAAAATTATTTAGTGAAAAACACAGATAGACAGACGGAAAACTAAGCGAGATAGGACTATGTATTACAGGACATTTTTTGTTTATTATGAGCTGATAAACTACCTGGTGAATTTTGATCCCCTATTTACTATGTATACGTGTGAATAATAATAAACAAATAAATGAATTTAATATAAACATAAAATAGTCCATTAAGCATCATCATTCTTATAAATCAATTAACAAACAACTCTGTATTTTTGATTAGTGGATGATTAGGAGGACGGGATGTGCCGTAAGAAGAAAAGTAGGTGGCGGATAAGGTTATCAGTCGGGCAAGAGTTGAGGAAGGTAGGGAGAGACGGTCACCCCGGTGCCGTGTACGCGCCCACGCGGTCCATGGTCTGTTCTCTCCAGCCCCGCTCTTCCTGTTACGCAAACACTTTGATCTTACTCACCATTTTATTCAAACTCGCGTTATTCTTTCTGCTGAGTGTTCCCAATCATCATCTCTTCTTAGCACATTGACCTGGCAATCAACTATTCGGTGCATTCCATCCTCTATCTCCCCACACAGCTCACACAACCTTTTATCACTTCCATTCTTTCTTCTCTTCCATACCCATGTTCCCACCCTGAACCTTGCCAACAATCAATTCTGCGTAGCTGGTAAAACATTCAAACAAATAGCTTGTACCCGTCTTCGAGACGCTTAATTTAATTTCCTTTTCTGGGTGTCCCCATCAACAACTATTTTTGATCGGCCTTAAAGAAATAAATGGTTCATGGCATAAACTGTTTCACAATGAATGACAATCGTCAATTAAATGGCGTCGATTTACCTTCTAGTGTACCAAATTGAAGTTCAAGTTTACCCAATTAAAAAAAATCCTGTCTTTGGTAATTGCTTTAGTTTTTTTATTTTTATAACTTCAGAGGAAGAAGATTGTTGAACAGTGTTGTAATTTTAATGTTTAACCTCAACAAGATCATAGGCAAAGTTACAACGGCTCTTTTGTAACACCGGTAACTCTGCAGATTGCTGACGCTGCTGAGTCCTGACAGCTCAAGGTTGGGGCAAGCTGATTTCTGCGGGGCATCGCATTCCTAATAAGTATTGCTCAACACACGCGGAAGTAGAAACACTGTCTAAACAAAATCACGCTTCTTCGTCTTCGCCGGAGAACTACACCATGCTGTATATTTGTAAAGGATAGGGTACTTGTATAGTTATCATACGCGTGCGCTGAAGTATCTGTGCGTTTTCTTAGGTACAAGTATCATAGTGACTGGAATTGTATAATTTTCACAGGCTAAAGGTTTCTTGCACGATTTCGACATAAGGTTTGCAACATCTGCACCAACTGTATAAATAAAGTACTAGTTTTGTACATTATGTACCTTGCTTAGAACAGAATAATTGACCGAGTGAAGCGAAGGGCTCTGATTCAACTGCATCATATGAACCCATTTAAAAGTCCTTCTCTGCGTTGATTTGTAAAGCAGTTTCAGCCGAGTTTATTGACGTATTTGCTTGCTATCCAGAACTAAGGTACCTTATTCCAGTATGAAACGAATGTTGACCGCTCAATCGAGGCTGAAAAATAAATTCTCTACACAAATGGAACAACGACATGGTCACGTACCGCACAGGCCCCTCTTGAGATTCTCGGTACGCTTGGCGCACACGACACTTTACCTATTTCCTTAAACACTGCGTTACCATTACTTTGTTACCATTTACCTGTACTATATTCAATTGACAAAGGTAAAAGTTAGATCAACCAAGTGAAAAGTGAAAGCAGGACGAAACGCTGCTAAGCGCTAAAGCGCCGCTTGCATGAGTGAATCGAATTTTTTTCAATTTGTAACTCTTATTCACTCCGCTCACAGCCATGCTTCAGCCTTCGGCCTCAGACTTACGCGTTATTTTACTACAAGTTTTATTACATATCGTAAAATGAAAAAGTGTTACAAATTTGATCGAAATCGGACTACTCATAAGGCTGTTATAGCGAATAATCACTTTTTTGCCGCCATTTCGAAACGACTGAATGGATTGTCATAATATTTCGTATTGATAGATATTGTTATTGGATATTGGATTTCATCGAATTTTATTAAAACCATTAAACCCCCTTTTTCAGAAAACTCCCTCCAAAAAGGAGTTTTGTGGTGGTCCGATTTTTCTGGCTTACGAACAAAATATTTACAAAGGAACATTTGTACCAAATTTCATAAAATTTGGGGAAAATGTGTCCTAAAGAGGAAACACACATATATACATACTGTATGTATATAAAGTTTGAAAACAATGCTCAAAACGTGTTCTGGGGTCAGGATTGGTGCTCATTTCATGGTCCCGGGTCTGGGTCTTACCATGCTGACGGCATAAATATCTCATTTTCCAAAGGAAATTCGATAAAAATATTAAGAATAAAAGTCCGAACATTTTTAGAAAAATTAAAAATTATCATAACTTTATACTACTGTATATGGGGATTTCTATGAGGAATCTTAAGTTAATTACCTTATTGGAAAATGGCAGCTGATTTGCAAAAATATTGCTACCAGACTTGGGAGTGACAACTACATGGTAGTGAGCACACTTATGTGCACAAGAAAGATTTAAGCCACATTGCTTTGCAAATGTTGATACCTTTCAATTCTGTTTGGAATTAGTATAAAAACAAAATAAAACAGTTTGCACGTATAACACACTATCAAGTGAGTACAAACGAAATAGACAACTTCAATAGCATCTACTAAATTAAACTTGCGTATTTCAACATAGTAAATGTTATAGGTTTGTGGGGAAGTTTATGTTGGTACAAATTATGGTGGAAAGTTCTGCGGAAAATGACACCTTATAAATAAAACTACAGTTAGTACAAAGTTTAAATGACAATGATTAATTTATACGTACAACCTTTTGTCAGGAAGTGAAACATTGTCTTGAAAATGTCGACACATTGTTAAATCACCTAATTTTCAGTGATGAATGCACTTTTCAAATTAGTGGAAAAGTTAATAGACATAATGTTCGATTATGGGGAATAAAAAAACGAAAGTGGGACAGTACAGCATATATGGGATTCTCTTAAAGTGAACGTGTTTTGCGCTTTATCTTGTGAAAAGGTTTACGGGCCGTTCTTCTTCCAAGAACCATCAGTAACCGAAATAAATATATTCAATAAAAACTTAAAGAACTCTTCTATATAATCATATAAGTAATGATCTAAACTAAAAAAATAAAATTTCCACAAGCTATCCAAACTGTCTATTTCATTTGTAATCACCCGGTATTACCTGAAACGGAAAAGGTCATGTAAATCAAAGTAACACCAGGAGAAATGTCCCGATTTGGCTTCTATGGGCATCTTTCAAGGCGCACGACTTTGGAGCTCATCACTCAGGTGGCGCGGGTTCGATCCCCACAGTCACCACTAACAAATTTCTAAATGACTTTGCGGTAACGCCAGGTAAATATTGAAGTTGAATGGTATACAGGTCTTTGCAGCCCTAACCTCGCCTCGTTAAAGAAGACACACTTTACCGTTTTTCCCAGAAAAGAAGGATTTCACTTATTTTACTTGCAATAAGATGAAACAAATGTAACATTCGTATCCAATTAACAATTTTGATTTACACAAGACCGGTTTCGAGATTCATCTCATCTTCAGCCGTGTATACAAGTAACTCAAGTGTAGTTACATTTGTTTCATCTAATCATCAAAGCATTCCTTTCAAGTGGATTTTGTCCTACCGAGACTTGCAATAGTCCAACAACTTCCAGTGATAATATCATTATTTTCCATTTAGTATACACATTAACAGTACACACAGACAAAATTCTGATATAGAATTTAATGTCAAAATGTAGAGTTCTTGTAGAAACCAGTGAAGAGAGTTCCTCCAAAATCAGGTAGTTAATTATATAATGCCGTGAGAGAAAGTTCGTAGCATAAGCTAAGTTAACGTCAATAAAATATAAATAAAGAAATCGGATGAAATTTACTGTTTTTAGATCATTGAAACAGCTTTTTGGCGAAAACTTCCTTCCGAAAGGGAGGTTCTGGTAGACCGATTCTGCTGGCTAACAAACTTCAGAGAAGATATTTGCAAAAGAAAAGTTTGTACCAAATTTTACGAAAATATATATGTATATAAAATTAAGAAAAATGCTCAAAACGTGTTCTGGAAGTCACCTTGCTTGCGACATGAATATCTCATTTCTACAAACGAAATGCGCTAATAATGGCCGTGTTGATATTGAGACCAGAAGAAGCAAATACAACAAGTGTCATTTTCCACCTCAAATACAACAACGATAAAAAATAATTCAGTACCAGTTTGGAGGGACTACTTCTGTAAAGGCACACACATTTGTTTTAATTATTTAAGTTGGTCACGTTTCCATATACGGAAAAACAAAAGTACAATGTCGTTTCCATGGCCCTAAGTGAATGTGAACGAATATTATGATGCGTGGGTGGGATAGCATTAAAATGGCAATATATGGAGAATTAGCAACAACCTTTAATGGAATTGATGATTTCTCAGTTTATAGCATAAATTATTTTATAGCAATAATAATTATATACATATAATTTACACAAAATGGTGGTAAATGGTGGCCATTCAAAGTATTGTTTAACCTATCAAACTGTAGCAATTCCATATATTAATAAACGGTTTACTCTGTGTAACCGGGGCCTACGTAAGCTACCGGGCCATGACACAGAATCCGTGACGTCACTAGAGCAGGCTATGATTTCGTGCCGCGCTCCATAAGAATGCATTGAATTGGCGCGACACCGCTCTCGTTTTCTCGTCCTTATCGCAAGTGATTTAGCTCAATATACACATATTGCATATTGACGTAATCTGAATTAAACGTTGAACACGGGAGTATTATTATCAGTATTCTAAACTAGTTCCACGGCGGGCAACTACAGTTTTAGTATGAAAAAATGTGATTAGGTGTATAAAGCGAGTAACTAGCCCACTATAACCACACGTTTGGCAATATGGTAATCGTAAAAACTAAAATAATGTTATTAATCATACATATTACAGACTTTTATCGAAGTATATTAAATTGAAAATATTATGGTTGATAGTTAAAACATTTGAATATAGTTTTTATACAAACATAAGTTTGCCTTACCTTTATTTTGTGATCAAACATGTTCATATCGTAGATAAATGTTTTTCTTGCTTTTGAATTCATATTTAAAATTCTTGTTATGTACAATCCACTCATATTTACAATAAATGTATACAGTTGGTTAGTTAAAATCTGTAAAAGTACATCAACTTAGGAATTTCGAATTAATATCTTATAACAAAATGTCTATTACATTGAAACATCGAAAAACATTGCTTAATTATGAACGATTTTTAAAAGATGTATCTAAGATCATAGATAATGTATAGTCATTTTCGTCTTTACTATAGTTGAACACAGCTGTTTAGCTCCATTAAAATGATTCACACATATTGCTAAACTACATCGGGGACTTCATTCAACCTATCTGACAATTTCAAGGTTCATACTTTGGCTTGTGTTATAAAAAATTAATACCCTCCTTAATGTTTGCATTTATCTAAAAGGTTAGAAGAAAAATCATAAAACTGTTTATTTCGTCCAAACCTTTTTATTAATATTCTTTTAGCTTTTATTTAGTTCGATTTTTGCAGACCTTTCTTCGGGGGTTTTCCTCTTTACATAATGGTTTGCTGAGGTATTGAGGGCAATTTTTAAATATTTGCGGGTATGCATTGCTGACGAGCTTAATTCTAGTTCTTGGAACTGTAAGAATTGTTCCATCTGGTTTTTGAACACTATGATGCCTAATAATATCGTTTTCATGAAAAGGTTCTTCGCAAACTACAGAGGTGTTGGTTGGCAAAAATTTACCCTCGGAATTGACTTAATCCACAGCTCTCGTTGAGGTTCACTTGATGGGAACTTAAACACTGTTTTCCTGTCGCAATTGTCGTAATTCGATTTACAACCCGGCACACAGCACTTGTTAGGCATAGTAAATATTGTATACTATCAGACAAACTATCACTAAATCACTATCACGCACAATACTATACAAAGTTATTCTAATAAAAGTAAACTTAATCACTGAACTGAGCAAGAAAATAGGTATAGCTTTATCCACGACCAACTGTGGTTGACTGACTGACAAGGAACGCGTGAGAAAGTAAACTCGTCTATTAAGCAAACATATCAAAACATAAACATCTTAAGATTGAGTCAGGATTTTCTCCTCACATTGGTGCACGTGTTGTTGATACAACGAATGATTCAAATATTGCTTGTGTATATGATTATATAAACCACAACATCAATGATTAAATGGGATTTAATAAATGGTACCTATAATATTAATTTTGTATAGAAACAACCACTCCAATAATAATTTAAATTTATCTAAGTAATATGGCTCTACGAGTGGTTGTTTGTATACAAAATTATTATTATAAGTTCCGATAAGAGTGTACTTCAAGAATAATGGTACCTAACTTTATCTTTTTTGCTTATTACAATATTATTTTTAACCAAACATCTGCAAGTACATCAGAGGCAAAAGACAACGAAGTGTGATTTGAAGTCCAATAACATAGTTTATGAAACGTCTAACAACCTTACAAGCTCAATTTGTGTTTCATGTCAGTTTTGTACGGTAAAACATAAGTTTTTCAATTCGAAATTTATATGTAAGTAACCAAAAACTAATACAGATTACACTGATGTGCGCCAATCAAATATCTGTAGAGAATTGTGTCCAGGAGGACAGGTTGAAGCGATGCGTGTTCATAGTTTATGAAACGTCTAACAACTTAACAAGCTCAATTTGTGTTTCATGTCAGTTTTGTAGGACTCTGTGTAACACATTTTTACCTCCTGAATCGATTAAAACAACTCCCGTTGCATCAGGACTCTCGTTTTTAAGTTACTTTTGAGTTAAAAATAAACCTCTACGTCCAAAAGTCCTGGCGTATAAAAATCTCTTTTTTTGCAAATTTTTAAAACTTAAAAATAAGGCGAAGTTAGGGCCTTATGGTATTTTTTTATGCTTTAGCTTAAAATAATTATATCCACAAAATTTACAAACATAAAGAAATTACATGTAACTTAAGTTTGTAGTACAGTCATTGCTAGGTTAGTACAGTCGCAAGGTTAGTGAATTTCCATAGGAAATAGAGCTACAGTACGTATCCATTTCTTTTGCTAAAGAGAACAACTCAAGACAATCTACATTGCAGACTACTAGTGCTTCACTCTAGCGGTTGTTGCTTCAACCACTACAGCTAGTGACTAATTACAGTACGTAGTGTCACTTATAAATAAGCGTACTTCATGAAAACTGGAAAAAGGACGTGCGTTCGTAATTTCGTGAGTTTGTACTTATAAATAAGTAAATTGAGATATGTTAGATGGAAAAACTAAGTCAAGTTGCGGACAAAAGCTGCGTAAGTTATTATAATGGTATATATTAAGTGCTAGTTCTCGGTGGTAAGTGCGCATATAGTGACTTGTTATATACCAGTGACCGATAATCAACGCTTGGGAGGACCGGAGCTGCTAGGTGTCGAAAGAGATTCGTTCTCTACCTAATCTCCTCGCCCCCCTCAGGCATCCAATACTTGGGTGTACTGCGGGGACCACCTACACCTCAGCAGTGAAATTTGTTCTCCTTTTGCTATTTATAGCGAATTTTTAACAGACTTCAGAGAAACGAGTAGGTTATACAGGTTGACCTGCGGCGAATTTCTTTTTGTCTGTTGACGAATAACTTTTGAACTCGCTGAGAAAACACGTAATTTTCAGCATTTCATGAAAGTTTATAAACTATAGAGGCTTTATTTTCAATATATTGAAGCCGGTAATGATATATTACTGTACATAGCTAAGATTTCTATAAAAACAATATTCTACATCCAATCATTCACGAAAACTACCGGACCAGTATCTAGAACTGAAAAGTTTGAAAAGTAAATACATTTTCACTTATTTGGGTTTACATGTAAGTTATTACTGTTTAAGAATTGGTATAGTTTTGTTAGTAGATTTTCTGTAGTTTTGGAAAAGAAGAGCTATATCCGACTGCCTACATCCACCTTTTTGGTTTGAATGGCTGCCTTCTTGAAATCAAAGTAGTTTCGACATTGTTTGTACATCTCGTATGTCATTCCGAAACGATAAAAGGAACGTTCACTCCGAGTTTCAAACAAATCAGTCGATTTACTGTCAAAAAGGTCGAGTGGAATCAGAGACCTTCGCTTCGCTCGGTCATAAACCCATAGAAACTAATTACGCAAAGTGCGAGATATGTCATTGGCGTCATTCATAATGTTTGAGCATTGGTAGTGTGAAAGAAGGCAGTTCAACAGCAGCAGCAGTTTCTTATCAATGGTGACTTCCTGGCTGGTGAGCTGTGAGTCATTGGACCGAGACCTGGGGCGAACATGCTGCCTCTTCTGTCAACTGCTGAGCAACGTGCTGAGTGCTGCTCATTGCATAACCTCAGTCTGCTCAGTGCTCACTCGTCACGTGACCTACACCAACCCTTTCTTGGTTACGATAGATATGTAACCAACTCTTTCTCCGCTGCAGTCAGCAAGGTCTCTGCTCCAGCGAGAGAATTGCCTACATTGGTCATACAAGAAAATACAGGGTGTTCAAAACAGGGTGTCACTAACTTTGAGGTTGAGCTTATTGGATCAAAATAAAGAGAAAATTAAAAATAACGTTTTTCTGAAAAACGCTTCGTTTACAGATATCTGTAATTTTGTTTTTTTCACTAATTAATTACTTTCTCTCAGACCTCTTATGGGGATAGGCTGAAACTTAAATTACATTTGCATTAAAGTAAGACCATCTTTAAAAAAATTACCAGTGTGATCCATATTACCATTTTAAAATGGTGGTAATTTATTTTATTTTGAGGACATTTTTGGTGTCACACCCTAGTTAGCGATAAATGGTGAAGTTTACAATAAAAAGTAAAGAATAACAAATAACAAAAACTTTGTAGCTTATATTTTACCTATCCATTGACACCAAGTTTATAAATATCAAATGAGAAACAATAGAGGTATAGGTGTAACTCTGGATGAAAACGGGCATTTTTTCACCTCATTTAGCCATGGTTTCCACTGTTACATTGTTGGTTCTCAATAGATTTTTATAAACTTGGTGTTTTAAGATAGGTAATAACACAATTTGCTACAAAACTTTGTTCTTTATTTTTATTGCAAACATCGCTGTTTATTCGCTAATTCGGGTATAACGACAAAAATAACCAAAACATATCATAAAATAGCCACCATTTTAAAATGGTAATAAAATGGTCAACTGGTAATTTCTTTCCAAAAATGGTCTAACTTAGAAACAAATGTAAATTCAGTTTGAGCCAAATCACAATAGTGTGTGGGAAAAAATAAGTTATTAGTGAAAAAAACAAAATGGCGGATATCTGTTAAACAAAGCATTTGTCAAAAAAGGTTTTTTTACTTTCTCTTCGAGTTTGTGTTTCTTTGATGAACACTCTGTATACCGTATAACTAACAGCTCCGTAGGCCTCGCGTTTAAGTTTTAACTTCCGGGGGTTTACACTATTCCAATGACTCAGAAAATAACATTTCCAAAATATACGGTATGTAAATCAATCCCTTGTATCCTATTCGAAGTTTTACGATAGCAAAGAAATACAGTCGGACTCGGTTCCAAATTTTACGCTCGAAATGGGCATTTTGCAAACTAGACAACTTTCGTATAGGTCAAAAATGAAATTGATGTGATAATTTAGGCCCATTTGATAAAGTCTCTCAACTACTCAACTAAAACCGAGGAAAGAAAAGTGCAAATGGATTACCAAAGGTATCTAGTTTCGAGAGAAAAATTATTATTTTCTCCGAAATCTACAAGCACAACAAACCAAAATTTCAAACACTTTTTCAAAATTACAAACGGATTTATAGGAAAGTCATCAGAGCTGCCAAAGCTTATGATGTAAACAGCATTGCTCACGTCAAAAAACGTTTCCAAAACAGCTTAAGCCATCATCAACAACAAAAACACAACAAATCAAAACCAATTCAGCTTCATATCGATAATGAACAAATCAGTGACCCCACAACGGTAGCTGAGGAGTTCAATCGATTTTTTGCCGCGGTAGGAACTGACCAAGGCTCAGCCAACCAGAGTCAGACAGCCCCTTCATTGATACTGAGTCCTACAGCCTCCATGGCTCTGGTTCCGGTAACAGAGGATGAAACATAGAGTAATAAGAGAGTTTCCATCAAAAATCAAATGACTCCAATCTCATATCAACTTGGCTCCTCAAACAATGTTCAAAGCACTTGTTGAGACCTCTTGAGCATTTGATCAATATATCTTTCACCTGGAAAATTTATCCTCTCTCAAAATTCCAAAGTCACACCTATCTTCAAAAAGAAGGACCCTTTTCGACACAAAATTACCGCCCCATATCAATGCTGCTAATTTTCAGCAAAATCTTTGAGAAAGTCTTTCTCACTGGTGCGCGGGCTTTGGAACAACACACCTATCACCAAACCACCTGGATTCAAGTGGTAAATCGACAATAGATTCAGTTGTGCGTCTTGTCGAAATGGTAGATGGAATTGAAAATCAAAGAGACACATTAAGTGTTTCTTGATCTTTCAAAAGCTTTCTGACTGTGTTGATCATCGAATCCTCATTTGCAAACTGGAGCATTACGGGATACGAGGAGTGCCCCCAGGTATTCGAATCATATCTTAGTGATCGCACTCACCGTTGAATCTCCGATGTTAGATCCGAAAGAGAGTTCCTGAGTCATGGTGTACCGCAGGGCTCCATACTCAGTCCTCTGCTCTTTTGATCTACGTCAACGATGCCGGCTCATCCGTACAACAAGGGCGTCTCGTCCAGTACGCAGATGACACGACTCTCTGTTTCAGCGCCACTTCAATCAAAGAACTCGAAGTCACAACATTCCTCGAGCTCAACAACACGGTCCAAAATTTCAACAATCTCAATCTCAAACAAATTCAACAAAACAAATTTTATTCATTTCTGTTTCGGGAAAAGATCTCAGTTGAAGGTCCCTCAGTCATGTTGGACGAAACTGTTATCGACGAGGTCTACTCCACAAAATTCCTTGGGATACACCTGACGAGGTTTGACCTTGAACACTCATGTAGACCATGTCTGCTCAAACTATCCTCAGGAATATACGTTTTGAGACAACCTCCGAATACTGCCCAACTCAAGTATTGATGACGGCGTATTACGGAGTAATCTACCCATATCTATCTTACGGATTGACACTGTGGGAGGTTGCGCAAACACTCATTTCTCCAGAACCTTCATTCTTCAAAAAAAGCAGTCCGGATCATCGCAAAATTACGAAGAAGAGAGTCGTAGGCAAGCATTTAAAGATCTGAATCTGTTGACACTACCCTGCCTCTATATTTTAGAGACATGTCTCTTCAAATCAAAGCAATACCATAAGAGGTGTAACATACACTCTTATGAAACTAGAGGCAGGGACGACTACCGAACTGGGAGACACAGAACGGTAGCCCATGAACGTTTGCCTCTCAGGCAGGAGTTCATCTGGTCAACAGTTTACCAAATTCGCAAAATGCCTCAATGCCTAAGGCATTCAAGGCTCGTCTGAAAGCTATTTTGTCTCAAGCATTTTACAGCACAAACGAGTTCTTGGCATTCAACTGGGAGACTCTGGAATTAGACAACCAACAATAGGGAATAGAGTGGTACAATTCGAATGAATGAGAGAGTGAATGTAACAGTCCTGTATGTATGAAAAGGTATTTTGATGTTAGTATGAATGGAAAATTAAACAAATTAAACACTGACGATTGCTATACATTTACTGTAATATGTTCACGCAATAAACCATTTATTTATTTATAGTCTGCAACAAGTTTTCGCGCACCCGTTAATTAGCTACGATGAAAAATCTGTTGTTTCGTCAATAACTTTGCCTCCCAAAATAATCTTGTTTTAAATACTTTTAGATCAATTTAAAATAAAATGTCTCGTGTGGTGTCGTTGATATTAAAACATTATTTCCTACACGATCACGAGAAAAGTAGTGCTTTCCGTAAGGACATCTCAACTGTACCTCAAATTAACCCAATCGAGCCTAAAAAATGTATTAATTTTGTTCTAAAAGTGTACACTAAAACAAAACAAATGCCGTTTGTTTAATTTAAATCCCGTTAGTTACACAGGAGTAGGTCAAAACTGAAGTTTTCTTAAACGAAAAGAGTTTTGATTGTAGCTAATTTACGGGTGCGCGAAAAATTGAAAATACTTGATCAAATAGACCTAAATTATCGGACCTATTTCATATCGGACCGTATATGCAAACAGTCTAGTTTGCGAGATCCCCATTGTGAACGTACAGTTTGGAACAGGCTGTACTCGTATAGGCGTTTCACTTAGGAGCAACCCTGGACAGAATTAAACTCACGAACTGAAGTAGGTTTATACGTTAAGCTCACTTTAAGGCATGCATGACTTATTAACGCATTTTCGTAGAAAGGGACGGTTTGCATTTCTCTTGCCAAAGAGAAGGACACGTCGTAGAAAGGTACGGTTTGCATTTCTCTTGCCAAAGAGAAGGACACGTCGTAGAAAGGTAATGGTTGGTACTTCTGCCAAAGAGAAGGACACGCCGCAGAAAGGTACGGTTTGCATTTCTCTTGCCAAAGAGAAGGACACGTCGTAGAAAGGTACGGTTTGCATTTCTCTTGCCAAAGAGAAGGACACGTCGTAGAAAGGTACGGTTTGCATTTCTCTTTGCTTCCCAACACCTTCTGAGTCATATGGCAAAACAAATTCTTCTATACACAGTAAAAAACAGAAAGTAAGTCTAGAAGTAGAAATTCTTCGCTATTCTAACTTAGCCGTAACCGTCAAAAAAGAAAATAGGAATTATTTTTTATTGACGTTTTGTTCAACTGTACAGCAAGTAATGCTATTCTCAAAGCGCTAGAACTGTAATTGTATAACAGATTCGCAATAATAAGCAAAATATAATAATAAACATGTACACAATTTCGACGAAATGCTCGTAACTATGGGATTAACTAAGACTCCTCTTAGATAGCCAGACACTGAAAACTGCAAAAGACCGATCTGGTATATTTATACCCATGTGATCAGTTGATTAGCAACCAGTGATTTAGTTATCTGTTGTCCATCTAAAGTCTATCAGTCTATAAGTCTTTGTCACGTTCAGAAAAAAATCGTATCAAACTAAATAGTTACTCGAACACCCTGAACTCTAAACCCTATTTCAGCACAACTATTGGCATTACCAAACAATCTGAACATATTTGATCTAGTCCAAATATTTGGAGTACCAAATATTTTAGACTTAGATCAAATACAGTAGTATGTTCTAAAACACCTAATCATAACTACTGCGTTGTTATGACATCAGCGTACTAAATTCTTTGGTTTTAAAATGCAAATGTCTCCTACAACGCCTGAAGCCTCACTATGTTACATCGAAATGTAGCACGTTTTCCGTCAGAGGGCCTTTTTATAAACGAATAAAAATAAACATGCCTTTACTCTCAAGTGATTATCAGATACGTATCTGTTTTTTAATAAATACTCACGTCACAATATACCGTAGCAATAGATATAACTAATTTATTACTGAAGAAATGTTATGCTTCCTAATTTTACTTTGAAAGATTTCCAAACACATGGTAGGTCATTACCTGATAATTACCTCCTTCTTCATCTTTGACCACCTCTGCTGGATTGATTGCGGCAAAGGTAGTATTAGCTAATGGCTCAAAGATTGGAAGAACTCCTCCATAGAATAAGGTGGTCTGAGAGGAGCCAATTTTTACCGTAGAGTTAAAGTGTTTGGACTCTTAAGGTCTTCCAATCATCGGGCAAGGCATTATACAATTTTATTGCCAGTACAAGGAAGCTGTTCTTCTTCATACTTAGCCTACAATACGGAACGTTAAGCAGGCCTTTGCCTCGAACATTGTAGTTGTGAAGGTTCTCTCGTTTCTCAAACGTGGGCAAGTTACTCCTGACGAACTGGAGACTTTGGTAAATATACTGCCCATAACATTGTATTATTTTGGACCGAAGTGAGAAAATCCCCTTCGATCAATATCCAGCCGCACTTTGTTTAAGGAAGGGTTACCGTGACGTGTGCTGCGCTGAGAGATCTCGCCCCCTAACTGCAATTCTCTCTGCAAGATACAAAACTCTGCACTTGCTGCTACAGAACTCGGTTTATGTGGCAGCAAATGTGCATCCTACACATCATCCATGGGAATGAGACCCACAGCATCTCGAAAGGGAGCCTCTTCCATTAATTTGTCTCATACTTCGTGTTCTGTTTTAGGTTACTTTTCACCTGAATATGGGATGAGATTTCAGATACCGAAACGTCGTGTTGATCTTAATCACTAAAAACTATGGGAAAGTTCCGCAATAATAGTTCAAACACTATACTATCGTCAACAACAAACTTTGAACAAAGAAAATTGTCAAAATTGGAAAATCAGTTAGTTAGGAAGATATGAACTATTTCGATCACTCATAGTTCAAAACTCCTTTCTTGTAATGAAATTTTGACTGACTTCCAAAATGAAACTTTGAACCACATTTAATCCTAAATAATTTTGGCTAAATTAGACTATTTGTACCAATAAAAATATAAACTATTCATTGAAATAGGACATTTTATATAGACTCTAAACTACCTCAAGTAAAATGCTAAACACTAGGGTTTGAAATGTAATCTCGCCCTTAACGCTTAAAATAAGTAAAAACAGGTTTTCAAAGAAGTATTAAAATTGTACTACTTGTTAAATATTTCTGGTCGAGTTCTGCTTAAAACGTCGCAGAAAATACCCTTTCTATCACTAATGGGGTTTTAAAAACACATTTGACCAAGAGATTTTACATATTCCGAAGGTTTTACTGCAGACGAGAATAATCAGAAATATACGTAAGAAACATTTTATTTGCCACTGCAGACCACCATTTAAAAAAAGCAATATTTCATCTTTGACATCCATTTAAATCAAGAAGTTCTATCTTAAAATTGATACCGAAAATCTCAAACAGGTAATCCGTGTAATCATGCACAAATAGTGAACTCAGATAAAACAAAAAGAGGCTTTACAAACAGTTAAAAATGTTAAACTGGCAAAATATTTCAACAATTTACCAGCTTAGGTAAAATTAAAGTAGATTTGACATCTTCGAGAGTAACTTGAAAATATGTTTTTGAACAAGGCCTTTTATAATATTAAGGAAAATCAAGGAGCATGAACGATGATTATACAATTCGAAATAACAATTATGTATTAAAACATACAGTAAAAGAACACGTAATTTTTAGACCAAAAGTAGCGTACAGCGACTGAGCGTAGCAAACAGCCCCTGTAACGCCCCAATAATAATAATACATAATGATAAGCTGAGGCAGTGAGCGTAGGAATAGCGAATACCCTGGTAACGCCCGTGGTAACAGAGCACGGAAAGCTGAGGCCGTAAGCCGAAGCGAGGCTGTGAGCGTAGGAATAGCGAATACCCAAACGCCCGTGGTAACAGAGCACGGAAAGCTGAGGCCGTAAGCCGAAGCGAGGCTGTGAGCGTAAAAATAGGAATACCCTGGTAACGCCCGTGGTAACAGAGCACGGAAAGCTGAGGCCGTAAGCCGAAGCGAGGCTGTGAGCGTAGGAATAGCGAATACCCTGGTAACGCCCGTGGTAACAGAGCACGGAAAGCTGAGGCCGTAAGCCGAAGCGAGGCTGTGAGCGTAGGAATAGCGAATACCCTGGTAACGCCCGTGGTAACAGAGCACGGAAAGCTGAGGCCGTAAGCCGAAGCGAGGCTGTGAGCGTAGGAATAGCGAATACCTGGTAACGCCCGTGGTAACAGAGCACGGAAAGCTGAGGCCGTAAGCCGAAGCGAGGCTGTGAGCGTAGGAATAGCGAATACCTGGTAACGCCCGTGGTAACAGAGCACGGAAAGCTGAGGCCGTAAGCCGAAGCGAGGCTGTGAGCGTAGGAAGTACGGAAAGCTGAGGCCGTAAGCCGAAGCGAGGCAAGAGCGTAGGAATAGCGAATACCCTGAAACACCTGCAACAGAGTACGGAAGGTATGCCAGCGAATACCCTGGTAACGCCTGTGGTAACAGAGCACGGAAAGCTGAGGCCGTAAGCCGAAGCGAGGCTGTGAGCGCGGAATAGCAAATACCCTGGTAACGCCTGTGGTAACAGAGCACGGAAAGCTGAGGCCGTAAGCCGAAGCGAGGCTGTGAGCGTAGGAATAGCGAATACCCTGGTAACGCCTGTGGCAGAGCACGGAAAGCTGAGGCCGTAAGCCGAAGCGAGGCTGTGAGCGCAGGAATAGCGAATACCTGGTAACGCCCGTGGTAACAGAGCTGGAAAGCTGAGGCCGTAAGCCGAAGCGAGGCTGAGTGTAGGAATAGTGGAATACCCTGGTAACGCCGGTGGTAACAGAGCACGGAAAGCTGAGCCGTGCCGAAAGGGTGAGTGGAATAGTGGAATGGAACGGTGGTAACAGAGCACGGAAAGCTGAGGCCGTCGAAGCGAAGCGGGCTAAGAGCGTAGGAATAGCGAATACCCTGGTAACGCCCGTGTGGTAACAGAGAGCACGGAAAGCTGAGGCCGTAAGCCGAAGCGAGGCTGTGAGCGTAGGAATAGCGAATACCCTGGTAACGCCCGTGGTAACAGAGCACGGAAAGCTGAGGCCGTAAGCCGAAGCGAGGCTGTGAGCGTAGGAATAGCGAATACCCTGGTAACGCCCGTGGTAACAGAGCACGGAAAGCTGAGGCCGAAGCCGAAGCGAGGCTGTGGAGTGGAAGGAATACCCCTGGTAACGCCGTGGTAACAGAGCACGGAAAGCCGAGGCCGTGCCGAAGCGAGGCTGTGAGCGTGCAGGAATAGCGAATACCCTGGTAACGCCCGTGGTAACAGAGCACGGAAAGCTGAGGCCGTAAGCCGAAGCGAGGCTGTGAGCGTAGGAATAGCGAATACCCTGGTAACGCCCGTGGTAACAGAGCACGGAAAGCTGAGGCCGTAAGCCGAAGCGAGGCTGTGAGCGTAGGAATAGCGAATACCCTGGTAACGCCTGTGGTAACAGCACGGAAAGCTGAGGCCGTAAGCCGAAGCGAGGCTGTGAGCGCAGGAATAGCGAATACCCTGGTAACGCCCGTGGTAACAGAGCACGGAAAGCTGAGGCCGTAAGCCGAAGCGAGGGTGAGCGAGGAATGGGGCGAACCTGGTAACGCCCGTGGTAACAAGAGCACGGAAAGCCTGAGGTCGTGCCGAAGCGAGGCTGTGAGCGTAGGAATAGCGAATACCTGGTAACGCCCGTGGTAACAGAGCACGGAAAGCTGAGGCCGTAAGCCGAAGCGAGGGCTGTGAGGAATAGCGAATACCCCAGGACGCCCGTGGTAACAGAGCATGGAAAGCTGAGGCCGTAAGCCGAAGCGAGGCTGAGGGGAATGCGAATAAATGAGTAATGGAAGGAGCCGTAAATGGAAGCGAGGTGTGAGCGTGAGCGAATACCTGGTAACGCCCGTGGTAACAGAGCACGGAAAGCTGAGGCCAAGCCGAAGCGAGGCCAGAGCGTGGAATAGCATACCCTGGTAACGCCCGTGGTAACAGAGCACGGAAAGGCCGTAAGCCGAAGCGAGGCTGTGAGCGCAGGAATAGCGAATACCCTGGTAACGCCCGTGGTAACAGAGCACGGAAAGCTGAGGCCGTAAGCCGAAGCGAGGCTGTGAGCGTAGGAATAGCAAATACCCTGGTAACGCCCGTGGTAAACAGAGCATGGAAAGCTGAGGCCGTAAGCCGAAGCGAGGCTGTGAGCGTAGGAATGCAAATAACCCAGTAACGCCCGTGGTAACAGAGCAACGGAAAGCTGAGGCCGTAAGCCGAAGCGAGGCTGGTGTGAGCGCAGGAATAGCAAAACCTGGTAACGCCCGTGGTAACAGAGCACGGAAAGCTGAGGCCGTGCCGAAGCGAGGTCTGGAGCGCAGGAATATAAACACCTGGTAACGCCCGTGGTAACAGAGCACGGAAAGCTGAGGCCGTGCCGAAGCGAGGCTGTGAGCGTAGGAATATGAATACCTGGTAACGCCCGTGGTAAACAGAGCACGGAAAGCTGAGGCCGTAAGCCGAAGCGAGGCTGTGAGCGTAGGAATAGCGAATACCCTGGTAACGCCCGTGGTAACAGAGCACGGAAAGCTGAGGCCGTAAGCCGAAGCGAGGCTGTGAGCGTAGGAATAGCGAATACCTGGTAACGCCCGTGTAACAGAGCACGGAAAGCTGAGGCCGTAAGCCGAAGCGAAGCCGTGAGCGTAGGAATAGCGAATATCTGGCGCCCGTAACAGAGCACGGAAAGCTGAGGCCGTAAGCCAGCGAGGCTGTGAGCGTAGGAAAAGGAATACCTGGTAACGCCCGTGGTAACAGAGCACGGAAAGCTGAGGCCGTGCCGAAGCGAGGCTGTGAGCGTAGGGAATAGTGAATACCGCCCGTGGTAACAGAGCACGGAAAGCTGAGGCCGTAAAGAAGCGAGGCTGAGGCGTAGGGAATAGCGAATACCTTGGTATCGCCCGTGGTAACAGAGCACGGGAAATGAGGCCGTAAGCCGAAGGAGGCCTGTGAGCGTAGGAATAGCGAATACCCTGGTAACGCCGTGGTAACAGAGCACGGAAAGCTGAGGCCGTCGAAGCGAGGCTGTGAGCGTAGGAAAGCGAATACCCTGGTAACGCCCGTGGTAACAGAGCACGGAAAGCTGAGGCCGTAAGCCGAAGCGATAAGAGCGTAGAATAGCGAATACCCTGGTAACGCCCGTGGTAACAGAGCACGGAAAGCTGAGGCCGTAAGCCGAAGCGAGGCTGTGTGAGCGTAGAAGGAATACCCTGGTAACGCCCGTGGTAACAGAGCACGGAAAGCTGAGGCCGTAAGCCGAAGCGAGGCTGTGAGCGTAGGGAAAGCGAACACCCTGGTAACGCCCGTGGTAACAGAGCACGGAAAGCCGAGGCCGTAAGCCGAAGCGAGGCTGGAGCGTAGGGAATAGCGAATACCCTGGTAACGCCCGTGGTAACAGAGTATCGGAAAGCTGAGGCCGTGTCCGAAGCGAGGCTGAGAGCGTAGGGAATAAAGGAATACCCTGGTAACAACCGTGGTAACAGACGGAAGGCTGGAGGCCGGGGCCGGCGCGGAGGCTGGTGGAATAGTGGAATGGAAGTATGGAGGCCATGGGGAGTGGGGTAGGAATAGCGAAAACCTGGTAACGCCCGTGGTAACAGAGCACGGAAAGCCGAGGCCGCCGAAGCGAGGCCAAGAGCGTAGGAATAGCGAATTCTGGTAACGCCCGTGGTAACAGAGCACAGCTGAGGCCGTAAGCCGAAGCGAGGCTGAGCGCAGGAATAGCGAATACCTGGTAACACCCGTGGTAATAATAGAGCACGGAAAGCTGAGGCCGTAAGCCGGCGAGGCTGGCAGCGTAGGGAATAGCGAATACCCTGGTAACGCCCGTGGTAACAGAGCACGGAAAGCTGAGGCCGTAAGCCGAAGCGAGGCAAGAGCGTAGGAATAGGAAAACCTGGTAACGCCCGTGGTAACAGAGCACGGAAAGCTGAGGCCGTAAGCCGAAGCGAGGCTAAGAGCGTAGGGAATAGGAATAATCCGGTAACGCCCGTGGAACAGAGCAATGGAAAGCTGAGGCCGTGTCAGGGCGAGGCTGGAGCGTAGGAATAGCGAATACCCTGGTAACGCCCGTGGTAACAGAGCACGGAAAGCTGAGGCCGTAAGCCGAAGCGAGGCTGTGAGCGTGGAATAGCGAATACCTGGTAACGCCCGTGGTAACAGAGCACGGAAAGCTGAGGCCGTAAGTCGAAGGAGGCTGTGAGCGTAGGAATAGCGAATACCCTGGTAACGCCCGTGGTAACAGCACGGAAAGCTGAGGTCGCGTCGAAGCGAGGTCAGGAGCGCAGGAATAGCAAATCCCGGTAACGCCCGTGGTAACAGAGCACGGAAAGCTGAGGCCGTAAGCCGAAGGGAGGCTGGAGCGTAGGAATAGCGAATAACCTGGCAACGCCCGTGGTAACAGAGCACGGAAAGCCGAGGCCGTGTCGAAGCGAGGCTAAGAGCGGAATAGCGGAATACCTGGTAAATAAACTGTGGTAATGGAAAGCTGAGGTCAAATGGAAGCGAGGGGGAGTGAGGTGGAATGAAGGAATGGAACGCCCATGGTAATAGAGGCATGGAAAGGAGGGGCCAAATGGAGGAAGGAAATAGCGAATCTGGTAACGCCCGTGGTAACAGAGCACGGAAAGCCGAGGCCGTAAGAAGCGAGGCTGTGAGCGTAGGGAAAGGAATACCCTAAACGCCCGTGGTAACAGAGCACGGAAAGCTGAGGCCGTAAGCCGAAGCGAGGCTGTGAGCGTAGGAATAGCGAATACCCTGGTAACGCCCGTGGTAATAGAGCACGGAAAGCTGAGGCCGTAAGCCGAAGCGAGGGTGAGCGGTTGAATAATACCTGGTAACGCCTGTGGTAACAGAGCATGGAAAGCTGAGGCTGCCGAAGGAGTGGAATAGTGAATGGAATGGAACGCCCGTGGTAATAGAGCATGGAAAGCTGAGGCCGTAAGCCGAAGCGAGGCTGTGAGCGTAGGAATAGCGAATACCTTGGTAACGCCCGTGGTAATAGAGCATGGAAAGCTGAGGTCAAGCCGAAGCGAGGCTGTGAGCGTAGGAATAGCGAATACCTGGTAACGCCCGTGAACAGAGCACGGAAAGCTGAGGCAAGCCAGCGAGCTGTGAGCGTAGGAATAGCGAATACCCTGGTAACGCCCGTGGTAATAGAGCATGGAAAGCTGAGGCCGTAAGCCGAAGCGAGGCTAAGAGCGTAGGATAAATGAACAACCTGGTAACGCCCGTGGTAAATATAGCATGGAGGCCAAGCCGAAGGAGGCTGTGAGCGTAGGAAAGCGAATACCTGGTAACGCCCGGTAACAGAGCATGGAAAGCTGAGGCCCAAGCCGAAGCGAGGCTGAGCGTAGGAATGAAGGAATTGGTAACGCCCTGTGGTAACAGAGCACGGAAAGCTGAGGCCGTAAGCCAGCCAGAGGCTAAGAGCGTGGAACATGAATAACCTGGTAACAACCGTGGTAACAGAGCATGGAAGCAATGAGGCCGTAAGCCGGAAGTGGAGGCAAGACAGGAATAGCGAATTTGGTAAACGCCCAAACAGAGCGGAAGGCTGAGGCCGTGAGCCGGAAGGAGGGTAGGAATAAAACCTGGTAACGCCTGTGGTAACAGAGCACGGAAAGCTGGAGGCCGTGTCGAAGCGAGGCCAAGAGCGTAGGAATAGCGAACACCTGGTAACCCGCTGTGGTAACAGAGCATGGAAAGCTGAGGCCGAAGCGAGGCTATGCAGGGAATAGCGAATACCCTGGTAACGCCCGTGGTCAGAGCATGGAAAGCTGAGGCTGTGGCCGGGGAGGAGTGGGGCAGAGTGGAATAATGGAATAACGTAATGGAGATGGAAGGAGGGGCCGAAAGGAGGAAGAGTGGAATGGAATAATTGGTAACAGAGCACGGAAAGCTGAGGCCGTGCCGAAGCGAGGCTAAGAGCGTAGGAATAGCGAATACCTGGTAACACCCCTGTGGTAACAGAGCATGGAAAGCTGAGGCCGTGCCGAAGCGAGGCTAAGAGCGTAGGAATAGCGAATACCCTGGTAACGCCCGTGGTAACAGAGCACGGAAAGCTGAGGCCGTAAGTCAGCGAGGCTGTGAGCGTAGGAATAGCAATACCCTGGTAACGCCCGTGGTAACAGAGCACGGAAAGCTGAGGCCGTAAGCCGAAGCGAGGCTG
Source organism: Matsumurasca onukii (assembly GCA_018831715.1). Lineage (NCBI taxonomy): Eukaryota > Metazoa > Arthropoda > Insecta > Hemiptera > Cicadellidae > Matsumurasca > Matsumurasca onukii. The sequence goes on from CM032064.1 coordinate 13,102,108, forward strand.
TGAGCGTGGAATAGGAATACCCTGGTAACGCCTGTGGTAATAGAGCACGGAAAGCTGAGGCCGTAAGTCGGAAGCGAGGCCAGGAGCGTAGGAATAGCAAATAACCTGGTAACGCCCATGGTAACAGAGCACGAAAGCCGAGGCCGTGCCGAAGCGAGGCTGTGAGCGTAGGAATAGCGAATACCTGGTAACAACCTGGTGGTAACAGGCTGGAAAGCTGAGGCCGTGCCAAGCGAGGCTAAGAGCGTAGGAATAGCGAATACCCTGGTAACAAACCGTGGTAACAGAGTAATGGAAAGCTGAGGCCGAGCCGAAGCGAGGGGTGTGAGGGGAATAGCGGAATGGAATCTGGTAACGCCCAAGGTAATAGAGAAATGGAAAGCTGAGGCTGTCGAAGCGAGGGGACGTAGGAATAGCGAACACCTGGTAACGCCCGTGCAGAGCACGGAAAGCTGAGGCCGTAAGCCGAAGCGAGGGTGTGAGCGTAGGAATAGCGAATAACCTGCAACGCCCATGGTAACAGAGCACGGAAAGCTGAGGCCGTAAGCCGAAGCGAGGCTGTGAGCGTAGGGAATAGCGAATACCCTGTAACAAACCGTGGTAACACGCCGAGGCCGTGCCGAAGCGAGGCTGTGAGCGTAGAAAAGCGAATACCCTGGTAACACCCGTGGTAACAGAGTACGGAAAGCTGGAGGCCGTAAGCCGAAGCGAGGCTGTGAGCGTAGGAATAGCGAATACCCTGGTAACGCCCTTACGGTAACAGAGCATGGAAAGCGGATGAGGCCGTAAGCCGAAGCGAGGCTGCGAGCGTGGAACAACGAATACCCTGGTAACGCCCGTGGTAACAGAGTTAATGGAAAGCTGAGGTCGTGTCGAAGCGAGGCTGTGAACGTAGGGAATAGCGAACACCTGGTAACGCCCGTGGTAATACATCATGGAAAGCCTGAGGCCGTAAGCCGAAACGAGGCCAGAGCGCAGGAATTGCAAAAACCCTTAGTAACGCCCTGGTAACAGAGCACGGAAAGCTGAGGCCGAAGCCGAGTGGGCTGTGAGTGCAGGAATGAAGCAACCTGGTAACGCCCCGTGGAACAGAGCATGGAGCTGAGGTCGTGTCGAAACGAGGCTGTGAGCGCAGGAATAGCAAAATACCCCTGGTAACGCCAGTGGTAACAGAGCATGGAAAGCTGAGGCCGGCCGAAACGAGGCTGTGAGCGCAGTGCAAGGAGCACCTTTGGTAACGCCCTGGCCACGGAGCACGGAAAGCTGAGGCCGTAAGCCGAAGCGAGGCTGTGAGCGCAGGAATAGCGAATATCTTGGTAACGCCCGTGGTAACAGAACACGGAAAGCTGAGGCCGTAAGCCGGCGAGGCTGTGAGCGTAGGAATAGCGAATACCTTGGTAACGCCCGTGGTCACAGATCACAGAAAGCTCGAGGCCGTAAGCCGAAGCGAGGCTGTGAGCGCAGGAATACAGTCTTGGTAACGCCCGTGGTAACAGAACACGGAAAGCTGAGGCCGTAAGCCGAAGCGAGGCTGTGAGCGCTGAATAGCGAATACCTGGTAACGCCCGTGGTAACAGAGCACGGAAACCAGGCCGTAAGCCGAAGCGAGGCTGTGAGCGTAGGAATAGCGAATACCTGGTATCGCCCGTGGTGACCACGGAAAGCTGAGGCCGTGTTTCAGCGAGGCTGTGAGCGCAGGGAATAGCGAATACCCTGGTAACGCCCGGTAATACAGCATGGAAAGCAGAGGCCGTAAGCCGAAGCGAGGCTGCAGCGCAGGAATAGGAATAACCTGGGAAACGCCCGTGGTAACAGAGCATGGAAAAGCCGAAGGCATAAGCCGAAGCGAGGCTGTGAGCGTAGGAATGAAGGAACACCCTGGTAACGCCAGTGGTAATAGAGCACGGAAAGCTGGAGGTCGTAAGCCTGCGAGGCTGGAGCGTAGGAATAGCGAATACCTTGGTAACGCCCGTGGTCACAGATCACGGGAAAGCTGGAGGGGTCAGGCCGGAAGGGAGGCTGTGAAGGGAATAAATAAAGGAATATCTTGAAGGTCTGTAACAGAGAATGGAAAGCTGGAGGGGCCGGGGTGGCTGGAATGGAATGGAGCTGGAAGCCGTGTCGGAAGGGAAATGCGAATGCAGGAACAGCGAATGTAATCCTGGTAACGCCCGTGGTACAGGTTCGCGCCGAGGCCGTGCCGAAGTGAGGCTGTGAGTGTGGAATAGCGAATAATCGGTAACGCCCGTGGTAATACAGAATGAAAGCTGAGGCCGTAATGAAGTGAGGCTGTGAGCGTAGAATAGCGAATACCCTGGTAACGCCCGTGGCAATACAGAATGAGCCGTAAGCCGAAGCGAGGCTGTGAGTGCAGTGGGAATAGCGAATACCTTGGTATCGCCCGTGGTAATAGAGCATGGAAAGCTGAGGCCGTGCCGAAGCGAGGCCGTGAGCGTGGAATAGCGAATACCCTGGTAACGCCCGGTGGTAAAACAGAACGAAAGCTGAGGCCGTCCGAAGGAGGCTGTGGAGGAATAGCGAAGAATCTTGGTATCGCCCGTAATAGAGCATGGAAAGCTGAGGCCGGGAAGTGAGGCTGTGAAGGAATGGAATGGAATGAAAGAATACAAATGGAGGCTGGAATGGAATGGAGCCAAATGGAAGTGGAATGGAATGGAAGGAGGGCCGGAAGTAGGAATGAAGGAATAACTGGCACGCCCGTGGTAATAGAGCATGGAAAGCTGAGGCCGTGTCGAAGTGAGGCTGTGAGCGTAGGAATAGCGAATAACCTGGTAACGCCTTCGTGGTAATACACAGAATGAAAGCCGAGTCGTGTCGAAGTGAGCTGTGAGTGTAGGAATAGCGAATACCCTGGTATCGCCCGTGGTAATAGAGCATGGAAACCCTGAGGCCGTAAGCCGAAGCGAGGCTGTGAGCATGCAGGAATAGCGAATAATCTTTGGTAACGCCCGTGGTAGAAGTGTTATGGCTGAAGTGCAACCTACAATGCAAGACGCAGAAATGACCACCGACAGATCCCAACATAGAATAGAAATCGCAGCTTCCCTTCCCTAAAAAATCTAGGACCAACATTGTTCAATCAGCTACCCGATCAAATAAAGTGAGAAATTCCAATAAATTCAAAGCTTTATTAAAACGTTTTCTTTATGAACGATCCTTTTACTCGGTTGGTGAGTTCCTCAAGTTTGATGAGGTCTACCTACAGTACAAATTCAACAAATTTACCAGCAACTTAAATAAACAATGTTAATTTTTATTTTGAACTAAATATAACCTGTATATGGGCTATAAGAAATTTATTATTATTTTTATGTACTGATATTAATAATATACTTAAATAAAACAAACTGGATCGATTGTATACATGATTTTTAAAAATTGTCTACCAACAAACGATTTTGGATTGATCGCCGGATTGGTACAGAGCACGGAAAGCTGAGGCCGTGTCAGCGAGGCTGTGAGCGTTGGAATAGCGAATACCCTGGTAACGCCCGTGGTAATACAGAATCGAAAGCCGAAGCCGTGTCGAAGCGAGGCTGTGAGCGCAGGAATAGCGAACACCCTTGGTATCGCCCGGTAAACAGAAACGGAAAGCTGAAGCCGTAAGCCGAAGCGAGGCTGGAGCGTTGGAATAGCGAATCTGGTATCGCCCGTGGTAATACAGATGAAAAGCTGAAGCTGTGCCGAAGCGAGGCTGTGAGCGTAGGAATAGCGAATAATTCCTTGGTAACGCCCGTGGTAATACAGAATGAAAATAGCCGTGTCGAAGCGAGGCCGTGAGCTGCTGGAACAGCGAACACCCTGGTAACGCCCGGTAAATCAGAACGAAAAGCCGAAGCCGTGTCGCAGCGAGTGGGGCAGTGATGGCTGGAATAGCGAATACCCTGGTATCGCCCGTGGCTGGTGAAATGGAAAGCCGAAGCCGTAAGCCGAAGCGAGGCTGTGAGCGCAGGAATAGCGAATACCCTTGGTATCGCCCGTGGTAATGAGAATCAAAAGCTGAAGCCGTAAGCCAGCGAGACTGTGTGGTAGGAATAGCGAATAAATTTGGTATCGCCCGTAATACAGAACGAAAATGAAGCCGTGTCGAAGCGAGGTCAGAGCGGTGGAATAGCGAATACCCTTGGCACGCCCGTGGTAACACAGAACGAAAAGCCGAAGCCAAAAGTGGTAGCGAGGCCGTGAGTGTAGAATAGCGAATACCCTGGTAACGCCCGTGGTAATACAGATTGAAAAGCTGAAGCTGTAAGCCGAAGCGAGGCTGTGAGTTGGAATAGCGAATAACCTTGGTAACGCCCGTGGTAATACAGAATGAAAAGCCGAAGCTGCCGAAGCGAGGCTGTGAGCGTAGGAACAGAATACCTCGGTAACGCCCGTGGTAACAGAGCACGAAAGCCGAGGCCGTGTCAGCTAGGCCGGTGAGCTGGGATAGGAATCAACCTGGCAACGCCCGGTGGCAACAACAGAGCACAGAAAGCTGAGGCCGTAAGTCGAACGAGGCTGGGCTGTGAGCGTAGGGAATAAAGGAATACCCTTGGTAACGCCCCTGTGGTAACAGAGCACAGAAAAGCCGAGGCCGTAAGCCGGGCGAGGCTGTGAGCGTGGTGGAATAGCGAATACCCTGGTATCGCCCGTGGTAATAGAGCAGGAAACCTGAGGCCGTAAGCCGAAGCGAGTGGCTGTGGAGCGTAGGGAATAGCGAATACTTGGTAATGCCCGTGGTAATAGAGAACGGAAACCCGAGGCCGTGTAAGCCGCATGAGGCTGTGAAATGCAGGGAATAACACCTTGGTATCGCCCTGTGGTAATAGAGCATGGAAACCCGAGGCCGTAACCGAAGCGAGGCTGTGAGCGTAGAATAGCGAATACCCTTGGTATCGCCCGTGGTAATACAGCATGGAAAACCTGAGGCCAAAAGCCGAAGCGAGGCTGTGAGCGTAAATAGCGAATACTTTGCACGCCCGTGGTAATAGAGCATCGGAAACCCGAGGCCATAAGCCGAAGCGAGGCTGTGACGTGGTGGGAATAAAGGAATACCTTGGTATCGCCCGTGGTAATAGAGCATGGAAACCTGAGGATGTAAGCCGAAGCGAGGCTGTGAGTGTAGGAATAGCGAATACCCTGGTATCGCCCGTGGTAATAGAGCATGGAAACCTGAAGGCCGTGTCGAAGCGAGGCCAGAGTGTAGGAATAGCGAGTACCCTTGGTATCGCCCGTGGTAATAGAGCATGGAAACCCGAGGCCGTGCCGAAGCGAGGCTGTGAGCGTAGGGAATAGCGAATACCATTGGTATCGCCCGTGGTTTAATAGAGCATGGAAAACCCGAGGCCGTAAGCCGAAGCGAGGCTGTGAGCGTTGGAATAGGAATAATTTTGGTATCGCCCGTGGTAATACAGAATGAAAAAGCTGGAAGCTGTGCCGAAGCGAACCTGTGAGCGTTGGAATAGCGAATATCTTTGGTAACGCCCGTGGTAACAAAGCACGGGAAAGCTGAGGCCGTAAGCCGAAGCGAGGCTGTGAGCGTAGGGAATAGCGAATATCTGTATCGCCAGTGCATATACGGAAACCCGATTCCGTGTCGAAGCGAGGCTGTGAGCGTATGGAATAGCGAGTAAATCGGTACGCCGGTGGTAATACAGCATGAAAAGCCAGCCGTGCCGGGGCGAAACTGTGAGCGTAGGGAATAGCGAATACCCTTGGTATCGCCCGTGGTAATACAGCATGAAAAGCTGAGGCCTTGCCGAAGCGAGGTTTGAGCGTTGGAATAGCGAATACCTGGTAACGCCCGTTGTGGTAATACAGAATGAAAAGCCGAGGCCCAAGCCGAAGCGCGAGGCTGTGAGCATAGGAATAAAGTAATACCCTGGTATCGCCTTTTGGTAATAGAGCACGGAAACTGATTCCGTAAGCCGAAGTGAGGCTTTCGAACGTAGAAATAGCGAGTACATTTGGTATAGCCCTGTGGTAACAGGAGCACGGAAAGCCGAGGCCGTAAGCTTGCGGGAGGCGAGAGCGGTATAAATAGCAAATAACTTATCAACGCCCGTGGCAATCTGAGAACAAAAAATCTGAGTCAAGCCGAAGTGTAAATCTTTAGGTTGGATGCTACAACGCAATTCTTCAATGTATTAAAATTACGCTTCAACGTTTTGCCTATATGTTGAGAAAAGTAAAAAAGTCGCGCGGAATTTTACTTCACCTCAAGCCCTTTGAACTGAACCAACTCAATTCAATTGACAACTGAACCAAGTACAATGACACATTTTAAAAGCTTTTCATTTTTTTTAATACCCCTGAAGGTAACCAATCATCCTTAAGTGTTACTGGCAAAACCAGCCTCGGGGCGGTTGCATTGAAATGCAAACATTAGAGGAAGTCTTCTTTCTCTGGCTAGTTCAAGACCGAAATCACATAATTTCATGGGTAATTTTAAAATAAATTGACACTATTGCCTTCAGAAGTAACACTTTTAAAATTGGGAAATGCATAGATAGGTCATATAGTAGATATACTTTGAGTTGGCCAGAGGATGCCAACTTCCTCTAATGTTTGCATTTTAACCACTCGAGTGTGCAAATAAGAGTTACATTTTGATGAATGCCCTCATGCCAGTAAGTCAAGACAACAACTCAGTCCCCAAGAAAGAAAATAAAGGGTGTGAAACCTTTGAAAATACAAGAATGTCTTAAAACCATAAAAATACATGGTGTTTCAATTTTAAGAAAGCAAAAAAATATTCTTATTTAGATTCCAAATCCCGAAACGTGTTCTTTTTGTCCATTCAAAAAAAGGAAAACGTCAGTAATAACATTTCAACCTTACAAATTGTACCATCATCCATCACACTCACCATCATCCCATATTCACCTTAAAATACGCTCTAAGAGTGGTCAGTGTCTCAAATCAAATTATCAAAAATTACCATCGTCAACAACAAACGTTAAACAAAGTAATTATAACATAATTGAATTAAAAAAAAAGGCCACTTCCATGAGTGAATCGAATTTTCTTTGGAATTTGTTTCACTCCGTTCACTACCTCGCTTCGGCCTTCGGCCTCAGATCTACGTGTTATTTGAGTGCAAGTTTTATAACATATCGTGTAGGTAAAACGTATTTTAAATATTATTGAAATCGAAATCGATTACTAATAACGCTGTTATAGCGAAAATCCATTTTGCCGCCATTTTGAAACGACTCAATGAATTTTCACAATTTTTAGTATATTGGTATATACCTTAATAACACACTTGTATTTCAAGTTTCATCAACATCGGATAAAATTTACTGTTTATAGATAATTAAAACCACCTTTTGACCCCCAAATGGGAGATTGCGGAAGCCCGATTCTGCTGGTTAACGAACTTGACCGATAATTATATTTATAAAAGAACAGTTTTACCGAATTTCATGAAAATCTGACAAAAGTGCGACCTGAAGAGAGTACACACATACAGGTTAAGCTTTAAATGCCCCCCACATTAACTTTTGAAATAAGAAATATTTTTAAAATTCTTTGGGGAACGTTTTTATAGGATTCTGAACTTTGTTTTGACGTACTTTACGTCACCCACCCCCACTTAAAATCCAAGGGGAGGACCCCTCCAATTGTTTTAAATAAATATCTATTTTCCCAGTTGCACCTTGTTTTATTATTGTAATTAATAGGGTCAACTCATGGCGTAGGTTGTGTCTAAACAGTAGCCAGTTGTGCTGCATCATAGATTGAATTGCTCATTTCATTATTGATATTAACTGGTTAATTCATTGTGTCTTAGAAACTTATTGTATTTATATGGTCCACGGCACTTTGTGCACTCGCGGTTCACGGGCGTGGTGAACGCGCCGTGACCCAATGTAAATAGTTCTATTAAGTCTCTAAGTTTAATAATAGTGTTTAGTTTTAATATCAATGTAAATAGTGACTTAGTGTCTACTGATGATGCAGCACAAGCGCTGCGAAACACGTGCTAGACTACAACCTGCACCGTAGGATCTACAGGCCCTCAACCGAGGTAACTGTAATGTTTTAAATAGAACCCCCCGTGTAATTTCAAAAGATAGGGAATTTTAACACAAACTCAACGACGCTAAGAACAATCTTTTATCTCGACTCGATTTTTGTTACACTAGTTTAAAGATGACACAAAAAGCTTAAAATGCCACATTTCACACACAATTTCTTTTGAATGACAAAATGTTCTTTAAAATACTCGTACTCTATGGGATTATGCAATAGGGTTGTGATGTATCCCTCAGAGTATTTAGAAGAAAACAGTATCGTTCGAAACAAACTGTACATGAATTGTAGCATTTTAAACCTTTTGTGTCATTTTTAAATTAGTATAACGAAAAAAAAGTCGAGATAAAAAACTAAACCTGATTTTGTGTCATCTTTAATTTATTGGTATAACAAAAAGACTAGTTGAGATACAACGTTTTTCTTTGCGTCGTTGAATTTGTGTTGACATTCTCCTTCTTTTGAGGTGCCACAAGGGGGTTTGAATTTTAAATTAATTGGGGGTCCTCCGATTTAGAGAGTGGGGTGGACACAGAGTACGTCAACACAAATTTCAGAATCCTATAAAAATATTCCCCAAAAGGTTATAAAAGTTTTTCCTTTTTCAAAGGTTAAGGGGGTGACGACATTTAAAACTTACCCTGTATACAAATACACAAAATATCAAAACATATAAAAAACAACAATATATACAAAATGATCAACACGTGTTCTGGGGGTCAGGATCGGTGCTCATTTCACGGTATGAATATATTATTTTTCCAAAGGAAATTCGATAATAACGCGTATCATCAATTTGACACCTAAAGGTAAATACTGAACTCAACGTACGCAGTGCTACCGACGAGGCTCCAAGTGGCGCTTATAAAAGCAGCTGTGGAGGTGGAAATCATATTCCACACACCATGGTTCCCCCATACTACACACTGTCGTACCCGATCAAGAGAGAAGAGAGCACTTTGATATTTCGTACGGATCTCATGTCCTCATACACGCTATCAGACATACGTATCAGAAATATGTGTACAGGGTCAGGCAAAAGTGTAGAAACGCCTTTATAACTTTTTAGCCAGTTTTATCAGCGTAACCAAACTTGGTACATATTATTAAAGTTATCAAAAGTATCTTTTAATGCATACTGACACTTTGCCCTAGTTTTCAAAATGGGTGATTGTAGACTTGAAACTCTGTGTAACTTAAAACCAACGCCATTTATTTCTGAGTTAAGGTGGATACGTCTAGTTTTCAGCTTTCATCAAAAATTCCCAATGAAAGTTATGGGGCTACCCCCAATCCCCCATTTTGAAAACTTGGGCTAAGTGTCAGTAAGCATTAAAATGTACTTTGGGTTCCTCTAATAAAATGTACCGAGTTCGGTTGCGCTGGAAAAGACTTGTTAAAGAGTTATAAAGGCGTGTTCACATTTTCGCATAATACAAATCTGTGTAACTTAAAATCGACGCCATTTCTTTTTGGGTTACGATAGAGACTTCTAGTTTTCAGCATTCATCAACATTCTCTAAGACTTTCAAAATGAGGTGTCACTCGATGGGGCTTCCGTATGAAAATTATGGAGCTACCCCCCCAACACTCATTTTGAAAACTGGGGAAAAGTGTCAGTATGCATTAAAAGGTATTTTTGATTCCTCTTAACAAAATGTAACGACTTCGGTTGCACTGAAAAACTGGTTAAAAAGTTATAAAGGCGTTTCCACACTTTTGCCTGACCCTTTATAGTACACATTGTGTAGGCTTTTGTACTTATATTGACTTTATGAAAGCGTTCATGACTCGACCTTTGATATTAAAAGTTTAGCTATATATATATAAAAGACTAACCGACACAAAATCACAATTAAAAATAAATGTTATATTTAATATAAGGGGAGCTTTCATATCCACTTCAAATTAGGGTTTAGAGAGGGAGATCGTCAATCTCCACAGTTGTTTAGTAATTTTAAAAAGCGTTATGAAACTTGAAGTAAAGTGACAGTAGAAACAGTAAAATGTATCGCAACAGTTATGGCATATTTGAAAACACCTAACTGGTATCACACAAGTACAAGTATCACAAAATCGAACATTAATTATGAAAACACATTTAGAACAAAAGTGCTTGATTGGAAAGTTGGTTAGAGAGATGTTCTTAAAGAGGAGTACCCTCGAAAAGGAAAAAGAGGTCACTCCAAAAGGATGAAGCAAGTCTGGGCATAAAAAAAGCCAACTGCTCACGAGGGCGTAAACTTACGTTGCGTGGTTCGATTGGGCCAATACGCGAACGAAAAAATTAAATAGTGACACATAAATTAACGTATATATTAAACACTTTTGTTTAAATAACTATAACCAATATTTTCTAATGTAAAAGACCGAAGAATAAAAAAAGTAAAACTGACCTTTCGGATGTGCTGAGTTGACGGAGTATGTGGCACGATTGATCACTACAGAACACTAACACACGCGCACAAGCAGAGGAAGAACAGTAGAGCGGGAGAGCGGAGGTGTAGCCAGTGGAGCGGTTGCAGAGCAAGTGGACGAGCCACGAGCCCACGAGCCCACGAGCGTTGCTGCCTCAGCCGCTGAGCAAGGAGGGGGGAGACTAAAGTGGTATACCTCCGCATCTACATGGTCCATCAGCAGCACATGTTGATATCAGTGGACCATCAGGAAATCAACAATGGAGAACTTTCATTTTTGAACGAGCGTATGCGAATGATATTTTTCGTCTGTCCGGCTGCAGGGAAATTTGGACCAATTTTCTTGAAAGTTGGTACAAAAGTACTTTTAACGTTGCTCAAACTATGAACGTATAAAATATTGTAATATTAGTTTGGATTCCAGGATATCGACCTCATGATCCAAGATGGCAGAAAAGCTTTTTTCGGAAAGTGAAATGCACTTATCCCAGCGCCTTTGCCATGCCTGGAAAACGTGAGAGAAGCCATCCTTTGACATGATATTCAAAACCGCCTCCAAAGCTTTTACTGCATCCTGTTCGGAGTCAAAACGACGTTCCTTCAGTTCCTTTTTGCAGTAGGGCTCTAGGTCAGGACTATAAGGTGGATTGGTATCGCACGCGACTCCGGAGCTCATCACTCTGGTGGCGCGGGTTCGATCCCCGCAGTCACCACTTACATTTGTAATGTGACTAATACGGTGACGCTAGGTAAAGGTCAAGGTTAAGTGGTAGAGAGGAATTTGTAGTCCTAACCTCGCCTCGTTAAACAAGACAAACTTTACCTTTATAACGTGGGTAGGAAGCGGTCCTTACGTTTCGTTAGGGCTAAATATTCATAATGTTTACAAGATGATGAAGTGCATTGCCATGAAGAAGTTTCCAGTTTCCTCCAACTGTTGTTAGATGTGATCAATGTAGCCAAAATTTGTTTGCAGTACTCTCCATAGATTGTCTGTCCACTGGATTTAAATGAGTGTACATAATTCCTTTATGGTCAAAAAAGATGTGACTATAGCTATGTTTGCAGGATTAGTTTCTTCAGTGATAGCAGTAACTGGAGCACCATCTCCTCCCTGCAACTCAGGGTCCTCTCTGCTCTCCTTAATTTTGACCAGTAAACACAGGAAGCACGAGACATTGCGTCATTCCCTAAATATTGCTTTATGTCTTAATAAGTGTTAGTGGTGGTTTTGTTAAGTCTAACACAAAACTTAATCGTGTATCGCTGTTCGCACTAATTTAACATAAAGAAATGTTGGAGGTGGACCATTCCAAGTTGATGTTCAAACGAGCACTGATGACTTTGTAATGAAGATAACCTGATTCAGCTACTAGTGGTAATTAATAGGATCCTAAGGTGTATGAAAACCCTAAATTCATGTATTATCCAAGCAGATCGTGGGAATCCCAGGCTCAGTCTTTAGTGAACAACACTCGTATGTCTTTCTTTTAACTAATAATTCAAAGGAGTACACAAAATTGTGATAGATTTGACGGTGCATCAATTTTGTTGGGATTTTACCTCGCTTTTACGCGGCAGTTACAAGATAGAAAGTTTGATGTGTGTATATTTACTAAGGAAAACAAATCGTTTTCTAATCACAATTATATTTGATCTGTATTTGATAAGGTGACGCTCAATAACGACACGTTCTAATAACGACACAAGTGAATAACGACACATTCCGATTTGGACACATTGATAAGGCAGCATAACCAACATACGCAAGATACAAGAATTATACCTCATAAAATAAACTCCCCACGACAACCGCAAGAGGGAGGAATTTAGTACCTTTATCCCAAGAGGGATAAACTAAATACCCCCACAGACCAGATATCAGAGCGGATCTATGGCGGATCGGTATCGCGTGCGAGTCCAGACCTCATCTCTCTGCTGGCGCGGGTTCGATCCCCGCAGTCTCCTCTGTCAATTTTGCTTATGTGACTAAGTGGTAACTCTAGGTAAAGGTGTATTTTATAACTTGTACTACTGTAGGTTGTAGGTAGTAAACCTATTGATTACAGGTAATCTAAAAATATACATGGTGTTCGTAAATTCCCCCCGTCCCCACCTTAACTTTTGAACGGGTGAAAATTTCTAAACGTGCTTTGGTACTGGTAACTTAAAGTACTTTTTACCGTGGTTTTGCCCCACGCCTCGAAATGAGGGGTTTGGGGAGTTAGTCCGAAATGTCTTGTAGGAACCCTTATTGTATTACACCTTATTCGAAAGGTCATACAAATGCAAAATAACGATACACTCGAAAACAATTCCGACGCCTCATTTCCGAATGGCAGACCTAAACGTTCAAAAATTCATAAACCCAACTAAATATTCAGTTTTAGGGTGTCAAGAGCTTTCGAAAAAGGTGCTACACGATAACATTCACAATATCCTCGCAAGTACCTTTTTAGCACACACAGGCCGAAGAACACAGCTATCAGCACGGCTCTGGTGGGCAAATCTGGAACCAATGATGATACCTAAAATGTCCCTTGTGAGAATATTTGAAAAAGAAACAAATGACATAATTTCTGAAACCTACGAGTCTTCTGAATCGCGTGGAATAGGTTTGGCGTTCTGAGCATATGCTCGAAAGGGTGGATAAGCTCACAAGTGACGTGTGAGGCCGACGAATATCCTCACAAGTGTATATGTCAGTACACGCGACCCGCTGGCAGAGAACACAAGAACGCAATTTCAAAAATACATCAGATCAGACAAAAAACCCACCACGAAGCGTATAATCCCTTTTAATCTTTACTACAAATACCTCTTTCCCTTTTAAACTAACTTTTAAACACTTTTCTTTCCGCAGGTTGGCTAAGCTGCCTTATCAATGTGTCCAAATCGGAATGTGTCGTTATTCACCTGTGTCGTTATTAAAATGTGTCGTTATTGAGCGTCACCTTTGATAACTGTTATTTGATAATTGTTATCTCCGTTTCTTATTTAGTGCCTGTGAAAATCGAGAGTGTTTACAATTAAAGATAAAAACTTTTTAACCAAAAATTGAACCGACTTAAAAAAACCTAAAGTAAAATGCTCTAAAGATTTTGAAAGAATTGGGTAATGCAATTATGTTACTTTCTTCATACAAAATGAGTTTCTGACGTTTTACAGCGTACATGCAATAATAATTAATCCATTACACTACAGTAAGATATTACAGCTGTACTCATTTCATGGTAACCAATATGATAAATATTAAGTTGCCAAAACATATTATAATATCACTATATGTGCAAATTATTTGCCGTATTGTGAACTTTAATTTTATGGGTTGTTATCATTTTTATTCACTTAAAAGTTGTTGGAGTCGGTGCTGCTATTCCTTTGATAATATTGCTTCAGCAGCTACCATCTTGTTGGAAATTTAATTTTACATAAAAATAGTACTATTGAAGTCCTTTTGGGTCAAAGACGTGTTTTACAACGCAAAATACGCAACAAGTACATGGTTTGTCCGCATTTGATCGAATACAACACCTAATCTGTGTCGGATCCTAGAGAAATAGGCCTGAATTGGGTTTTAGAAATATTTAAGGAGAGAATATTTTGATCAAACCGTGTCGTGTCTTAAGATAGTGAGATAAGCCAAACCAGTGAGCGCATTTCCCGGTCTTTCCCTTGCAAATATCAAAGTGTCATAGGCAAAGAGAAACAACTTACTTTAAGCGCAGCTTGGAAATGTTATTAATGTAAATAAGAAATAACATTGGTCCAAGAGCACCCTTGCTGCACTACCTATAGTATACTCAACAGGTAAAAGATCGCTGTTCACACCTCCTGTAGAGACACTTTGCTGCCTATTTGACAAATAACCTGTGAACCAGGCTAGAGCGTTCCCTCGGATCACTACTGCCTCCTTCTTTGAAAGAAGCAAATCTTATCAATACTATCGAATGCCTTTTTCAAGTCTAAGAAAAAAAGCATTTATTTGAAATAATTGGAAATGCATTGGTTATTTCTTTGTTTACACCAAAAGGACATCGTTAATGCTTTTAACTTCCCTGAATCCATACTGACATTCTGCTAGAATATGATTGTTGATGAGATAGGAAGATAGCTGCTTCTTGACTACTTTCTCTAGTACCTTAGAGGACACGCTTAAAAGAGAAATAGGACGATAGTTGTTTTTATCTGTAAAGTCATTTGCTGTGTAAAGAGGGACAACTTTGGCTATTTTAATTATATTGGGTAATACACCACTAGACAAGCTCAGATTAATTAGACGAAGAAGAGGCTGAAAGATAAGATCAATGTTGTGCTTGATAAGAGATGCCGGGACCCCGTATAAGTGGTGCAGACCCACCACGCAGTCCTGCCACATGACGTAGTAGGTCGTGTTCAGTGATAGTGTGCAAAGTAAACCCAGAGTCCAGTCTAAAGTCGGAATCGACAACTACCATATTACCTCTCTTTGTCATTGAACTAGCAAATTGTCCCACATGAAATGAAATAAAATATTATTCTTAAAAATAGTAGACAAAATAGGTTTGTACATTAATTGGTTACACTTTTATAATACAAAATAGTATATTTAAATTTACAATCTACGTACCTTATCTAACAGCTTAATGTCTAAATATTCCTCTTATATTGATGTTTGAAAATGGAAAAAGCCTACATAGTCCATGTCTGTGCGTAGGCTTGAGTTGCAAGTAGTAGATACATTTGAATGGAAGTACTCGTAAAATATGATACCTGAATAAAAACTGCTTGACGTGCAAGTGCATTAAACTGTTAAGTATGTGCACAGTATTATGAATTCACGCATTGGTCCTCAATAGAAAATTATGCCTGTTGTTAAGCTTAGTAAAAATAAAACCTTGTTGGTGTCGTATCAATTGCTGCTGTCGCGTGTTAGTGCTGAGCAGTAAGGTGTGTGTGTGGTGTGTGTGCGTGTGTGTGTGTGTGTGTGTGTGTAGAGGTGCAGTGGTGTTTCATGTCCGTATGTACAGAGACACAACGACAGCCCCGATCTCTTCCACTCAAGACCTGCTAATCATTGTGAAAACGTTTCTTGAATACGTATGCGGAGTTAGACCTGAACAGGACTGAAGCGTTCGGATAGTCTTTACACATATTTCTGTAAAGAACATTATACATAGAAGGAGTTAAATACGATGGAACCAAGACCTATCTGATGAGCATACCTAGTTTTGTGGGTATAAGCAATTTGAGTTAAGATTAAATTAAAATGTTTTAAGATATGAATTAAAAGTTGTTTACATATAAATGGCGTAAAGAAAATATCCTGTGTTGGAAAATAAAGCGTCAGTAGAATGCATTCTTCCTAATCCAAACCCTACTTTGATAATAGATTTCTAAATAATCGGCAAGGATTCTAGACTGTGTGCATTGCTGTATGCATTTTCCCAAGCAATTATTCCAAACGACGGTAAAGGTAAAAATGTAAAGTTTGTCTTTTTTAATGAGGCGATGTTAGGACTAAAAAGTTCCTCTCTACCACTTAACCTCGACCTTTACCTAGCGTCACCATATAGTCGCATTACAAATTGTAAGTGGTGACTGCGGGGATCGAACCCGCGGCACCGGATTATTTGAGCTCTGGAATCGCGTGCGATACCAATCCGCCGCCGATCCGCTAAAACAGTAGTGATTGAACATATGCATAGTATGCGAGTTTTATTTTATCATGATTTCAATTTTTTAAAGCAAAAATGTCTCTTACGAATTCTTTCTTAAGATAATCTACATGGTTTGTCCAGTTAAGCATTTGATCGAATACAACACCTAATCTGTGTCGGATCCTAGAAATAGTAGGTAGGTTTTAGAAATAAGGAGAGAATATTTTGATCAAACCGTGTCGTGACTTGAAAATATGTGATCCAAACACGAACCACTACCATTGGCAACTCTAGTTGGCTTGTCAATACATTGTGTCATTCCAGCACCAGTTAGGCAGTTCAAGTATCTGTCGGTAATAGGGGTTTCTGATAGCATGCTGATGTTCATGTCTCCTAAAAAATCAATTTATATAACCTCCTTCTTTCTCTGAGGTCGGTTAGACACCACTTAATTGTAGGATCGCTTTGAAAACCACTTGTAGAAAACCACTGAACACAAGTGCGTTTCACCTTATCCATATTCGGACACTCCTCAGTACAACATATGTGTACGTTGTGTGAGGATGTATCAAATTTGTTCTATAACTGATTAATAACTCAAATACGTCCATTTAATCTTGTACCTTAAATTTAGCTTCATGAAGGTGTTAGTACCACATTGGCGCGACTGTGAACCTATAGCCGGATATATAGATACGATCATATATCGGCCTTATTTTTACACAGTAATATACCCGTAATTGGTATTGGCATTTGATACCCGACGCTAAGCAGATAAAACTATGTAATTAGCCGGTGGAACATTGGTAAAATGGAGCACAATTTAACTGGTTATACTATCAGTGGGTGTATACTACCCTGATCCGATTCGTTATTATAAATAAATATCTTTAATTACGAGTTCACCTTCGTACTCAGCAGAAAACTGAGTAAAGTTTGGATTTACTTAAATTTTCACGTAGATATTCTCTACTAGAATCCGACCTGACAGAATATAGATGGAGGAATATTGAAACAACTTAGTTTGGCTGAAAGCTGTAGAGAGAATTCTTGAAAGAAATAGATGAATGGCTCTTTGTTTAAGGAAGGCCACAGCCCACGAACGGAAGCTCCGTGCCACATTTGCAGAAATTTGTTCAGTTATAAACCCTGCAGAAGGAAATGTCGAAGGAAGTGAATGAATGGTCTCGTTGAATGAAGTCTCAACCCACGTACGAAACATGCAACATTTGCGGACCTGCTCCGGAGTTATTGATAAGGCCACCTCGCGTACCAGCTTGTTCTTGGAACACAGACTTCCTGTCGTAATGGTCTCTGACCCGTTCTGTAATGACTAGCAAATAACTCACTCATCCATCAGAAAGTACTTTTCACTAAACACACGAAGTTGACAGTCTAAATTGACTGTCAATTTGTTACATGCAGAGAATGCGTTTGCATGTTTCAAGATTCTTACCAGATGCACCAGTGTAAGAATTTTGGACTCCTGAGATTGAAATATAATTGCGGACATTTTCCATCGTTGTTTTGGTGAACAAGAAAAACGCGGGGTTTTGGGATTTGGAATCTGAATTGGGAAATGTGCATAATATTTAATACTACCATACAACGCTTTCATTACTAATCCAACTAATATAGGACAGAACGGGTCTAGCATTACTGACGCCTTTTCATTTATATTAAAATATTTAAGGATGAAATTGATATACGAGGGTTTTCCCAAATTGTGTTTAAATTTAGATGGTCAAAATACTGAATATAAACGTTTTAACATCCAAAACGGGATGACATATCGACTTATTTAGTTGTTTGCGAGCTAAAGCTCACCACACGACAGGGAGGTAGTGTCGTCAGAATACTGGACTTTATCTTCAATAATCTGAAGAGAATATTAACAGTAATCGATACTAGAATTATTGAACCATGAGAAACACCAAATTTGAGGTCAATAGAATTTGAGATATTTTAAAAGTGATACACTATTTACTATTTGTCTTCTATTGATGAATAGCGTCCAATCCATTTGATTTGACCCCTTCTCACTCCTATACCGTTGTGTTGTTAACGAAAATATGTTATGGGCACAAATCGAATGCCTTTGATGGATTTAAAAGTGTTACTCTGATGGATCAACGAGTTTCTGAACTCTCGTTGAAATTAGTCTTTTAGTCTTGCCAATATACACTGCAGAGGATTTCGTAGACTCCCGGCAAGCAATAGCATAGGCTATCTGGGCCTCCACAGGTCTCAAACAGTTCTTCAATTTACTGGCTGGATTGAAAAGTCTTTATATTATGTTTGTATAAATTCTGGTATTTTATTGTTGTCCCTTGAATATATGGCATGCGTGCTGTGTTGCGACAAACCTCTTCTTGATCATTGAGCGGTTTTGCTGGTCTTTTAAAGCTGCTTTTAAAATGCGTTGTTTATCTGTGACTTTGTGTAACCATTTTCTGTAGCGTTGTGTGTAGTAATTTTTTTACCTTTGTTCCAATTTTTCTTATCTGAGAAATGAATTGAAATGAAATGAAAAGCGTCTTTATTGGTGGCGAAGTTAGGACTTTAAAGTCCTCTCTTCCACTTAACCACAGTACAAAATATAACAATTTCATAATTATATACAAACAATTCAAAATATATACATACAATTTAATTATATACAAACAATATAAATATATTCATACAATATGAATATATACAATACTATATTAAGAACTCAACTTAAAACTACAAAACTTACGTACAATAGAATATTTAATTACTTGAATCGTGTTAAGGGAAAACATATCTTCATAATGTATAAAAATGTTGTTTAACATGAAAAAAATTTAAGTAAAACTTTAAAGTTAAGAAACTGAAATTGCGCGGTTTATTATTTATTTATGAGCGGCAAATGCCAGTAAACAATGTTTATATACTCGTACATGCAGACGGTATGAGTGAATATTGAATATAAATATAACATGCGTTTATTGTGACCAAAATAAGAAATGATACACCTGAAATAAATCACGGACAAAAGACTAGACAACAGTGTAAAGAATTGGCTTAAATATAGTGAGCAAAGCATACAATAATTAAGAATTTAAATCATTATAACTAGAATTGAATGTATAATACAACACAATAACAATGGGAATAAATAAGAAAGAAAATAACATTGTGAAAACAAGTAGGTAACATAGAGTGAATGTGGCTTCCATAAATCTGGTGATGTGATTCCCTTGAAGAAGGTATCTTCAATCGGAGATAAGACCCAGGGCTCAGAACACGACTTCGAATTAGAACTGACTGTGAAGAAGAACACAGTATTAATAATATTGTTCTCAACACATTTGGCTGAAACATTGCCGATTAGTGACAAAATTAAAAGTTTCAAAATAAATAGCAATAGGAAAGCTTTCGCTCAAAATCGATGGGCGGAGACACCATTGTACTATTTAAATATAGTATACATATTAAAACACCAAAATACAAATTATAGATTAGTTTTTTGAGGAGAGCATTATTGAGGGCAGTGCCAGATTAATCACTATTGAGAATTCTAAATTTGTTTTGCTAATTATTAACAGAGCACAAAATGAAGGGTGATTTTTTAAATCAATCGAACAACTTGAGAACATAATAAACATTTTGAATGAAAAGTACAGACTCACACAACTAATAACCTGAGCTGACTTGAATATTAACAGTCTTGAGGATACTGGAAATAGACAATATTTGTATGACTACTAAATAATCATGGGCTAATCAGCTTAATAAACTCTCCAACAAGAGTGACAGAAAATACAGAAACCCAGCTTAAATACATAATAGCTGACTCCAGCTTAAGCTTACACAAGGTGGATAAAATGGCTACACCCTTATCAGACCACCACTGGCTAATTCTTCAAACTGAAGAAAGGGTAACCCAATCAAACATTAAAGTTGAAAACATATATTTAGCCAATCATCACTAGAAGAATTTATATATCGTCTAAAAAATGGTCACAGCTGCTAAGCAAAAAAAGTAATGAAATGTTTGACGAGTTCTGTGCCATTATAAACTACCTATTCTCTATTTATTAAAAAACCCGACTATGGATGGGTGGGTCAAAGAGAAATAGTCTAGAGATGACTTGAAAGAAAATTATTGGAGGGGTAGGGAGATAAATCATGAAGTTACAAATTGAAAATTGATTATGAACACACAAAAACAATCTAAATAAATAAATAAAAGTAAGATATAGTTCTATAGTAATAAAATAACCAGATCCAAAAGTATCTGCAAGAAATCATAGAGGGTAGTGAATAAACTTACTAAAGATACCCAGACAAATGAAAATATAGTCATAAAATATAATAATGTAAAAACTACAGATCCTACTCAAACATCCAACATCTTTAACAATGTTTTCTATGTGAAAGTAAAAAAATACAAATATTTTTTTAAAAGAGTTAAAAAACTATGAACTAAGTAATTACCAAAAGGAAGACGAGTCGAGGGAAACCCAAAGCTGAGTGATATAGAGTGATCGACAAAGTACGAGTAGGTGGCAAATGGAGTGCTGGGGCTAATGAAATACCATGCAGTACCATCAAGCTGTCCTTGTAAAGATGCTTAGTAGAACATCTGACAATAATCATCAACGAATATTTTAAAAGTGGAACATTTCCCGGCAGCAGACGTCAAACATAGTTCCAATCCATAAACAAATTCAAAGGAGAAAGTAGATGATATGAACTGGACTAGTTAAACTGAAACCAAAACTATCAATTTGATGAAGATTTCTTTCTGAAGAAACCAATTACCACTTTAATCAGTCAACATATATTATTTTCATGAGGAAACCAATGATTTTAACTAATAATAATCCATTAAGAATCAAAATTATCATTAATCGTTATGTAATATATCACTGATTTTTGAAACGCAAGATAGTACTCTTTAAAGTTATCTTGAAAATAAATCAACAATGGAATCGAACATGAAATTAATTTCCTAGACAAATTCAATTATAAGCACGGTTTAAAATTTATAAAAGAACACAGTCCGATCTAGCATCCTGAACTCAAACACTGGCAGCAATGACTTTCATTCAAGGTAAACAATTAAACATTAAGCAAAAAATGATTTTACTAGAAGTTGAAATAATTAAGACTTGCAAATAAAAAACTTACCAAAAGACACATGTAGATAATATTATGGAAGAAGCGTAAAGTCAAGGATAATAGTTACATGAAAAGATTAGTATGGAAAAGGAAAGGCCGTAATTATAAAAGTTGCTTTAAAACAAAACAATTAAAAAACAGTAATAAATGGAGAGGCTTTCCATGAGGGTAAAACCATGCAATGTGACTGTTCAATATTACTGTACTATACCTGTGGCACATAAACAATTGAATAATGAAACTGTATGAATCATCATTTGCTAACATTTATTTTATGCTAACCATATATCAAGCATGACAGAAATTTGACAATTATGTTCTAAATAAATGGAATAATTGCAAAGAAGACTTCCATAAATCTCAATAACTTAAATCTATATTCAATAAATGCATTCAACAAACCATTGAATTCATACATGTATTAACAGCAAGATGATACAGAAACAAAATATTCCAGACTATATTAATGTTTAAAATTTTGGAAATTTTTTAACTATATTTTGAAAAGCATATTTAAATTTGAAATCTACGTAAAATTACACCGAATCCAACAGCTTAATGTCTAGAAATATTCCTCGCCTTGATGTTTAGAAAATGGAAAAGCCTACATAGACCATTTCTGTAGGCTTGGTTTATTGAAAATGGTAGATAAATTTGAATGGAAGTATTAATGCAAATATGATACACGAATAAAAACTGCTTGACATTTTAAGTACATTAAACTGTTAAGTATGTGGACAAATGATGTAAATTCCGCACATTGGTCCTAAATGAAATTATGCCATTAGCTTAGTAAAAATAAAATGTATTAGTAATTGCTGCGTTTAGGTGATGATACACTGCTGAGCAGTAGGGTGTGGTGTGGGGGCGTGGGCGTGTGTGTGTGTGTGTGTGTGTGTGGTGGTTTGAGTGGTGTTTTGTGTAATGTGCAGAGACCTGGCGAGCAGCCCGATCTCTTCCCTCAGAACCTACTAATCAGCTGTGAAAACGTTTGGAATAAGTAATGGAGTTGAACTAGATTGGACCGAGCGTTCGGATAGTCTTTCCATATTTTCAGTGAGCAGCATACTCCTAGAAGGTTAAATACAGTGGAATGAGACCTATCTGATGGAGCACTAGTTTATTCAATATAGTAGTTTGGTTGAATTAAAATGTTTTTAAGATATGAATTAAGTTGTTTATATAAATGGCTGAAATATGTGGTTGGAAAATAAAGTAGTCACGGTTAGTTAGTTGGATGTTTGACTAGTAAGAGTTATATTATAGTAAGTGCCGTACTATAGTGGTCAGTAGTAGATGTGTGAAGTACTGCGGCACAACGCTATTTATCTGGGGTAGGTTGCCTTTACCTTAACTTTTGAAAGAGGAAACGTTTTAAAAAACCCTTTAGGAAATGTTTTTGTAGGGTCCTGAAGTTTCTTTTGACGTACTTTTCGTTACCACCCCAGCACTTCGGGGGCCCTTCAAATGTTTTAATAAAAATCGAAACCCCTGCTTGTGACATCTTATTTGAAAGGTTTATAAACACAAACTAATGCGTACCATTAAAAGAAACAATTTTTTACAGCGTTTTGTTCAAAAATGGCTCACGGATTTTGGGAGGTGGGTGGTTAACAAAGAAAGTACAAGTACGTCAAAAAGAAACTTTGGACTATAACAGCATTTCTCAAGGGTTTTCTAATTTTCCTCTTTTAAAAAGTTAGGTGGGGGACATATAAAACTCACCAGCTGTATGTCTGTGACTTGAAAATATGTGATCCAAGCACGAACCACTACCATTGGCAACTCTGGTTGGCTTGTCAATACATTATGTCATTCCAGCACCAGTTGAGCGGTTCAAGTATCTGTCGGTATAGGGTTTCTGATAGCATGCTGTGTTCATGTCTCCTAAAAATCAGATTTATATAACCTCCTTCTTTCTCTGAGGTCGGTTGGACACCATAAGTGTAGGATACTTTGAAAACCACTTGTGAAACCACTGAACTGGTGCGTTTCACCTTATATCTTCGGACACTCCTCAGTACAACTTATATGTGTACGTTGTGTGAGGATGTATCAAATTTGTTCTATAACTGATTAATAACTCAAATACGTCCATTTAATCTGTACCTTAAATTTAGCTTCATGAGGTGTTAATTTTCATTGGCGACTGAACCTATAGCCGGATATATAGATGATCATATATCGGCCTTATTTTTGCAACGTATACCAATATACAAATTGTTGATACCCGACACTAAGCTTGAGATAAAAGTATGGTGGTTGGAACATTGGTAGGAATACATTTGCTTTGGTTTATACTTCAGTTGAGTGTATACCT